>CM054131.1:80155542-80585164 GCA_028751855.1 Ambrosia trifida | reverse complement strand
TAAGCATGAAGTTACAAAAGGTCGTTATATTTATTTTTGCAATTTAGGTATATATGCACATGTGCATATATGTATATTTTGCATGTTAACTAATAAATGTTAATTGTTAATTGTTTAAACACATGAACAATGGGATAAATTTGAGAAGTATACGATATTCAGGTTGACGGATGAAAAAACAAGAGAGATGTTAGATGATGCATCAATGAGGTGTGAAGAATGTTGTAAGAAGATAAGGTAAAAGGGCAAAGAAGATGAAAAGGGGACAAATAAGCAATAGAAGGGACACTGTTGGTGAACGTGAGGTTGTGAGATAATTAGAAGCTTGTAGTTAGGTGGTCATTGGTAACATGGTTGGTTTGTAATATGGATTTTTTTTTGTCGTTCGTTTTATTGTATTGATGGTGTGGTAAAAACTACATGTAATTGTATAATAAAAAACAGATTGGGTACAAAAGTTTGTTATTTGAAGGATCATGTATGCACAAATGTGTATTTTGGGCGGTATTATATTGTGGTTTATTGGTTGATTATGTTTGTGATTATTATGTTAGCATATGTAAATTTGTATGATAAGGAAATTGACATATGCACATGTGCATAATTATAATTAAACCCACACCCCCATCCCCTTAAAAAACTTAACTCCCCTCCCACCATACCTAAACACTAAGCTCTAAAGCTAAACCACTCGAAAAATCTAACTATATTAGTGAAATACACAAGTGCATTCTGTACACGTTTCTTATTTTATAGGTTCTTATGTAGAGTTATTTTAAGTTTATTCATGTTTGTTGTCATACACGTTTTTTATTTTCAATTTATGTTATAATATGAATTTTAGATACACGAAAGTGTGACTAGTGCTATTGAATTGCAAATCTCAATATGTAATGTCTTGGTCAAATGGTCGAATGTGGCTTCACAGAGGGTCGAAGGTAGAATAGATGGTCGAAGGAGGAACTGGGAGGTCGAATGAAGTTATGTTTATATGTATGTCCAGATTCGCCCTATATGAACGGTCGAACCTGCACATTCGACCAAGCTATTTGGGGCGAATGTGCAGGTCTATATAAGGCAATCTAATTTTTTAAATGTTTAACTTTGGTCATTTGTTTTCCCTCCCAGTGTGTGTTTCTCCCTAGGGTTTATATTGAGTCTGTAATCAAGATTAATCATTATAAATAACCTTTTGAAGTGTAATTGATGATGTTTATTAATGAAATGAATATATTTATGATGATTTCTGTGTTTTGCTAGTTTTATTATCATTTTGTGATCAATTCAGGGATTCCGCACCTGAATTGAACTTGTTTGATCATTATCTTTGTTGATTAGCCGATCTTATACGCATACATGAATGACTAAATAATTGACGAGTTCGAGTGTATTTTATATCTCACTTTGCGTCCATATAATGATCATTGAAATAAAATTTGTGACCCCTTTAATTCTCATATCGCGTTCATTTAATAATCATTTAATTATGGTAATTGATAATTTATTTAAAAGTGTGATTTAATAGGCGAAATGCACATATGCATACGGTATATTTCTATATATATAACAGCGAATTGCACATGTGCATTAGGGATGACGTCAATATGACGTCATATCAGCCATTTTTTTAATTTTTTTTAATTTTTTCGAATTATTAATACAAAATACTCATTTTGGTTTTTTTACTTTTTTTTTATTTTTTAGGTTATATTCAAAATACTCAAAGTGTGACTAGTGCTATTGAATTGCAAATCTCAATATGTAATGTCTAGGTCGAATGGTCTAATGTGGCTTTACAGATGGTCGAAGGTAGATAGATGGTTGAAGGAGGAACTGGAGGTCGAATGAAGTTGTGTTTATATGTATGTCCAGATTCGCCCTATATGGAACGGTCGAACCCTGCCATTCGACCAAGCTTTTTTGGGCAAATGTGCAGGTCTATGTAAGGCAATCTCATTTTTGAATGTTTAACTTTTGGTCATTTGTTTTCCCTCCCAGTGTGTGTTTCTCCCTAGGGTTTTTATTGAGTCTATAATCAAGATTAATGATCATAAACAACCTTTTGAAGTGTAATTGATGATGTTTATTAATGAAATGGATATGTAAATGATGATTTCTGTGTTTTTGCTAGTTTTATTATCATTTTGTGATCAATTCAAGGATTCCGCACCTGAATTGAACTTGTTTGATCATTATCTTTGTTGATTAGCCGATCCTATACGCATACAAAGTGGTATCAGAGCCATTTGGATCAAAACAACCACAAATGATAATATTACAGCTGATTTGGACCCAATTTTGATCAAAACTTTCTGTTTTTCATTGGACAACTGAATTTGGTGTTAAATTGATTGATTTGAACTTGTTTTCATGGATAAAATTCAAAATTCTCTTTGTTAAACTTGTTCCAAATCCAATCCGAAGCAAAACCTGCATAAGATCACTCAAATTTCATCAACATTTGAAATTTTTTAATCAAAATAACTGATTTTCAAAGTATAACCGTTTTTCAAAATGAAAGGGTCGAACCTAGGGATATTTGGTCGAGAGTGCAGTTTTTAGGTCGAACCAGGTATTTTCAGTGAACGTGGAGTTATATTGGGTCGAACCTACAAAGTTTTAGTGTGTTATTGTTCATTTGACCTTAATTGGTACATTCGACCAATCGGGTGGTCGAACGGTGGGATTAAACCGGTCGAAAGTGAATTGAGTCTGTTATTTTCTACATTCGTACCTTGTCAAACGGTCGAACCTGGATTAATTTGTTACATTCGACTACGCGATTCTTCAAAAGGGTTGAACGTAGAAACTGTTGTGAAATTTTTCTAATCGTTTCGTGTTTTATCATTTTCAGAGCGATATGTGGAATTTTTCTACCACAACCACGACCTAATACAACATCACAACAGTAGAAAACCATGGATCCTTGGTCGGTAGCTGCTTAGAAGTCTAGTCAACCATCCCAACCGATTAACTATATGGCGATGACTAGTTCTATGCCCCACACAAGTTGCACAACCACAACCACAACCTATGGCTGATTACTGGGGAGTTGCAGCAGCGGCAGTACACTCTCAGACTACCAATGCGATTTTGACACTTATTCATGACTTATCTTCGGGTAGTGGGAGCCGTCCAACAAAGTTGATGGAAAATGGTAGACTACAACACATGGAAGACCAAGTTCAAGATTCATCTTGAGGGAATGGGATTAGAAGGAACGGAAGCTTGGCAAATGATTGCTAAGGGTTATGTTGCTCCGATTTTGGAGAACACGGGTGAGCCGATTCCGTTAGAGAGTCATGCTGAGGATGAGAAAAAGATGTTGTAGTGGAAAAGAAGGCGTTTTCCCAACTGTCCCAGGCCATTAACCTGACCTCTTACATCAGTTTGTGTCTTGCACCCCATCTAACAATTGTGGGACATGTTAATGAATCGTCACGATGGGAATGAGAAGAGAGGAAGCTGAGAATGAGGAATTAAGAAAAGAGTTTGAGAACTTCGCTATATGGGAAATGAGACGCTGAAGGAGTTGATTCCGAGATATTGTCACTTATTGACTGAACTTTCAAGCTATGAGATTAACATACCGATGTCTGAGCTGGTGGACCAGTTCGCTGATGCATTGCCATCATACTGGAATCAACACAGTGAGGTACTCAAGGAGAAAGATGCGTACCAATACTGGACCATTAATGAGTTTATCCAGAATCTTGAAAAAAAGGAGATGGAAGAAAAAGAGGAAGGCGAAAAGAGCACAAGTTCCTCAGAACCCAGAATTATACCATGGCGGTACATCTTCATCTCTAGATAGTTCAAGTTCAAAGTACTACTGTGCTCCACACATTGCGTGTGTTTCAAGCCATGTTGAACCACCCAAAGCCCCCATAAATTACCTTGCTCCAAACTTCATCTATATACCCCACCATCATACCCTACTACTACTTACATCCCACCATTTTCACCAATGCAACAAGCTGCTTGTTATTCTGCAAGTTTAAACCAATTTCAACAACAATCTTATATTCCTCAAATGAATCAACACCAAATGCACCCAAGTCAACCTAATCAGAGCCCAATTGTGTTGGAGACTTCGAACTTGAACAATGTTAAAGTTGAAGTTGCATAGCAACATGTAGCATTGGTTTCTGCTATGGTTGCTTCTTATAACGGGTTGGTTGCTAGTCAAATTGGTAACAACAATCTAACCAGTGAAGACTACGCGCAAGTTGACAAAGAAGAGATGGAGCTCATTGATATCCAGTGGGCATTTGCTAGCGTTATGAGGAGAGCGACTGAGTTCATCGAGAAGACGTGCATAACTGATCTTTCTACTTCTCCAAACACCACATATGGCTTCAACAAAGCCAAAGTGACATGTTTTAATTGTGGTTGGAAAGGTCACTTCAAAAGGGAATGTACACAACCAGCACAGCAGGGGAACAGGAATCCTTTCAACACCAACTACCAGAACCGTCAATCACAAAATCAGGTATCTTATCAAAGCCCAAACATTTCCAGATTTCGACCACAAAATACCTACCAAAACCGCCAAAACACCTCACAAAACAATACTGTTAGACAAACCAATACACAAAACCAGAACCAAAGCCAAACACCACAAAATCCAAATCGAACAATTATTCCTATTTCTACACCCAACACTCAAACCCAATCAGATAATTAGAACCAGGCCTTGGTGATACAGAAAGATGACGGATTTGATTGGAAGGGTATGCAGTTGGGTGTTGAGGAGATTACCACTGGTAATGTGGCGTGTATTGCCCAGCAAATGGATTTGGATGAGCCGGTATCTGTTGAAGAAGAATTGGTGACTGAGAAGATGTCTGAGGTGAAAATTGAAGAGTTGAGTGAAGAAAGTGATGTTTGTGTTGAGAAGAAGTCGAGTTTGATTCTTCACTCTGTTACTGATGTGCCAAAACAGTATGATTCAGCTTATTCTGATATGGAGAGCGATTCTGATTCTGAAGCTAGTGTTAACTCACTAGATGATGATATCAATCAACTTCTTGCTGAAGCTGATTTTCTGATGACACGCAAATCGTGCATGGTGGATGATGCTTTACCAGAATTGATTATTCTAAATTTTTTGCTGGAAAGGAAGCACACTTTGCACTGATGGCGATGACTGAGGCTCCAAAGCAGGTAAGTTCTGAATCTAATCTAGATATGAATAGTGAGAGGTATTGTGGTGCATGCGATAGATTGACAGAGGATAATAAGCAACTCAGGGTTCAGCTTGAGAGTGCTAAGATCAACTGTCAATCGTATTAGAAAGAAGCACGAGAATTTAATAGAGTGCTTGATGGTTACAAGAAAGACATTTCAGAACTTAAAAAGACTTTATCTTTTAAAACAATTAGCCATTAACAACTATATCAATGATTTGGAAAACACAAAACTTGAAATGGCTACCATCAAGTGCTTTGCAGAAAAGGTCAACAAGAAACTTGAAAGTTATAAGCACATTGCATATGTTGTTGATCATATCATTGAGGAACCTTCACAGTCTAGTAGTGCAAACTACAAGGCCGTCCCATCTCCAGTGTTATTCGAAAATCATACTTTGCATTCAATAACACCGGAGAGCTCAGTTAAGTTTGACTCGACATCGGATGATGAGTCGAACACTTCTTGTGTGGGAGACCCAAATTCTGATGTTCGACCTATTTTGGGACTAAATAATGAAGGTGTGATTGCTGTAACTGATGATTCCGACTCTGAGGATGAAAAATCTGAGAAGGTGTGTGATATTCCTGCTGAAAATCACATAATTACAAATGAACCCGTGTCACCATCTCAGATTGTGCATCCCATGGCTAACGCTCATCGAGCGAATCAATCTAAAGCCTGTTGAGAAAAAACGATCAATGTGACAAACCCGTAAAAATTTTCTATCGGATGATAGGATGCGATAAAATAATTTATGATGAGGAATATCCAATCAAATTTGCCAACTACTCCCAAGATGAGAAAATTTGGCAGGAGAGTACATTTGGTTCCCAAAGCATAACCTAACAAATGATGTACCTCCAGAGGTTTTAGAGAGAATTTATTTGGATATTCCAAAAGAACCAAAGGTTCATGTCACATAATTTATCAAGCCAAAGGAGAAGGCAAATAGTTTTCCTTGAGCCAACTTACTCCAAGGACCCAGCTCCTGAGAGTCTTAGATGGAAGTGTGTGGATGATCAATATCCTATCCACTACATATGCCTAAGTCGAATGCCAAGATAACTTTGAGGAATACCGTGCATGTTATAAATGCGGGGAGAGAGAGCATTTACCTTGCTCACTGCCCGCATGTTAGGCACAAAAGGCACGAGGTGGAAATGAAGCAAACATACCAGAGTCCAGTCGATAATCAATGTTATCTACAACAACGATTTGTCCCTCAACAAGCACCTTTTTACAATCAAAATCGTTTTTATCAAAGAAGGGACAATCGTTCGATGACATATGACCGTCGTAACCGGATAGCCATTGAAAAAACCACTTAAGAAACGTGTGGTAAAGACAACTGTTGACAAGAAACAGGTTCCTGTAAAATCTACAGTCAAACCAACAGTTGGACATGTCTCTGTTAAATCAGAGAAAGTAACCAAGAAAGTTTCCGTTAAAGACGAAGTAAAGAAACCGATTGAGACTCCAAAATCTCAAATCCGGATCTTGAAACGTTCGGAACAGTATTGGTCACCAAAGGGTTCTCAAGGTGCTTCATCTTCACAAGGGAATGTGAAATCTGAAAGTGAGAAAGATTTAATTGATCAGAAAAAGATCAATTAAATCAAACTGTTTATGAGAAAGAATCTTTGAAACTCAATGTTCAAAGACCCAAGACCAAGCAGGCTTGGGTCCCCCGAAAAATCTAATCTTTTTACTTAATATGTGGAGGGAAGCTTCAGCTGGCCCTCGTGAGCAGTCTTTAGATTGTTGACAGTGGAGCTTCTGGTCACATGACAGGGGATTTATCGCTACTATTTGACATCAGAAATATCAATGGAGGTTATGTAGTGTTTGCCCGGAATAAAGGTGGATACATTACTATGGAGGGTAGTGTAAGTAATGGGATAGTGAGTTTTGAGAAGATTTCGTATGTGAGGCAAATCGATTATAACCTGCTCAGTGTCAGTCAGTTCTGTGATAAGCAGTTTTCGGTATTCTTTGATGACAAATCTTGCTATATACTCAAGCCAGGATTCGTTTTTACCAAAAGAGTGGGTATGCTAAAAGCACCGAGGGTGAACAATTTGTACATTCTCGACATGTCAAAAGCTATGACTACACAAGGCCAAGTCACGTGTTTCCTCTCTAAGGCTACTGAAAAAGAATCAATCATGTGTCATAGGAGGATGGGACACATTCACCATAGAAAGATGAATCATTTGTGAAGAATGAACTTGTCACAGGGCGTGAATGTTAACATTTTCATTTGAATGACAAGTGTGTGTGTTGTAAGAAAGGAAAGCAGCACAAACAAATCCAATAAGCCAAAGAAAGTCAATTCAGTTGAACTACCACTTGAGCATTGGCACATGGACCTGTTTGGACCGGTCAAGCGTAAAAGTCATGCTGGTGAATTGTACTGTCTTGTGGTTACAGATGACTATTCCAGATATTCACTGGGTTATGTGCTTGCAACATAAGAGCGACACGTTTTGATAATCTGAAAGTTCTGTTCACTCGATTGGAAAATATCTATGGTTTGAAGATCAAGAGAATTAGGAGTGATAATGGAACGGAGTTTAAAAAATGCATAGATGGAAGCTCTTTGTGAAGACAAAGGAATTAATCATGAATACAGTGCTCCGTATACCCCTCAAAAGAACGGTGTCGCGGAACGCAAAAACAGGACTCTATTTGAAGTGGCAAGAATAATGCTTGCGGACTCTAATCTTCCAGTAATGTTCTATAATGAAGCAATTTATGCAGCTTGTTATACTCTTAATCGTGTTTTAACGGTGAAGAAGTTTGGCAAAACTTCTTATGAGCTGTTGAATCGACGAAAGCCGAACTTAGAGTATCTAGAACCGTTTGGAGCCCCGTGTACAATGCGTAATCCATCTGAGAAGTTCGCACCAAAGGCTGAAGAAGGATTCTTTGTTGGATATGCAAACCCGCTCAAACGGGCATTCAACAAACGAACTCGTCAAGTTGAGGAGTGGGCTAACGTTGAAGTTCAGAGGTATACTCAGAATGTACAGGGTAGCGGTCAAGACTGGATGTTTGATTTCAAGGATTTCTTTGAATCATTCAATCTAGATAGCTTGGTTGAAGAGGCTGTATTACGATTATATTACGAGGTCGAAAACGCAGTGACATCACCGTTGGTGCGTCCGATCAACGTAAACCCCCAAACAGCTTCTAATGATGTCAATGCTCCTGCAGCTGAAGAAGAGGTATTTTAGGAAGCTTCCACAACTCTTAATTCATCGGAATCTGAAGATGTCGATGATGTTACAAGTGAAGCTGTTCCAGATATTGCTACAGAGACACCTCCAGTGAACCCAAATCCAAATGGTGCTTCATCATCAAACTTAGGTAATGATCTGGATTCGACAGAGAATTTGACTACTCAGACGAGAGTGCAAGTACCTGATTATCCGGAATCTCGGATACATCGGATTCACCCGCTCGAGCAGGTTATTGGTGATCCTGGTAGCAGTGTGATGACAAGAGGTCAACTAAGGAATGCAAACTCACTAGAAAACCTTGGCGCTCTTGCTTTATATGCCAAAATTCAAAAATCAGGTTTTCAAAATGACTGGTCTTTTGCTTGTTATGTTTCGCAGGTCGAGCCGCGGACATACAAGGATGCTCTTTTAGATGACGCTTGGGTAGAGGCTATATAAGAGGAGTTATTATAGTTCCATAAACTTGGTGTGTGGACACTGACAGATTTCCCTCCAGGACGGAAAAAGATAGGAACAAAATGGGTGTTCAAGTGTAAGAAAGATGACAGAGAAGTGATTGTTAGGAACAAAGCTTGATTGGTCGTACAAGGCTTTCATCAAGTTGAAGGAATAGATTATAACGAGATTTATGCACCGGTTGCACGCTTAGAAGCTATTTGCATGTTTCTGGCGTTTGGATCTTATAAGAAATTCAAGGTGTATCAAATGGACGTTAAAAGCATGTTTCTTTATGGTGTGGTCAAGGAAGAAGTTTACGTAGGTCAACCACCAGGCTTTGAAGATCCTATTCACCGGGATAAGGTCTACGTTCTAAACAAAGCTCTCTACGGGTTGCACCAGGCTCCAAGGCAATGGTATGAGGAGCTGAGCATGTATCTTCTATCCAAAGGATTTAAACGAGGTTTGGTAGATTGCACACTGTTCACAAAACGAACACGGGATGACTTGCTTCTAGTGCAGATTTATGTTGATGGCATTATTTTTGGTTCTACTAACGAACTTCTGTGCAGAGAATTTGAACTTGTTATGCAGGAAAAGTTCGAAATGAGTGCGATGGGAGAGATGCATTTTTCCTAGGCTTGTAGGTGGAACAAAGAACAACCGGGGTCTTTATTCACCAGACAAAATATGTTTCTGAAGTCTTGAGCCGATTCCAGATGGATGATTCAAAGCCTATGGATACCCCGATACAACCTATTCACAGGATTGGTGTTGACGCTAAGGGGGAGCTAACTGATCCTTTTACATACAGAGAAATCATTGGATCTCTGATGTACCTCACCACCTCCAGACCAGATATAATGTTTGCCACATGTCTCTGTGCATGTTTTCAATCGAAGCCGAAACAGAGTCATCTTACAGCTGTCAAACGTATCTTTAGATATCTGAAGGGTTGTCCGTCGAGAGGACTATGCTACCCTAATGATGATAATTTTGACATAATCGCTTTTAGTGATGCAGATTGGGGAGGCTGTGACAAAGACAGCAAATACACAATGGTTGGATGCCAGTTTATGGGGAGCAGGCTCGTGACCTGGCAATGCAAGAAACAAACTGCAGTCGCCTTATCCACATGTGAAGCAGAATACGTCTCAGCATCAAGCTGCTGCTTATAAGTTCTCTGGAGGCCGCAATTGCATTAACAAAAGATGTAGTTAATCACGCGAAAGCTAAACATATCCGGATCAAATATCATTTTATCCATGATTGTTACGCAAAATAGTTGATCGATATGGTCAAAATCCACACTGACTATTGTAACACCCCAACCGATGGCGGAAACATCGGGATGTCACGTATTGATGATTGTTCAGTAGCTCATGGTAAATAATAAATTTCAATAAATGATTTAAATAAATTACATACAATTGTTCTAAGAATTTTGTACATCAAAATGAAAAATACTAGCTACGCATCTTCAAGTAATAACTCTAATCTTCAAGCAAGCTATAACCTGAAACATGTTAAGTTTGAAAATATTTTGGGTCAACAAAATTTGTGAGAATTACATAGGTTTTGATAATCGAATAAAACTTGTACAATTCAAGTGTCATGGCAAGTCTAGTCCATATGTGAAAACATACTAGAAGTAAATCGAGTGCATAATCAACCCTTGTGACTGTTATAATGTGGTACATCCCATACGCTCATGGTTCACTCGAATATGTTATGCGATAACAAACACCCACGCTACCTTTGTAGGAGGCACGTATCCGGGTGGGATTGTCAGTCCAATAGATCTATCAATGTATACCGTCGGCTGATCAATGTTAATGATTATGCTAGAATTGTGCTTACCCTAGTCATGTTCAAGACATAATGCAACATAGAAAAACACATAGACACTTTGATGATTGAATTGCATATAGAATGTTGTAACATGTTTCACCCCAAAAATGCTGATAAATAGAAAAGGGGCTATGTAAAACTCACCTTAGCAAAATGTTATGTCTCGTGAAAAAAATAGAATAATGTGTTGTGAATGTATGTGAGGCGAATCCCAAAGACTCAACAACGTAGCTAGTCCAAATTGAATAAAACGAAAAGGAAAGAATATCAAGCTTCCAATTCGCCAATTACAAGAGCTTATAATCAAACCTTCAATTGTAGAAGTAATAGACTATAGAAGAAAGGTATGAGGGAAAGTTTAATCGGATTGAAACAATCGATTTAGAGGTGCAAAGTATAATGGGTCATAGGTGGGTTTTTATACTAGTTTTGCAGTCAATTAGCCCTTAAAATTGGTCAACACCATAAAGTAAGGTTTTATGATGAATTGACTATTTGACTAAGACTTTGACTGTTTGACTAAGACTTTGACTAATCAATTTAAGGAATGTGTTAAGTTTATTTTCTTCTGAAATACTACACAAGATGATAGTTGGCTTAGTTGGTTGTCACTATGTGTTGGTTGGCTGTGGACGCGGGTTCGAGTCCCGGTCCACACAAATCTTTTTTTGGCAATTATTTCCCTAAAACTATATTATTCTAAATTTATAATATGATTATATAAGCCCGAAAGTGACTCGAAATATTTTTAAAACGTACAAAAGTGTCGAGATACAAATAATTATTAGTTTAAGGTATTTAAAACATATATTGTTTAAAACAACTAGGTTTTTATCCAGCCGCGCGTTGCGGCGGCGTCAATATGATTTACAAAATAATTAAGTAATGACATAGCGTTGTGACATTTCAAATCAAACCTAAATCAATTGTCATTGTGTTCGTGATATTAGTTTATCATACATAAACTTTCCACCTAAATTATTGCGTATGCTCGTGAAAATTCTATGGTAAGCATCCCTAATAATTGCGTCATTTTTAAGTTAGTAGGCGTAAAATTTAACCCGAGTAAAACATAGGAAAAGAAATAATTTAATAAAACTTAAACAAAAAAGTAAGAAAACATTGTGTGGCCAAAATGAGGAAAAAAAACTTTAAAAAAATTTTGGTGGTCAAAATGAGAAAAAAAAAAGTTAATAAGAAAAGCCAAAAAAAATGTGGCCAAAATAGACCCCATATTATGCTTGCAAGAATTGAACTTGAATCATGCTTATATAAACCAACAAACCCAACCACGACACCACTACCACATATGTTGTAATTATTTGAAACTATAACTATTTAACCTAAAATTAATAATACATGCTAATGAAATCACTATTCATTAGCATGTACTTTTAATAGTATATAATACATTCTTTTTATCAAAAAAAAAATTAGGGGAAATTCGCGATGTTACAACTATCAACGTGCAGATCTTTTTACCAAAGCTTTTGACAAATCAAGATTTGAATATCTTTTAAAAGCTAATGGTATAAAAGAAAAACAAGACTGATCACCACCTCGGTTTATCGCTTTTTAGTTTTAGTTTTTGTTGTTTTCAGAAAAACACAAAAATCCAAAAATATGTTTTACATTTTAGGTAGAGTTTATTTTCAGAAAAACCAAAAACATTGAAAAAATCAAAAATCCATACAAAAAAAATAGAAAACCAAAAATGATTTCCAGGAGAAAAAGGGGAAATGATAGTACATTAGTGGGGATCTGCCACATGCTAAAGAAGTGTAATGCAATATAAGGCGTGTGTTTGAGTCTGTGTGATGTGTTGATAGGCTTCGTAGACCTATTACTGCGTGCCTGATACATACATATCAAACGATTTGTTGTGTGGATGAACTCCTCATGGGCATATGGTCTTAGTACCATAATTTCGTTTGATTGGGTATTTGTACAAAATTCGGAGGTTTCGGGCCGTTATGTTATTAGTTATCTGGGGATAGCCTCTCTGATCTTCTGCTGTAAGTGATTACGGACCTAGATCAGATAAGGTGCCTTTCTAAAAGAGTTGTAAAGCCAAATCCTAAAGTTAACGAATTGAGGAACTTTCAATGTATGACGATAATCAAAGATTATCTAATACATCGTATCCAATCATTGATGCAAATCATAATTGATATCAGCCCTCAACCTGGTAGAGTGCACAAGTTACTTTGTAGCATTGATTTGCTGACCTGTATACCTCTGTGCCTCATACCTTGTAAATTACAGATGACGAAAGCATAATCACGCGTTACAATGAGTCTTTGTGCATTTATTTCTTGATACGGGAGTATGTCGTGTGCGTGGGAACCACAGACAATTGAGTTTATACTATAAATAATAGTATCAGTCTAAAGCACTGCAAAACAGTCTGCATGTGAGTTTATGTGGATCACAATATCAGTAGTTGCCAGATCACCCATTGTCTTTAATGATAATAAATCAAAAGATCAACAGTGTTTTCAGATTTCTCAATAACTGATATGATCCTCTTACCGGAAATCACAAAACATTTACTGCTTTATCTTTACATTTTTGCATTTTACATTTCTCGTCAAAAAAAAAATATACAAAACTCAAAAAGATTTTAGGTGTGTTTTAACAAAAAGTTTAGAAAATCCAAAAGATTTTACATTTCTATCTTATTTTTGTTAGCTGATGGTGGTTGATGGTGATTTTCCAAAGCTTGATGGACCGTTTAGGTTTTGTCATCTTAAAATGAGAAATAATGAATGTCGGATGCTTAAAAGTTGAGAAAAATATTGAACGGGACCCGTTTTTGAGATTTGGTAAAAAACTTCAAAAATTCCAAGTTTCATTCGCCCCTTCGTTGGGTCGAAGGTGGAATTTTTCCTGCTCATTCGAACCTTTCAAACGGTCGAATGTGAGTGTTCTTGTGTTATTTTCACATTCGAACCATTTGTCTACATTCGAACCTTTAAATAGGGTCGAAGGTGGACAAATTTTCACATTCGCCCTAGTCGTTTGGTCGAATGTGGAGCCTATATATGCCTGATCTGCACATTCGACCTCATATTCAAAAAAATTTTAAATTTCTGAGATTAAGTGATCTTGCTGCTCGAACTTTAAAAATCATATCATTGTGTTCGTTGTTTCTTACTGATCATTTTGAATCATCATTTGCAGGTATCCATCCACAAACACAGTCACAATCACTGATTTAGTGATCGAACCCTAAGTTGAATCAAACATGATTTCTAACTGATAATTGTTGCAAATTTTGTTAAGGTTTTAGTGTTTAAGTGTTTTAGGGGGAGAATACATAAAAATCCAGGGTTTAAACAGCTTGAATTGATCAATTGATGTTTAAAATACTTCGAACCCTAGTTTTTAATTGAAAACACATAAACACTGATTAATAGATAAAATTGATGATTAGGAAAGGTTAATCGGCCATATTAGATGGAGTTCAAATCAAAATGGCATGTTAAAACAATCTAAATCAAAATCTGCAATTTGAGAAGATGAACAATCTTCTTTCGCCCAATTTTAAACGGTCGAACGTGGCTTTTTGGTCGAATGAAGATGTTCAAACGGTCGAAAGTGGAACAAATGGTCGAATGTACATTTTTAATCACTGATTTTCACATTCGAACCTTTAATTCCACATTCGAACCCCAATTTTCACATTCGTACCTTCGAATGGTCGAATGTAGAATTTCAAAAACAAAAATTTCAAGTTTTGGTTATTTTGTCCGTTTTTAACGTGTTTTCTTGATTTGTTTTGCAGTTTAACTATGTCTGAATCACAAAGTACTGATGCTCCCGCAGGATCTTCAGAAAAGGCAGCTGAAAGGGAACAGATTGAAGAGTTACCATTTGAAGCAGCACACAATTGTTGTGCATATATGGGAGATCTGAAGAAACATACCGAATTCACCGGTATTGTTGATTTCTTAAAGAGAAGTCGTGTGATTGTTGCCCTTTCGACTCCCGTCATCATATACAAAGATCATCAACAAGAATTCTGGAAGAATGCCAGAACGGATTATTGGAACAATAAATCTACTGTCGTAAGTACGATTCAGGGGGAGTTAGTGATTGTTTCTGAAGATGACATTAGAGAGGCACTGAAGCTGCAGGATAAGAAGACTGATCCAAGAGTTCTTTCATGGATTGAGCAGAGAAAGTGTTTCCTACGTATGAAGTACAATGGACCGATTATCGATGGTTCATTACACAAAGGGAAGCTATGCCCTTAGTTCAAGTATCTCGCTCACGTTATGCTACATGTGTTTGGATCAGTGAGTGGAGGGTATGATGTTATGAGAAAGAGTATTAGCTCTTTGATGGTTGCCCTTATATTGAACAATCCTTTCAATTTATCTGGAATGATACTTGAACTGTCACACCCTCAAATTCCCACTATGGGGTTTATACCACGAGACGCGTGATATACCAGGATCCCATAGCCATAAGTCATAAGAATGACTCTAAATGCCCAAACCATTTAGTTCGTTATTGAAAATCAAGTTTAAAGTTTACCAAAAAGTTTAGTTAAGTTGCGAAAGCGTAAATCAAACATAACCGTTTAAGTTAATGCGCAAAACAACGCGCCCAAAATAAAACCGTTGAATATAAAGTAAAGTATAAGTTAAATAATGTTCACAACCCATTACACAATGATGCATGTCCTATCGTGCTCCGAACCTAGAGACCCGCAAAAGCATGCTATCGTGTGTCAAAATAAAGTTGGTGAGTTCACAAAGTAGGGTAAGTAAAAGTGTAGGTTTCCCAAACCAAGAAATAGTAGTTAGGTTTCCCAAACCCAAATGTAGTAATCAACAACCAAAAACAAGAACCAACTACCACTAGTTCAGCGTATGCCAAGGGTAGCTAACCCATTCATGATAACTAAACAAGGATATACCGAATTGCTATTTGAACAATGCACTCGCCCTGCGAGCTGGTTTTTGCCTCCCATCATTGCTTATTAACAATGATAAAATCTAAGGTCGTACTTCACGCCCGGCTCCCAGCACAGTGTGAGGTTTGTCAAACCTAATAGCGCTATCAACTAGTAACCTGCTTGCCACCCGACAACTCATTCGGTAAATAGTTAAGGAATTCCGTGATAGTGTAGTTTAGTTCATCAAGGACACAGAGTGTGAAACTAGCAAGGTCCGATTCCTCCCAGGAATCAACTCATCCAAAAACCCGAGATAAAAATAGTAGTCCCAAACCTGGACTAGTACAATAAGTAAGTTGTCTCCCCGAGACGCATGCTTTTGAGAAAAAGAGTAGTGAAACTCACCTTAGTATGCAAGCAAGTAAATCCAAATCCCAAAGTAGGGTGTGCTACTGACTCCCTATTACATACATCACTAAGTAAGTATATGTGTAATACCATTACACCATATAACCCGTTTGTCCAAGACGTTTTTAATGTTCAAAACCGTGTAAGTGACACCTAGTGGTTCTACATGCATAAGTAAACCCTACGGACCCGTTGGTGAATATGTTGTTTACCATTAGTTTTGCACTTCATATGCATCTCATATAAGTGCCCATTCAAGTACATATCAAACACATAACACATAGGACTCCAATTAGTCACACAAACACAAAATACACAATCTGCGTTTTTAGGACAGATTGTGCGTCACCAAAAATAATTATTTAAAA
The DNA here is from genome assembly GCA_028751855.1 of Ambrosia trifida. Classification (NCBI taxonomy): domain Eukaryota; kingdom Viridiplantae; phylum Streptophyta; class Magnoliopsida; order Asterales; family Asteraceae; genus Ambrosia; species Ambrosia trifida. The sequence continues at coordinate 80,568,758 of CM054131.1, read as the reverse complement.
TACTAAATCAGTGAGTTAAACTCCCAAATTTTTACTGAATATTCTTTGGGATTCGTTTAACAACCCATACTTTTTTTTTGTCTCAAAACCAAACGCAAAAATTATTAAAATACGTTCAACATAGCTATGTTCAGAAAACTTTCACAACAGGTCAGTTTAGTAGAAAAATTCCCAAAAATCGTGTATTAATCCAAACGGGAGGAATCCACTTGGAAACCCCAAATTATTCCAATTTTAATCTTATGTAAAGATTTCATAACTTAATTCTTTATAAAACTCGAGTTATGACGGTTTAAAGTCGACTCAGTTTGTTAACCCGAAATTCTGATATGACCTATTTTCAAAGAAAATTCCAAAAAACTACTCACACGAAGTCCAAATCGAACGATTTTCCCATTACGAAAAGCTAAGACCACGCAAATTACAACCATGTCAAGAACACATCAAAACAATAACTTATAACCCACGTATCAGACCCTATAAATTAACTTTCAGATTCTGTCCATGTTTCAATCATGCAATGACATTAATTATCTTGAACCCTAGTAGCATATTATCGGTCAACAACGCCAATAAACATTCTACAACATCTATAAGACATTATCTGATCACAACCTAGCAAAATTCATGCATATATTTGTAACACCCCAACCGATGGCGGAAACATCGAGGTGTCACGTAAGAATGAGTATACAGTAGCACATGGTAACCAAATTTTAATTGGAAATAATTTAAAGTGCAAATATCCAAAAGTGAGAATACATAATGAGTTTTAAATGGAAATCTATTACATCACAAAAACCAAACAAGCATAGACTTCAATTTGTCTTCTCATGCTAACACTCTAGTCTTCATGCATCATTATTTCCTGTTGAGTTGTAAAAATGGGGGGGTCAACTAGAAGTTGGTGAGAATACATAAGCCATGTCAAACAAGTAAGTTTAAGTATAAAAGTTTAGCAATTCATATGTCTATCGTAAGTTTAAGTCTACATGAATAAACATGAAATGTTGAATCGACATAATCAAACCTCCGACTAGTTTAGGTCCAATCCGTCATGCACAGTTCACCTTAATAATATGTTGGAACGATAACAATCACCCGGGCTCCCCATAAAAGATGGACAACGAATCTAGGTGGGATTGTCAATCCAATAGATCTATTATTGAGTATCGCCGGCTTGGCCATAGATAATGATTATGTATTGTTGAAACTGTTGTGGTTGTCTAAACCATGAGGCATTAAAGTTTACAACTAGACATGTATGTAGAATTGCTTAAGTATAATGTTGCAAGTATAAAGAATTGCATAAACATGGTTACGTAAACTCACCTTAACAAAGTATTAGGTCTTGAGAAAAAGTATAAGTGTATCCCTAAAGTTGCCAAGCATTACCCTATGTATAAGGTAACAAGTAAGTCTAAGTCAATCTAGTCTACAAGTATATTCTAGGGTTTCGAATTGGGGATAAACATTCGTTGGATTAATAAATAAAATGTTTAATAAATAAGAGAAATTTGATAATTAAATAAACAAAAGTCTTTTTGTAAATTTTAAATTAAAGATGGTCACAATATAAAGTTTTAAGTATGAAAATAATTTTATAAATTATTTTCTTAAAAATAGAATATCAAATCTATTTATTTTAAAAATAGAATATTTAAAATATTAAAATTAAAGAATTTTTAAATTAAAAATTGTACTTCTGTTCTAAATAAATAGAAATAAGTATATAAAATTTTGGTGCAAAAATATTGAAAAATGAATTTATTATGATTTATTTATGATTAAAACTAACACAAATTGATTAAAAATATTAAATAAATGATTTTTCAGAAATAAAAATTATTTCAGAAAATTTTAATGTTATATAAACTCAGAATAATTTTTGTGGAAATTTGTATAATCGTTTTGATATTTTTATAGAATTTTATAAATAAAATAGAATAAATTTGAATTATTTATTATATATATATTAAATAAATAATTTTTGGAAAACTAAAAATTGTATGTTAAACTTTTCTACTAGAATAACATAAAATAATTTTTGTAGAATTTATAAAGTTGTTTTAGTATTTTAAAACTAATTTTAAAAATACAAGTATATATATATATAAAACTTTAATGTTAAAAAAATGATTGATGATGCTGGGAATCGAACCCGGGCCCTTGGCCGGTTCGTTTGTTTTAAATCACAAGCCCAGACCAACTGGTCTGGACCCTGAGAATGAATAAACTGGGTTTATAATTGATTATATGGTATATGGAAATCTGATTTTATAAACCTTTCAAAGAAAAGAACAAAAACCGTTTATAGTGGGACTCGAACCCGCGTGCTTAGATTAACAAACATCAGACACAACCACTTGATCTAGATCAGTGGTTGTGTTTGATTCCAGTTCGTTTAAAATATATAATTATGTTTAGAAAAGGTGTTCTTCCCCAAATCAAATCTGGTCGTACCCTAGTTTTTCAATACATCAAATTACACAACAATAACCCAATTAATCATAGGGTTATTGTTGTGTGTATGCCGAAGAACAAAACCCACTAATAAAATAGAACTTACAGAAGCGAATTGTGTTTGAATCGTTTGTCAAACAGAAAAGTCAATCGCGAACACAATGCTTCGAAAGATGATTTAAGAACAGAAATTAGAGATTGAGAGAGAGATTTCGGCGAGTTTAGCATGTAATGGGAGGTTCAATTTATAGGGAGAGGGTTTTCATTGTACGAATGGAATGTTTGACTCGTTAATGATGATGACGCGATTGATTGACAAGAATTGGGACTGATTGATGATAATTGATCGTGTATTATACGCGTAATAGTCATACAATCATGAAATCATACCAAATTAGGATCAAAAACGCGTGTAATTGTGTTATTATGGAAATTCGTTGTCACGGTTGACTTTCTAAGTCAACTGTCAATATATTAATACACTATATATTTAAAACAGGTTGGAGAATAACCGTAAGTGTTGTGTAGCCCAGTTGGTTGTGCTTGTTGTGTTGTTGACCCGGCTGAGGGCTCGGGTTCGAATCCCGGCCCCAGCCTATATATTTTTTTTGATAATTATTACTAATATATACGTATACTATATATATATATATATAACATAGTATTAGGGGTCCAAATGCGTCACAAATAATTTTTAAAAAGCGATAATTGATGAAACTTGGCGTTTAATTCAAAATAATCGTAACGTACAAGTATTAAATGCGAAATGTTATAGTCTCCCCTACTTTTAGGAAATCCCTCCCGAAGTTGGAGTTGGAGAGTCTGGTGGAAAAAGGTGTGGGTATTTAGACTTCATCTGGTCCTTGCGTTCCCAAGTGAACTCTGGACCTCGTTTAGATTCCCAACGAACCTTAACGATCGGTATGCGGTTGCGCTTGAGTTTCTTGACTCCAGTATCCACGATCTCGATGGGTTTCTCGACCATGTGCATGGTTTCATCGATCTGCACATCTTCAAGAGGGACATGGAGGTTCTCATCTGCTAAGCATTTCTTGAGGTTCGAAACATGAAAGGTTGGGTGAACATTGCTTAGCTCTGGTGGAAGATCAAGTTTGTAAGCCACTTTCCCAATCCTGTCAAGAACTTTGAATGGGCCTACGTATCGAGGAGCTAGTTTTCCCTTTCTACCGAAGCGAATCACTCCCTTCCAAGGGGATACCTTAAGAAGTACAAGGTCCCCGACTTGAAATTCCAAGGGCTTACGACGTTTATCAGCATAGCTCTTCTGACGACTTCTAGCCTTGAGAAGATTATCCTGAATGAGTTTGATTTTATCTGTGGTTTCCTGGATCAGTTCGGGTCCCGTAATCTGGGCTTCACCAACCTCAGTCCAACAAACAGGTGAACGGCATTTACGACCATAGAGTGCCTCGAAAGGAGCCATGTTGATGCTGGCATGATAACTGTTGTTGTATGAAAACTCGACCAAAGGAAGATGAGAATCCCATGCGCCACCAAAATCAATGACACATGCCCTGAGCATATCCTCACTTGTCTGGATGGTCCGTTCAGTCTGACCATCTGTTTGAGGGTGATAAGCAGTGCTCAGGTTCAACTTGGTACCCAAAGCGTCTTGTAAAGAATCCCAAAAGTGAGAAGTGAAACGGCCATCACGATCAGAGATAATGTCCAAAGGTATACCATGACGACATACGATTTCACTTACGTATATCTTTGCCAACCTTTCCACAGAATACTTCTCACGAACAGGTAAGAAATGGGCTGACTTGGTCAAACGGTCGACGATTACCCAAATGCTGTCAAAACCTTTGGGTGTACGAGGGAGTTTAGTGATGAAGTCTATTGCTATGCTCTCCCATTTCCATACAGGAATTTCTGGTTGTTCGAGCATACCAGATGGTTGTTGATGTTCAGCCTTGACCTTTGAACAAGTGAGGCATTTTGCAACGAAAAGAGCAATATCTTTCTTCATACCAGGCCACCAATACGAATAATGAAGATCTTGGTACATCTTGTCAGCTCCAGGATGAATAGAATAGCGAGACTTATGAGCCTCGTTCATGAGAAAGGTACGAAGATCATCACGGTCAGGAATCCAAAGTCGATTAAGAAAATAGAGTAGACCATCAGGTTTGGTTTCAAGTTGAGTCTCAGCACCACAAGACATTTCGTCGTACATGTTACCTTGGGTGCCTGAAATATGTTGAGCCTGGAGGATACGATCCTGAAGATCAGTACGAATTCTCGCACAATGAAGTTTGATACGCTCTTTACGACTGAATGCGTCAGCCACAACATACGCTTTGCCAGGATGGTAGCGAATTTCGCAATCACAGTCGTTAAGTAACTCAACCCAACGTCGTTGCCTCATGTTAAGATTTTTCTGGTCGAAGACATGTTGGAGACTTTTGTGGTCCGTGAAAACCACACATTTGGTTCCATAAAGATAGTGTCTCCAAATCTTAAGAGCAAAGACGACAGCGCCCAATTCAAGATCATGGGTGGTATAATTCTTTTCGTGAGTCTTGAGTTGTCTAGACGCATAAGCAATAACCTTGCCTCATTGCATGAGAACACAACCAAGACCTTGGTTTGATGCATCACAATAGACCACGAAGTCATCATTACCATAAGGGAGAGACAAGATAGGAGCTTCACAGAGTTTCAGCTTAAGAGTTTCAAATGCTTCCTCATGCTTTGGTCCCCACTCATAGGGTTTACCCTTGTGAGTTAAGGAAGTGAGAGGAACAGCGATCTTAGAGAACTTGGCAATGAATCGACGATAATAACCAGCCAAACCAAGGAAGGAACGGACTTCTGTTGGTGTTTTAGGAACATTCCAATCTTTGACAGCCTCGATCTTTGCGGGATCAACATGAATTCCATTCCTATCAATGACATGTCCCAAAAATTGAACTTCCTTAAGCCAAAATTCACATTTCGAGAACTTGGCATACAGTTGTTCTTTCTTTAGGAGACCCAAAATTGAGTGAAGATGTTGTTCGTGATCGGACTTTGATTTTGAGTAAATCAAAATGTCATCGATGAAGACGATCACGAATTTGTCGAGGTAGGGTCTACAAACTCGATTCATTAAATCCATAAACACTGCGGGAGCGTTGGTCAATCCAAATGGCATGACCATGAATTCATAATGACCATAACGTGTACGAAAGGCTGTCTTGGGAATGTCTTCATCATGGACTCTAAGCTGATGATAACCAGAACGAAGATCAATCTTCGAGAAGTGGGTTGCTCCTTGAAGTTGATCGAAAAGATCGTCAATCCTAGGCAAGGGATAACGATTCTTGATGGTGAGTTTGTTGAGTTCGCGATAGTCGATACACATCCTGAGAGATCCATCTTTCTTCTTAACGAACAAGAAAGGGGCTCCCCAAGGAGAAGAACTGGGGCGAATGAAACCTTTACCAGAAAGTTCCTGTAGTTGACTGGCAAGTTCTTGCATCTTAGAGGGTGCAAGACGATAAGGAGCTTTGTCGACAGGATTTTCACCAGGAACAAGATCAATTCTAAATTCCACTTGTCGAGTAGGAGGCAAACCAGGTAAATCCTCTGGAAAGACTTCAGGATAGTCCCGAATGATTGGGATGTCTTGGATACTTTTGCCCTTGTCCTTCTTTTCTATCACGTTAGCTAAGAAAGCTGTATACCCCTTTCGTAAGTATTTTTGGGCAGTAGTACAAGACATGAGCTTAAGCTCGCCACAAGGCTTCTCACCATAGATCTTCAAAATATCACCAGATTCGAGAGGAATGCGAATGATTTTCTCAAAGCATAGAATTTCAGCACGATGGGTTGACAACCAATCCATGCCTACTATGACATCAAAACTTCCAAGATGCATAGGGATGAGATCGATAGAGAAAGTGTGTTCGTCGAGGTTCAACACACAGTTACGAATAATAGAATCGATCGAGATAGACTTCCCATTAGCTACCTCTACCACTAAAGGTTCCTCTAGGTTAGTTTGGGGTAAGTTAAGTAAGGGTTCAAACTTTAGTGATACAAATGACTTATCAGCACCCGAATCAAATAATATGGATGCATAGTGGTTATTAACGAGAAACGTACCATTAACCACCTCGTTGTTGTCGCGGGCCTGGTTAGCATTGAGGTTGTAGGCGCGGCCTCGAGCACCTTGGTTCTGATTGCGGTTCTGGTTTTGGTTGCGGTTTTGATTTTGGTTGCGGTTTTGGTTCTGGTTCTGGTTTCCAAGTCTAGGGCAAGCATCCCTATAATGTTCCGTGCTTCAACATTCATAGCACTGGCCACGAACAGGCCTACCATTTTGAGCATTAGGAGCTGGATTATTACCGGCAGGGTTGTTTTGGGTGGCAGGGGCTTGGCAAGCATTGGTGTAGTGTCCATACCGCTTACAGTTATTACACTGGCGGCATGGTCTGCCAGGAAGATGGTGGTATTGACAAGTGTTGCAAAGAGGGTGGTTCCCGCCATACGGCTTCTTGACTGGGTTTTGTGCTGCAGGTGGAGTGGTAGCAACCATGTAGTTCCTAGCCTTGCGCTTCCAGTTGCTTGAGGTCTCGGGCTTAACCTCAATAGCGGGCTGAGGGGTGTCTTTTGCAGCAGTCTTCTTGGTGTTCTTGCAGAAGAGAGTACCGTTCTTCACATGATTATCGGTGAGAGTAGCCACCAGACGTTTGGCTTCCTCCAAGGTGGCAGGATTCCTTCCCCATACAGTGTCCTGGATTTGCATGGGCAGACCACCGATATACTTCACGATGGCTATAGGTAAGGGAGTAACTTTATGGGGCAGTAACAAACTGAGCTCGTGAAAGCGGGTATTGTAAGCAAGGTTTTCCCCACTATCTTGAGCAAGGGTGTGGAACTCGTCTTCCAGTTTCTTAATCTCGTTGCGGGGACATAATTCATCTTTCATAACCTCCTTGACTTGATCCCAGGTCATAGCTAGTGCAGCTTCGGTTCCTCGAGTGCGCTTTTCCTCATTCCACCAAATGAGTGCTCGTTTGTGAAGAACACTCATGGCGTAACGAACCTTAAAGTTATCGGGACACTCACTATTAATGAAGGTATTCTCCATACCCTCGAACCATTGTAGAAGACCCGTAGCTCCTTCTTCCCCACTGAACTTAGGGGGATTACAGGAATTAAAGTGCTTAAGAGTGCAAGCTGGGAGACCATTCCCGTTTCCATTGTGGTTTCCATTCCCGTTTCCGTTGCCGTTTCCGTTTCCATTACCGTTTTTGTTCATCTGTATGACTTGAGCCAGTAAGTTGGGAACCAGAGTCGCGATCTGCTGCGCCATTTGTTGAGAAATGATCGCAGCCAATTGGGCATCAACAACATTGTTGTTGTTGTTATTGTTGTTGTTATGGTTAGCTTCGTGGTTGTTGCTACTTTCCTCCTGGTTTTCACCACTGTTATTGCGAGTGCTGCGACGTGGAGGCATGATCTGTAAGAGACGCAATGAAATGAATGAGGTTATATAAGGAATGTAATCATTTATTCATTAATTAAAACGAATAAACGAAAACGTTGACTTATCAAAGATTCTAGATTCTAATAACATAATGAAGACATGCTTTAGCCTATAAGTGAACACTCATCCCGAGAATTCCCAGGTAGGCATCCGGGTCCCTCGTCTGATTGGGATATATGCGCAATGCCTGCCTAGACAGAAGACTCAGAATACAGGCGTTCACCCTTCCAGATTGCACGTGTTCGTTATTAAAATCTAGAACTTCGACGAGATCTCAAGGTGGTTCAGGATAAACCTGAGGATGTTGTCCTATTAATCTGATGGTGGATCAGCATTGCAGCAGACGAATAAGAGTAGTCACTTGTAGGCTTAGGGTTGTGTAAGGTATAGGATAGGGATAAGATTAAGGAAGCAATTAGGGTTACAAGTAAGAGAAGCAAGTACTGTTTTAAGTCCCTAAGGTTATAGTCTAGATTATTTTCTAATAACCTAATTCCCTATAACCAAGGCTCTGATACCAATCTGTAACACCCCAACCGATGGCGGAAACATCGAGGTGTCACGTAAGAATGAGTATACGTAGCACATGGTAATCAAATTTTAATTGGAAATAATTTAAAGTGCAAATATCCAAAAGTGGGAATACATAATGAGTTTTACATGGAAATCTAATACATCACAAAAACCAAACAAGCATAGACTACAATTTGTCTTCTCATGCTAACACTCTAGTCTTCATGCATCATTATTTCCTGTTGAGTTGTAAAAATGGGGGGGTCAACTAGAAGTTGGTGAGAATACATAAGCCATGTCAAACAAGTAAGTTTAAGTATAAAAGTTTAGCAATTCATATGTCTATCGTAAGTTTAAGTCTACATGAATAAACATGAAATGTTGAATCGACATAATCAAACCTCCGACTAGTTTAGGTCCATCCCGTCATCCACGGTTCACCTTAATAATATGTTGGAACGATAACAATCACCCGCGCTCCCCATAAAATATGGTCAACGAATCTAGGTGGGATTGTCAATCCAATAGATCTATTATTGAGTATCGCCGGCTTGGCCATAGCTAATGATTATGTATTGTTGAAACTTGTTTAAACTGTTGTGGTTGACTAAACCATGAGGCATTAAAGTTTACAACTAGACATGTATGTAGAATTGCTTAAGTATAATGTTGCAAGTATAAAGAATTGCATAAACATGGTTACGTAAACACACCTTAACAAAGTATTAGGTCTTGAGAAAAAGTATAAGTGTATCCCCAAAGTTGCCAAGTATTACCCTATGTATAAGGTAACAAATAAGTCTAAGTCTATCTAGTCTACAAGTATATTCTAGGGTTTCAAATTGGGGATAAACATTCGTTGGATTAATAAATAAAATGTTTAATAAATAAGAGAAATTTGATAATTAAATAAACAAAAGTCTTTTTGTAAATTTTAAATTAAAGATGGTCACAATATAAATTTTTAAGTATGAAAATAATTTTTATAAATTATTTTCTTAAAAATATTATATTAAATCTATTTATTTTAAATTGTCAAAATATAACTTTAATATTTAAAAATATTAAAATTAAACAATTTTTAAATTAAAAATTGGACTTCTGTTCTAAATAAATAGAAATAATTTATATAAATTTTTGGTGCAAAAATATTGAAAAATGAATTTATTATGATTTATTTATGATTAAAACTAACACAAATTGATTAAAAATATTAAATAAATGAATTTTTAGAAATAAAAATTATTTCAGAAAAGTTTAATGTTATATAAACTCAGAATAATTTTTGTGGAAATTTATATAATCGTTTTGATATTTTTATAGAATTTTATAAATAAAATAGAATAAACTTGAAATATTTATTATATATATTAAATAAATAATTTTTGGCAAACTAAAAATTGTATGTTAAACTTTTCTACTAGAATAACATAAAATAATTTTTGTAGAATTTATAAAGTTGTTTTAGTATTTTAAAACTAATTTTAAAAATACAAGTATATATATATATATATATATAAAGCTTTAATGTTAAAAAAATGATTGATGATGCTGGGAATCGAACCCGGGCCCTAGGCCGGTTCGTGTGTTTTAAATCACAAGCCCAGACCAACTGGTCTGGACCCTGAGAACGAATAAACTGGGTTTATAATTGATTATATGGTATATGGAAATCTGATTTTATAAACCTTTCAAAGAAAAGAACAAAAACCGTTTATAGTGGGACTCGAACCCGCGTGCTTAGATTAACAAACATCAGACAGAACCACTTGATCTAGATCAGTGGTTGTGTTTGATTCCAGTTCGTTTAAAATATATAATTATGTTCAGAAAAGGTGTTCTTCCCCAAATCAAATCTGGTCGTGCCCTAGTTTTTCAATACATCAAATTACACCACAATAACCCAATTAATCATAGGGTTATTGTTGTGTGTATGCCGAAGAACAAAACCCACTAATAAAATAGAACTTACAGAAGCGAATTGTGTTTGAATCGTTGGTCAAACAGAAAAGTCAATCGCGAACACAATGCTTCGAAAGATGATTTAAGAACAGAAATTAGAGATTGAGAGAGAGATTTCGGCGCGTTTAGCATGTAATGGGAGGTTCAATTTATAGGGAGAGGGTTTGGATTGTACGAATGGAATGTTTGACTCGTTAATGATGATGACGCGATTGATTGACAAGAATTGGGACTGATTGATGATAATTGATCGTGTATTATACGCGTAATTGTCAGACAATCATGAAATCATTCCAAATCAGGATAAAAAACGCGTGTAATTGTGTTGATTATGGAAATTCGTTGTCATAGTGGACTTTCTAAGTCAACTGTCAATATATTAATACACTATATATTTAAAACAGGTTGGAGAATAACCATAAGTGTTGTGTAGCCCAGCTGGTTGTGCTTGTTGTGTTGTTGACCCGGCTGAGGGCTCGGGTTTGAATCCCGGCCCCAGCCTATATTGTTTTTTGATAATTATTACTAATATATACGTATACTATATATATATATATATATATATATAACATAGTATTAGGGGTCCAAATGCGTCACAAATAATTTTTAAAAAGCGATAATTGATGAAACTTGGCGTTTTATTCAAAATAATCGTAACGTACAAATATTAAATGCGAAATGTTACAATATTATCATTCACAAACCCCAGTTATCTAAAACATCAAGAACACACATGATCATGCAAAACACATAATATTCATTACATAACAATATGCTTGACCCTTTTAATCATCATGTTTTAATTTTTATAAAATACTTTCAGACCTAGACAAACAAGGTTTTGATGTTTTAAAACAATTTAAAGAAGATTAAAACACAAGAGAATGAAGATTGTACCACAAGCACTTCAAAACAATCAACCGAAGGCTCTCCAAGCTTCCCGATCAATGTTCTTTAGCTTTTGCAGGTGTTTAGGGGTTAATAATTCATAAGGAGGCAGTAGGGGGCGATTAGGGTTGAGTTTAGAGGCTGCATGGGGCTTAAGAGTGTTTAAATAGTGGATTAAGGCGATTAGGCTTCGTCAGACCTCCGTGAGTGCCCCGCTCGGAGTCTGTGAGCGCCCCGCTCACAGCTCCCGGCCCGCTCTGGGTGGCCTGCTTCGTTGTACGGCATGTTTTCCTTCGATGTTTTCGCTATTTTGGACCCTAGCAAGTGTAACCCCATGTGTTAAGACCCCAACGATCATAATGGTCCATCCATTATGGTTTTTATTAACGTATTCGGTTTAAGTTCACGTAATCACATATAGTTTGCACATAGTTTCACACAGTATCATAAAAGCACGTAATTGCAATCAATCTAAATCAATTAATTCACAATTATTTAACTTCATTGTTCACCAGCGTCCGAGGTTCACTAATCATGTATACAGTCTGGGAATTCCCCGAATTACCACTCCATGCAGTTATTATCCTATAATTGTGCGACGTGTGACATAACTAGCTAACCCTAGTTAAGTAGAATGCATAGAATGTAACTAGAGTTTAGTTAAAGTGAGAACATGAAATTGTGGGGTATCACATGAACATATGCTGGAACCACTCAGAGGTTTGAAGAACAAGAAGTTTCTATTATATCCAAGATTCCTGTAGATGATATTTGATGAGAAGTACAAGAACTTGAGAAGAGATCCTACTCAGATAGTTGTATAGGAACACATGAATCTGAACACGCTAGTAAGAATGAAGGGTTACCAAGGAACAAATGTGAACAAGATGCATCAATGTAGATATCACTTAAACCTTTTTCAGCCAATTAATTTCACAAATGATCTATTGTCATTCACGTTTCATCCTCATCCTCATCTCCTTGATTCCATATACCTTTCATATACGAACTTGCAGGAAGTTTACTTTTTTGCTCTATCAATTAATTTCACAAATGCTCTATCACATACGTTATCGGCATCATCATTTGTATGATTCTCTAACATTTGTTCATAGATCTAAATCTAATCGAGACAGAGACAAGTCTGAACAACAATGGCGGTGGTGACATCTCTTGCCAAATACAATTTAGTGTTTTCGGGCGATCAATCCATCGGCAAAACCAACATCATCACCAGATTCATGTATAGCAAAGCTCTAGTTTCATCTCCGTCACCGTTAATGTGAAAATCAAACAAGATGTCGTCTGTGTCCTTTTAAGTGGTTGAAAGGCAGGTGTAGAGTGAGAGAAGATTATGGTGCGTTTATGGAACGGTTTGTGTTAATACCCTTTCGTCAACCGCCTCCTTTCCTCTATGCTCCCTCAGCTATTCCTCTGTTTATCCAACATTTCGCCGGCGAAACAAACCGGCGAGCAGCACCACCATCGTAACAAGGTGAATCAGATGATGATGTTCTGTGGTGGTTATAGATGGTCAATTTTACGCGTAGAAAAGTGACAACGACTAGCATTTTGAGTAGAATCCCGACCAGTACAGTGAGTCTTACTAAACTCTGATCCGAATAAGATTTTAAATACCATTAACGGATTGATTAATTAACATAAGCTTAATTCCTACAGATTGTGTTTGAAGCAATATTATGTGCTAAGGATTCAGGCACTCTTGAACAAATAAAAGAATTAAGTTCCAGCGTGTAAATGTTGAATTAATGAATAAAAACAATTATCTTTCGAGACTAAAGTCGTCTAAATGTGAACAGGTAATATATATTTTGAAAATTAGTTTTGTAGATTATTTTCATTATCTGGTTGACGTTGGCTGAGAAATTTTTAGGATTGTGTTGGTGACTGGAGACTGTAATAAAGATGATGCCATTTCTTGATATGTACATGTGAATTAAGAAGGGTAATGCACATGTGAATAATGTAGTTGCTATTAATAAAAGTAATGTTAATGCACATGTGCAATTATACTAATAACATTCCGGTCATTAATTCTAACGCACATGTGCATATGTTATGTGGTAATGACAAAAATAAAGTTAATGCAAATGTGCATTAAGATTGAAAGTTTGGTTTTCTTATGTGTTATTTATTATTTGTAGACAAAGATGGGATAAAAATAAAAGAATGTAACATTTGTCTTATAATCGAGGGAGAAAGCATCAAAAAAAGTTGCCGAATGCGATTGAGGACGATGACATAATCGTTAATCATGAAGATAAAAAAGGTCGGTATTAATTATTTAAGCAATTTAGACATATATGCACATGTGCATATATGTATATTTATCATGTTAACTAATAAAATGTTAATTATTATTTGTTTAAACATACGAACAATGTGATAAATTTGAGAAGTATACGATGTTTAGGTTGATGGATGAAAAACAAGGGAGATGTTAGATGAGGCATCAGTGAGGTGTGAAGAGTGTTGGAAGAAGATAAGTAAAAGGGGAAGAAGTTGAAAAGGGGACAAATAAGCAATGGAAGGGGACATTGTTGGTGGACGTGAGATTGTGATATAATTAGAAGTTCGCAGGTAGGTGGTTAGTGGTAACATGGTTGGTTTGTAATATGGATATTTTTTTGTTGTTATCGTTTGTTTTATTGAGTTAATGCGTTTGGTAGAAACTACATGTAGTTGTATGATAAAAACAAATGGGTATAAAAACTTTGTTATTTGAAGGATGAAGCATGCACATATATATATTTTTGGTGGCCTTATGTGTGGTAGTTGATAGGTTGATTATGTTTGTAATTATTATTTTGGTGTATGTAAATTTGTATGATAATGAAATTAATATATGCACATGTGCACAATTAAAATTAAAACCCCCACCATCCAAAAACATGAACTCACCACCCAATCCCCCGAAAAACACCTAACCCCTTCCCACCATACCTAAAACCTATGCCCTGAAGCTAAACCACTTGAAATACCTAACTATATATATATGAAATGCACATGTGCATGCAATACACATTTCTTATTTTATAGTCTTATATAGAGTTGTTTTTAGTTTATTAATGTTTGTTGTCACACACTTGTCTTATTTTTCAATTTATGGTATATGCATGACTATGCAATTAACGAGTTCGAGTGTATTTTATATATCTCTTATTGAAATTTTTTTCACTCCTTATATCTCATACCGTGTCCATATATATATGTATATATATATAGGATTTGGATCATTTGAGAACCACTATTTAGGGAGAGAACCAAAGAACCAAGTGTGAACACAAAAACCCCTCCACCAAAAAATAAAAAAAAATAATAAAAAAATTATATAACCTAAAAAAATAAAAAAAATAAAAAAAAGTAAAAACACCAAAATGTTTTTTTAGTGTTAATCTTTCTGAAAAAAAATAAAAAAATACAAAAAAAAAAAATAAAAAAAACAAAAAAATGGCCTTTTTACGTCATAATTACGTCATATACCGTATGCACATGTGCATTTCACTATTAGAGCACACTTTTGAATAAATTATCAATTGCCATAATGAAATGATCATTTAAATGGACGTGATATGATATATAAGGTGGAAAAAAATTTATTCAATGATCTTTAAATAAACGTGAAGTGCATTTCACTATTATAGTTAGGTTTTTTTTTCATGGGTTTAGCTTTAGGGTTTAGTTTTTAGGTATGATGGGAATGGGGTTAGGTTTTTTGGGGTTGTTGGTGAATAAACTTAAAAAAACCCCTATATAAAACTATAAAATAAGATAATTGTACTACATGCACATGTGCATTTCACTATTATAGTTAAGTTTTTTAATGGGTTTAGCTTTAGGGATTAGTTTTTTGGTATGGTGGAAGAGGGGGTATCTTTTTGGGGGGGACGGGATGGAGCGTTTTGGTTTTTGGGGGGTGTGGGGTTAGCTGCACATGTGCATTTCACAATGGGGGGGGGGGGGGTTGGGGCGGTGTGGGGGATGTTGGGTTTAGGTTTTTAGGGAGTGAGGTGGGTGGGTTTAGGTTTTTAGGGGGTGAAGGTGGGGTTTTTAGGTTTTTTTTGTTTGTGTTGACAATGGTTCTCTGGTTCTCTCCCTAAAGTTGGTTCTCGTATGATCCCTACCCTATATATATATATATATATATATATATATATATATATATATATATATATATATATACAGAGAGAGAGAGAGATAAAGGTTCGGGTACAAAAGCCACTTTTTATAAAAAGGGTAAGAAGGCTTGTGGGAGTGACACGTGACATGATATTATTTTAATTATAAGGGCAATAAAGTAAACACATAATTAATCAACATTCGTAAAAAATCAATCTCTTAGACTGATTGAGAGATTTACGGGATTAGGGATTAAATTATGATGCTAATTTTTTTTATTGGAGATTACAAATAAGCAATTATGTTATTATATTTAAATAACTTTTTTGTGAGCTCCCACTACAATGAACGCAAATAAACAAGGCTGACGCTGAGTATAATATTATGATGTACTTTACAATATGAGCTTAGAGCATTCACAGTAAAATCTCCACATTTTCTTCATAATTAATCTAAAAACACTACCTTTTCTCACTTCTTTCTACTTATTAATATTTATTCCATACTTTTATCATTACCTTTTCTCTCTTCTCTACTCACAACCACTTTCAAAAATATTAAAAAATTATGAAGGATGAACAGTGTCTCCTCCAAATTTACTTATGAACATTGTCTCCACTATATATTTTCTCTCTCCTCTACTCACAACCACTTATACCCACTATATATAACATGGAGGCCCCTCTCACACTAATATGGAGGCTCTACTGTGAATGCTCTTTGTTGATCTAATCCAATCTCCATGTGGATCTGTATTTGCCTTAAATGAATGTGATATTATTATCTAGTGTAGAATCCAGTGTGTTTTATCATCATTGAATCAATTTTGTGTTTTATCACAATCCACTGTGTTTTATCATTATCGTCTCAACAATCAGTGTGTTTTACTACTATCGGATCAACTTTGTGTTTTAATAATCTACTATGTTTTATCACCATCGTCTCAATAATCCAGTGTGTTTTATCACCAAACTAAATTCGTTTGTGTTTTAAAAATATTTCAAAACTATCATTTAAACATAAAACACACAATCAATAACAAGACTATCATTTTTTAACATAGACCCATTGTGTTTTAACGCTATTGGTTAAACATAAAACCCATCGTGTTTTACATTGGGTTTACATTGTGTTTTTGTGACAACAATCAACGAACCAGGTCAACATCCGTATACATCTCAACTATTATTTCATTATATGTGCATATTTAAACATTTTTGCACACACTATACCACCCCAGGTCTAGTAAAGCAAGAGTTGATCAGAAAACTCCCCATAAATCAACTGTTTATGCATACAACACCCGGACACTCATAACACATCCGTTATGAGAAGTTCATGCCAACCTATGGTGTCAATACCCTCTAACACATGATAACTCTTTCATTAACACGTGTATACACTTTAGCCTATTGTCATAAACTTTATCACATGTCAACATTTAACCATACAAGATTCATAATTAATAAACAAATACATGTTAATGTCGTCATCGACCTCCCATGAAAGCCAGTTAAAACACATGACGTCTTGATCACTCAATTAGATATTTCTATATCTAAATAACTAGAATACATCAAACAAATCGTTTATACTTTAAGCCGATCGCTTATCACCACTCACCATTGATCTAGACTACACAATAGCCATATATATATATACACATATATACACGTATCAAAGCACACACATGCCCTAAGTCTTAGTTTTAATTTGTCACTATCCTAAGCTAAGTAACTAACCTAAAGAATGTAACATCGCGCATTTTTTTCCCAAGTGTTGAGTTAATCAAATCACCACTTCACCCACTATATACTTGTATTATGATATATACATATATATGTATTCTTTTAATTTTTATTTAGTTATTTATTTATTTATTTTACCACCTTATATACTTCTAATATATATATATATATAAATATATATATATATAATAATAATAATAATAATAATAATAACTAATATAATGGTAGAATTGAACTAAATCTACAAACAAAAAAAAAAAACAACCCAACCCCCCTACCTGACCCCATCGGATGCAGCCCAAGCAGATAGCCCATGATTTTTTTCAGCCCAACATTCAACCCAGTTCCCATACCCGGCCCACTTACCTTTCTCTTCCCCACCTTAACTACCTGCTTACCCGAACTATTTCCGGCAACACCCGGAAATTCCGGCGAGCTACCAAAACAAGTCAAACGCGTCTTCTTTATTACAAGCTTTGACCCGCATGTTTTTGAAACACACCCCGGCAAATCAATAGCCGTAATGGTCTCCAATTAACACACAATCAATCACGGGTTTGACTTGTAAAAGTCAAACCTTTGTGCTTCTTGAGCTCGGGTATAAATAGAGCACACCAGTAGGCCATAAACCTCACACATAACCTCACCACACAAACATTCTGTTGGAAGAAGCTTCCCGGCGTGGACTAAGGGTCTCGCCGGCGTTCGCAATTCCGGCCACCTTCATTACTCTTCAAATCTCCATCTATTTCAGTAAATTTCTACACCATTCTGATCGTATTACTCTGTAGTGCATTAGCCCTCTAGTTAATTGGATTTTTACAGTAGTATTCGAGTCCAATTAACCGGAGATTAATCTAGGGTTATTTTGGGGAAGGAGGTTTGAATCAGATAATGTATAAAAGATTTTCAGAATGCTTTAAACTCGTTCTCAGGGTGTGGCTTGGTGGTGGCCACACTTGTGATTAAGCCCAACCCGGTCATAGACCCGGGTTCGAATCCCATAACCACCACATAATTTTTTTGATGGATTTAAGTATATAATTTTAATTCTAAACTTTTGTATTACATTTTAAATACCAAAACAACTTTATAAATCCTATAAAATTTATTTTATGCATTTCAAATGATTAAGTTTATCACACAATTTTTAGTTTTTCAAAAATCTTTTATTTACTATATATAATAAATATTATAAATTTATTCAATTATAATTATAAAATTCTATAAATATATCAAAACCATTATATAAATTTCCACAAAAATTATTCTGAGTTTTTATAACATTAAGCTTTACTGAAATAATTTTTATTTCTGAAAAATCATTTATTTAATATTTTTAATCAATTTTTGTTTGTGTTAATCATAAATAAATCATAATAAATTCATTTTTCAATATTTTTTCACCAAAATTTTACATAAATTATTTCTAATTATTTGGGACAGAAATATAATTTTTTTATCTAATAAATCTTTAATTTAAGTATTTTTAAATATTAAAGTTATATTTTAACAATTTGTAATAAATAGATTTAATATTCTATATTTAAGAAAATAATTTTATAAAAATTATTTTCATACTTTAAACTTATTATTGTGACCATATTTAATTTAAAATTTACAAAAAGACTTTTGTTATTTAATTATCAAATTTCTCTTATTATTCAAAACATTTTATTTATTAATCAAACGAGCACTTATCCCCAATTCGAAGCCCTGGAATATATAATTGTAGACTAGAAATACTTAGAAATATTTGTTACCTTAATTATAGGGTAATACTTGACATCGTTGGCAACACATATTCTATTTTTCACGAGACATAACATTTTGCTAAGGTGAGTTTACATAGCCCCTTTTTCTCTTTTACATTTTTGGGGTGAAACATGTTTAAACATTTTATACTATCATTTACTCATTCTTACTTGTGATTCAATTACACTATCATTTACTCATTCTATCATTTGACTGTAACAAAAAGACACAATACATTCATTAACATTGATCAAGCCGCCTGTTTAGATTATAGCGCTATAGGTCTGACAAACCCATCCCCCCCGCATAAATTCAGGGATGATCGATAACAGTAACAACATTTAACTAACTTGCAAGTTAGTCATCAGTCGACACAAGGTTTGGTTGTACAAAGACGCATTGTTACATGTCGGAATCATGCTCAATCATCATACAACTGTGATTGTTGTACAAACTATTGCTAACAATTACATTCAAAAACCTATGTATTCTCACCAACTTTTGTTGACCCAAAATATTTTCAACTTAACATGTTTCAGGTTCTACTTGCTTGAAGATTTGAATTAATGCTTGAAGATGTGTGCATAGTTTTATTCATTTTGATGTACGAACTCTTGTAGAACAAATGTATGTAATTTATTTAAATCATTTAATGAAATTTATTATTCACCATGAGCTACTGAACAATCATTAATACGTGACATCCCGATGTTTCCGCCATCGGTTGGGGTGTTACATATTGGTATCAGAGCCACTCCTGTGCCGTTCGGGATGGTGGGTGCATACCTCATCAGGGACGATGAGACTCTAACGGGGGGTGAATGTGACACCCCAGGAAAATCCCACATCGGTCGTGGCCAGGAGAGATCATTGGTTCATAAGTAATGTCTTGCCTCTTAAATCACCAACGCGTTTTGGGGCTTAATGTTAGTGGATGAGAGGAGAACTCCACAGTTAAGCGTGCTCAGGTGGGAGAAATTTCAGGATGGGTGACCTCCTGGGAAGTTTCCACCGGAGCACCCAAAAACAAATCCGTGAGCTCTGAATGGGCAAAGCGGACAATATTGGTGGTGAGAGCGGTGGGGTGTTACAAAGAATGCTTTTGTCTTTTCCCTTTGGCCGATTAGAACACATACACATCCTCAATAGTCGCCATCAAGGGAATGTCCAAAACATACACTAATTTAGCATGATCAGACTTAATTCTATCACTAACTCCAACCTTATATAGATAGATCTTTCTTTTCTTTGTTGATCACGGCCAGAAGCTCACCAAGAGGACTCCATGTCATGTCCCTATCCCATATCCTTCCCTTATCCAGCTAAAACAAGAAGCACCAATCACTTCAAGGCACTTACTTCCATTGTGAATTAAAAACAAACTCTCACTCTTGTCCTCTTCCTAGTACTCGGCCGAAAGAAAGAAGCAAAGAGACACCTCACAACTTTGATCATTGCTTCCATGATAAGTCTCTATCACACATGGTTATCTCAAACCTTCATGTTTGTAGTAAAAGAAAACTATGAGTAACCATTCTTACACATAAAACCTTTCCTAAACTACCTTCTACGAATCGAAATAGAGGAGGATGAGGGAACTATCTCCATCAAGCAACAAGACAATTCACCTACATAATGATTAGTCCCTTTCTCTAAACCTGCATCGGCCAAGGTCACCACCTAGACAAAGGCATGATGTAATCACCTAGCCTAGAGTCAACTGCATCGAAGAAGGAACAAGACAAAGATTGATACACATTCAAGAGGAAGGAACTTGCAATTCTTTGATAACCTTCTTGCCTCACTCGACTTAGCATCAAATGGTAAAAGGAATGATAGACATAACCAACAATCAGAGTGATAAACTATGCCAAAGATGTTCTTGTCCTTACTTGTGTTAGTCCAGAATCCTCTCTACCGGGCATCAAACACGTACACAATCAAAGGCGGAAAGAATGATTGTATAGAAAGAACAAAGAAGAAACATCAAATGCACCATTGTATTGATTAAGTGCACACGACTTCAATGAGTCGTCTGGTACACGCACGGTTAACAAAATAAATAACTAGCAACCCCAAAACAAACAATGAGACCCCTATTTATACATACCATAGGCGGTCACCCTTACATGGGCCACATAGGCCGAACCCAATATCAAAAATATCCCAAGACAACGCAAACATCTAAAATCTAGCCCAACAATATCCCCATAGGTTTGTGTTGACTTGGTGTGTCTCTACTGCTTCTTGCTGCGCTTCTTGGAGCTCTTCTTCCTTTTCTCCAATGCCTTCTTCCACTCTTCAGATGACTTACCAACATATGGACCGAACAATCCAGTCTCTACTCTTCCTCTTCTATCAGATTCAAATCCCAATCTGGCTATCTGAGCCACTGCACTAGTGAACGATTTAGCACAGGCTTCATATGTGGGATCACATTGAATCTGATGCTTCACCAAGACTTGAGTATCTTCAGAATACAAACTCATCAGATCTTTGGCATCAAACACTCTCAGTTCATCACTATCACAAACAATCACTGCAGATCTAGAGGTAGGATCATAGAACCAGAACTTCATATCCTTCAAGCATCCCCTGTCCATTGGCATAGACAAAGGAATGGTCTTCATCTTTTCAGTAGGTGGCCACTGAGTTGAAGGCAGAAGTAGAAGCATAATACTCAACAGCTCCATTTCCTATATGAGCGACAAAAACTCCCTTGTCATCATTATATCTCTAACATTCTATCCCTGTTCGATTTCCATAAGTATCAAACCGATCTCTGGTAATTGTCACGAATCTTTCAGGATGCTCCTCCATGGGATCAATAGATGGCTCAGTTGTATTCTTAAGAACATAGGTGCTTCCAGGACAACGATCTCTCACTCTAGAAACTTGATCTTCAAAGTATTTCTTCATATGTTCTTCATGTTCCTTTTCTGATCTTTCACGCTCAGCAGGAGTCATAACTTTCTCAACAAATGATGACGTCTCTGAAAACTCTTTTCCAAACTTATTCTCCAGTTTCTGAGTCAAGTTAAGCAGTCTAGCTGAAACATCGCCTAATCCTGACTCCAATTCAGTAATCTTTTGGTTCTTTTCAGTGACCGTCTCCATCAAACTCTGTTCCTGAGCAGTTAGCCACACATTCTCAGTCTCTAGCTTTAGTACTTTAGTCTGTAATCGATGAACATCCACTTCAGCAAAAATGTCTTCTTCGCTATCAATTCCTTCCTGACTAGCCTCTCTCTCTCTTCAGTTGTCAAAAATTCAACGTCCACATGTTTTCCTTGTTCTTTATCAGCTAAGAAAGCCATCTGAGCTCTTTGAAAAGCTTCTTCATCTAACAAAACCTTAATCGCACCAGATGCACTGGAAGATCCAGCTTCTTCATTTACTGTTCCTGTGATTGGTGCCTTGCTCATGAATTGAGAGAATGATTCAGTTGCAATAGCAGGCACAACAGTGGAGCTAATAACACCAACAGGAATGTCGGTTGATACACCAGCATCAGTCATGACAGCATCAGCAGCAGTAGAACGAGTTTCAGCAACAGAAGCTGAAACATCAGCAGTGACAGCCAACTTGGGATCTCTTTTACTTCTCTTCCTCGGGCTCAGATCAGAATTGGGGTCTTCAGAAATTTCAGCATCAATAAATGTCTCAACTACAACATCGGATGGAGGAATCCTTTGTTCAGCTTCTGCAACGGTATTCAGTATGCTCGAAAGAACTTCTGCTTGAGGAATAATAACCTCAGAAGCAGCAGTGTTTGGAGCTTCAGTCACAATCTCCTCTCCAACCAATCCTTTCTCAGCTTCAGTCACTGACTTTACTTTAGCATTCTTCATTATAAAGTCATCTATCACTTCTTCATTCAGATCATCAAAATCAAAGTTCTCAAACTGTTCTTCGCCATTTCCCGCAGTCATCTCATCATCTTTCACTACTTCCTCATATTCACTTTCCACCTCAGTTAAATCAACGTTTTTAGGAGGAGAACGCAGCTCGGTAGGTGGTGGTTCGACAATCTGAACATCATGTTCTTCAGCAACAAGTGCAGATGGCATGGCTGAAGCTTTTTCAACAATCTCACTACAATTTCCAAACTTAACCAGTGGAAATTTTCCAGTAAAAATCTGCCTTGAGTCTTTACGAACCTGTCTAATTAATCCAAAGACTTGAGAAGCCATGCATTTTTTATCATATGTTTCAACTGTCCTCTCAAGATTTGGATACTTGGACTCTAGAATCATCTGCACAAATCTTGGGAACTTGTAGAAATACTTCTTGTTGAGGGTCTTTACGTTTGCCAACATATCTTCAAAAATGCACTTTGAGTAATTGTAATCCCATCCCTCAATCAATGCCGCTAGTCCAGAAGCATATTTTACTCCCATCTGATCTTGTCCACTTTTGTTGCCACCCAAGCTTGGCAAAAACATATGAGCCAATAGCCTCCAATAGCTCTGAAATAATTTCTTCAAGCATGGTGGTACAGATAGTTCACCTTCATAACCCATCCTTTTTAATACGGGAACAAGCTTATCCTTTGAAAAACTAACGGGATCATCTGGAGAATCACCAAAAAGTAAGACATCTCGAACATCTTGCTCAGAAATAATCACCTTAGTTCCTCGAACCCTTGAACGAACCAAAGTATCTCCCTTCTTAGCCACTGAGATGTCCCAAAATTCAGTGATCCAGTCAGTGAGAACAACTGGATTTTCTCTCATAGCGTGTGAGACTCTACAATTGTTAAGCCCCACAATCAAACACTTGAATTCCCGCATATGCTCCTTGGGAGGATCAGACAGATCGCACACCACATTATGACTGTTCTCAAATGTTAGCACATGAGGAGTAGTCATTTCTGCACAAAACAAATTGGATTAGACATCAAGATTTAAACTTCAAAATTTTAATAAGTTAAACATGGTTTTATGGGCCCTCCCTCTTTCAGGTTTAAAAAAAAACATGTTTGGGTCCATCTTGATATTTGTTTAAGACCCATGTGGGCTTCACATCAACGAACAGGTCCAAAATTGGTGTGTTCGAGTCATTTAAGAGTGTTGGAGGGCAATTTGGTAAAAAGGCATGTGTGTTCGAGGTGGTGAAGTGAGTTCAAGGGTATTTTTGTCAAAAGACAGGTGTGTTCGAGTTGTTGGAATGAGTTCGAGGGCATTTTCGTCATAGAACAGGTGTGTTCGAGTTGACGAAGCGTGTTCAAGGGAACTTTGGTCATTGTCTATCTGTGTTCGATGATCAGATGCGTGTTCGAGGGCATTCTTGTCAAACTCCATCTGAGTTCGAGGGCAATTTTGTAAATATCAGATGAGTTCGACTAAAGAGATAGTGTTCAAGGGCAGCATCGTCAATTTGCACGGGTGTTTGAGGGCATTTAAGTAATTTTCCCTCACACGAGTTCGAACTCCAGGAGCGTGAGATTCACATGCCACTCGAGTTAGAGTTTTCCGGTGCGTAACGTCCACGCGCCGCCGTCTAGAGCAATGAACCGCCCTGATCATCCCCTTTTTGAGTTTTCTTTCCATTCCAGCACTATCGTATTCCTGCAAATCACTCATACAACACCATTTTCATAACCAATAATCAAAACATCAAAGCTTTACCTTCTGATTCCTTGAAACTCTTGATGATTGTGAACAAAATATCTGGCGAGCGATTGTATGTGTGTGAAAAGTTTAGAGCAAATTTTTCTTTTTGTGACTTTTGAGAACACACATACTCTCCGCCCCCTTTTGATCAAATCAAGATTTGTGTGGCCCACCAAACGTGTGGTGGGCCCAACTCGGATCCCAAGCCCCATTTAAAATTATTCGAGATGTGTTTTGCAACCGGGTCCAAGTCAGATCGTGAACTGGTCTAATAGAAACTTAGCTAAAATTATTTATACAAAATACTTAAAAATATTTTAGTCACGAGATCAAATCACTGTGTTTCAGGCTGAGCTACACTTATAGACTCTTACCTACTTGAGTCGGTCTTAGCGATTGCCAGTATATTTGTCCCCTTAAACTTATTTCCTTAGGCCTTCTCGTACGATGATCTGTGATATTATTTATCATGTTTTTGTATATTTGGTACGAGCACTCAAGCAAGTCACAATCAAATCCTAGAATATCAAGTGGTACACTCTATCATGCAAGCAGTTTCCCTACCACATATTTTTCACAGTATCTGTTCTAGAATTCTAAAACCTTGACTGGGACTGGATTGAGAAAAGAAAAGAATAGATCAATAAGAGATTTAGGGTTATATACAAGTTAGATGATTTCTCAAATGGCGAGGGCTTTGGGTTTTGGACTCTAGAGGGTCTCTTTTATGACATCCTGACTGTGTCCAGGTCAGCACATATCTGGATGCAGCAGAGAAGCAGCTAGGACATCTTTGGACACTGAGGTCTCTTTTAGGTGAAAAATGATCTACAGCACGACAACGAAAAACTAGGTCAGCATATATCTGGATGCAGCAGAAGCTTTCGTTGCCTAGCATCTCCAGGTCTTTGCTTACACAAAACAGAGGAGATACACGAGTTTTTCAGAATAGGTTTCAGACCTAGACCACAGTGTTATGCTTCGGGACATCACACAAGCATTCAAATAAAGATTGTACCTGATTCCAAGTGATGTTCCTTACTGAGGTCGTGTCTTAACTTTAATTGCTTCACAAGATCATTAACATTTCAGCCATCAGGACCAAGCCTACCAACATATCACACTAGAGGCAAACTGTTTTGATACACGTCTTACGCGAGTCAGCCTTAATCCAACTTGTGAAAGTTCATTTCATCTCTCGTTTTTTACAACAAAAATGTTTTTTTTTTTTTGATCTTTTCTTAGGACACATCCCCCTAAATTTGTGTTTAAATTAGGAATTTAAAGAACAAATTTACAAACCTAAGACTAAGAAAACCTTTTTTTTTAACACGACGCACGAAGACCAGTTCAGTCCTCGAAATGGACCATTTTGAGCAGTTCAGAACGAGCTTCAAAGTGAGCTCGATTAACAGGTTTTGTAAAAGGATCTGCGACATATTCGTCAGTGTGAATGTGTGTAGGCACAATTAAACCTTGGTTAAAAGAGCCTCGGATGAAATGTTCTTTTATGGCAATATGTTTTACTTTTGAAAATTGAACTGGATTTTTCACAATTTGGATAGCAGCATCATTATCACAATAAATAGGAGTGAGAGAGAAATCCAAACCGTAATCTACCAACTGATGTTGTATCCAGATCACCTGAGAACAACATGCTGAGGCAGCCACATATTCAGCTTCCGCTGTTGAGACGAAGACTGCTTGCTGTTTCTAACATTGCCATGCAATAAGCTGATCGTCTAAGAATTGACATCCCGCAGAAGTAGATTTCCTGTCAATGTCACAACCTCCAAAATCGCTGTTAGAAAAAGCATGTAATTCAAAGAGAGAATCCCCAGGATACCAAAGACCCAATCTGGGTTTCCCCTTAAGGTATCTAAAGATTCTCTTAACAGCATGTAAATGAGAAGTTTTTAGGATTAGCCTGATAACATGTGCATTGACACAAAGCGAACATGATGTCTGGTCTGCTAGTAGTCAGGTACATTAGCGAACCAATCATTGAATGATACAGTGTTTCGTCTACGGCTTCTCCTTCCAGATCTTGAGTGAGACCTGGTCTCTCAGACATTGGGGTGTTGGCTGGCTTTACATCATTGAAGCTTAATTTTGCAAGAATGTCATGCACATATTTACCTTGACGAATCAAGATACCCTTAGAGTTTTGACGAACTAGAAAACCTAAGAAAAAAGTCATTTCAGCAAGAGCACTCATCTCAAACTGCTTTTTCATCACCTCTTCGAATTCTTTGCACAGTGCATCACTGGTGGAACCAAAGATGATATCGTCCACATAAATTTGCACTAGAATTCGATCGTCATTCACTGTCTTGATGAATAAAGTCTGATCAATAACACCACGGGTGTATCCATTAGCAAGCAAGTGTTCAGTGAAGGTAGCATACCAAGCACGAGGTGCCTGATGTAACACATACAAAGCTTTGTCTAGTTTGTACACATGCTCTGGATATTTTGGGTTTGTGAAACCCGGTGGTTGACCAACATAAATCTCTTCTTTCACAGTTCCATACAGAAACGCTGTTTTGACGTCCATCTGATAGATAGTGAATCCCTTAAACGATGCGTAGGAAGGAAATATTCTGATTGCTTCCAACCTCGCAACCGGTGCATATACCTCATCATAATCTAAACCCTCAATTTTGTCAGAACCCTTGCACAACCAATCTAGCTTTGTTTCTTACAATTACCCCACTATCATCTCTTTTGTTTTGATAAACCCACCTCGTGCCAAGAGGTCGCTTTCCTGGAGGTAGTTTAACCAACTTCCACACCTTTAGCTTCTCAAACTGATTCAGTTCATCTTGGATCGCATCAACCCAGCTTGGTTCTCGCATAGCCATAGCAGTAGACTTTGGCTCAATTTGTGAAATGAAACACGAGTACAAGAATCTGTTGATGTCACCAGTTTGGTTCCTTGTTAAAACACCTGCATCCACTGGGCTAATGATGTTTTCCAGTGGGTGATCTCGTTGAATGTTTGTAGGAATGGCTCTGTCTGGGACTGAAGAATCTCCAGGTAGAATCGTAATACTACCCGTTGCAATCTCTTCTACAGTGTCATAATTAACTTCGTCCTCATCATTGTGCTCCACCATGCATTCAATAGGTATGGAATCATGGAAAGCGGGAATTGAGGTATCAGAAGACAAATCTTCGTCATCTATTTGCTGCACAGGATCCGCAGTGGGAATGGATGGTTCGGCAGAAACTGAAAGTTGTTGTGTTGATGGAGATGTAGGTATAGCATCCCCCTCATCCTCTGCATCATCAATCAAGGAGGTTGAGGTTCCAGCAATGTATTTTGAGGAATCTGTGAAACCTGTATTCACACCACTAGATACATCGTCAAAAATACGAAGAGATCGAAAGAGAGTATCATAGTCAAATAACCAGTCTGGACCCACTCTAGCATGTGTCTTATTTTCTTCAAGACAACGCACGTCAAACGACTCTACGATTTGCCTAGTTTGTTTGTTGTAAACCCTATATGTAGTCTTGCCAGCATAGCCGACAAAATAACAGTCTCAGCTTTCGCATCGAACTTTGGTGTAGCGTCCTGATGCAACAGGGTACACGGACAACCAAAAGCACGAAAATGCTTGACGGAGGGTTTAGTACCAAACAGCACTTCATAGGATGTTTTCATTCGAGCTTTGTTGACTTGGACTCGGTTTTGCACATAGCAGGCTGTGTTAACAGCCTCTGCCCAGAAGAATGTCGAAAGATGTGAGTCACAAAACATTGTGCGGGCAGCTTCAATCAGGGTGCGATTCCTTCTTTCAGCGACTCCATTCTGCTTTGGCGTCCTTGCTGAGCTGAATTGACGTGCAATCCCTTTCTGAGCGCAGTAAAAGTTTAACTCTGCATTCTTGAATTCAGTTCCGTTGTCACAGCGAATGCCCTTCACCTTCAAGTTGGTCTGATTCTCTATCAATATGACAAACTGTTTTACTATTTCTGCAGTCTCACTCTTGTTAGCCAAAAAGAAAACCCAAGTAAAACGTGAGTAATCATCAGTTGTTACTAAACAGTATGCTTTACGAGAAATGTTGAGTACATTCACTGGGCCGAATAGGTCCATATGAAGTAACTGCAGCAGAGAATCAAAAGTGTTTACCAACTTGGAATAATGTGATATTCTATGATGCTTTCCTCTGGCACATGCAACACATTTTTCAATTGTTATAAAATCACGTACTGGCAAATCCCTTACCAATCCCAGTTTAGCTACCCGGTTCAAGTTTTTAGCATTTGCATGTCCAAGACGACGATGCCATAGAATGGCATTGTTTTCAGAGACTTTTAAGAAAAGACATGTAAAGTTATCAGAGGGAGGTTTGTTCATGTCAATGACATAAGCATCACCATGACGTTCAGATTTTAGTAACACCCATTCGTCTGGAATTATGACTCCAGGTTTCAATATTAAGCATCCTTTGTCAGTGAAATGAGTTGAGTAGCCATTATCACATATTTGTGACACACTCAATAAACTATTCTTCAATTCAGAAACATAGTTTACCTTGTTAAACTGAAGAACACCATTTCTTACCGTTCCCTTTTGAGTTATTTGACCGTTCTCACCTCCTGCAAATGAGACAAATCCTCCATTGAAAAATTCCACATCGGTAAGTTGGGATAAGTCTCCTGTCATGTGCCTTGAACAGCCACTATCAATGTACCAGAGACGAATGATCGTTCTCCACAGCCATTCCTGCACATGATGCAGGATCAGTTAGTTATAGGTACGTAAGCCATAGTTGTTTTGGGTACACCATTGGTATCCATATACTGGACTTTCATCCAATGCATGTTGACAGTTGAAACATTAGCACAGAGATTAGATATATCATTCACAGAACATGAGGAACCTACAGTCGGGGAAGAGATTGGAATAGAATATTTTGGTTTCCAATGAAATTTGTTTTGTGAAACCATCTTTTCATTTGAATTGGATGATGTCTTGTAAGTTTTAGTGTAAGAATTTAGTCTTTTACCAGACTGTTAGAGCCTTTTATTTCTATTCCAATCGCCATCAGAAGGCTTCACCTTGGATTTGTCATTCCGCATTCCTTAGGCTTCTCAACCTTCATTGGCTAGGGATGAGCATGGTTCCCGTTTGGAGCCTTCTGATGTTTCCAGCTTGCAAAAGTTATCAGATTTGATTTACAATTTCTGGCAATGTGTCCTGGGATTCCACATGTGTAGCATATATGACGTTTTACATGTGAATCCCCCTGAGATCTTGCACACTTTTCAGACTCAAAAGATTTCTTTACATCTCTTAGTTATAGATTGTAAATTTGTTCTTTAAATTGTGTAGGGGGATATTGTTAGGCCCATAAATTGTGTAGGTTTACGCTTATCTTTATCAAGCTAGTTTATTATTATTATTAGGCTTAGTTTAGTTAATGGGCTTGGGTTAGGCCGTGTGGGCCAAGGGGTTAGTGGACCCTATATAATGTTTTGTTTAAGATCATTTTAGCATATCTGACGTTTTACATGTGAATCCCCCTGAGATCTTGAACGTAATTGGTCTTTGATTCGAGAATGGTTTTATAAAAATACAAAAAGATTTTTCTTAGTTTTAGATTGTAAAATTGTTCTTTAAATTTTCATTTTAAGCACAAATTTAGGGGGATATATATCCTCAGAAAAATACAAAAACAATAGAAAATTCAGAAAATGAGATTTCATGGTGCGAAAAAGAAGAAATGATAGTACATCAGCTGTTGAGTTGTCACGCCTTAAACTCAAAAAGAAAATTAAATCAAGTGTGATTAAAGCTCCATTATATGATGTACTGGCAGGCAAACTGCACAACAAACTCAGTTCAAAATTCATGCTAAATATAAAACACTGTGTAGCTTGTGGGGAACACAACATCAGCGTATGATTTTATGGTTTTAAATCTTGCATTGATAGATTGCCAAAATCTGAGATTTCAGGTCTTTAAATTGTTGATACATCTGGGGATGTCCTGGCTGCCCTTCTGCTGCATCCAGATATATGCTGACCTAGGCACAGTCAGTACGTCTTAAAAGAGCAATAAAGAGATGCCAAAACCCAAAATTCTCAAAGAGAATTCATGCGCTAAAGGCACAAATCAAAAGTCTAAAGTAATAATCATACCGAATATTTGGTATTTGTCCTAACCCTGGTCGAGAATCTATCGGCCTCTTTGTTGCATCCAGATATATGCAGACCTGATCACCGATGATCTTGACCATCGAAAAATTACAGATGTCAACAATTTACTCACCTGTTATGAAGAAGCTTTGTGAATACCTTGATCGCAGGGGTATGTCATGATGTGGGACACATAGTTATTTCGGTCTAACACACGTTAAGAAAATAAGAAAAATATCGGACTTGAGGACATGTGTGTATGTTTGTTTAAGTAGATAAACGATGCTGGTAATCGTCTTGGATTGTTTTCTGGCACTTTAATAAGTATACTAAAACAAATGTACTAACGGTGTGTTGCATTTTGACAAAGCTGATATGATCTTCTTGCACATGATTCTCACCAAAAAGATGCATCGTAATTAGTTTAACTTTTTATTTTAATTTGTTTATCTGTTATGAAAAATTGACCATTCTTGAAGTTTTGACCGATTCTCGAAGGAAATTCAGGTTTTGAAAATATAAAATGGAAGTACACTGATGTACTTGGTGTTCATGTGTATACTGGATCCTCTGTTATATCAATTATTTGCTTACAAAATTCTAAGAATTTGCAGAATGTATAAAAATCAAGAAACAGGGGTTGATGAAGAATGAAAGAGTTCCAGTTGCTGACAAGCATGAATCACCTCAATGAGAAGATGTACCTGAGTCAGAAGAACCTGAAGTGAATCATCTTTTGACAATGAAAGTACAACTGAAGAAGTACCTGAAAAGTTACTTGAAAGAGATGACTGACAAAGAAAAGAGTTATGGGAATCCTCCTCTCACGTTCTCTTTTAGTAAGATGTTCAAGCAAAAGCTGATGATGATCAAAATACAAGTATGCCTCCTAGAGCAGAAGAAAGAACCCAAGATTGGAAGATCAAGATCAGAAGATTCTTCCTACTAAGCCATGATAAGGACAACATAAACCTAGGGGGATATTGTTAGGCCCATAAATTGTGTAGGTTTACGCTTGTCTTTATCAAGCAAGTTTATTATTATTAGGCTTAGTTTAGTTAATGGGCTTGGGTTAGGCCATGTGGGCCAAGGGGTTAGTGGACCCTATATAATGTTTTGTTTAAGTTCATTTTAGGGTTAGACATTCATTAGACATTAGAATCCTCTCATTTGTAACTCTAGAGCCACCACCTTGTACCAGACAATCCTAGATTGTTTGCAAGGTGAAGCAGCAATACAATCATTTTCATCGATTTACTCTTTTGTTCTTCACCATTCAAGAATGGTCTAACCCTAAAATGAACTAAGAGATGTAAAGAACTTAAACAAATTTACGCTGTCTAAAACTAAGAACAAATTTAGACAAAACATTATATAAGGTCCACTAACCCCTTGGCCCACATGGCCTAACCCAAGCCCATTAACTAAACTAAGCCTAATAATAATAAACTAGCTTGATAAAGACAAGCGTAAACCTACACAATTTATGGGCCTAACAATATCCCCCTAACTTTGTGCTTAAAATGAAAATTTAAAGAACAAATTACAATCTAAAACTAAGAAAAATCTTTTTGTGTTTATCTAAAACCATTCTCGAATCAAAGACCAATTACGTTTAGAAATTGAATGCATCAGATTTTTAGCGTACCTTACTAGCTGATTTTGCCTCCGTTATCTCCATCAAAGGAAACATACTCACTGTTTAAGAATTTAAAATAAACGTATAATAGAGAGATGTCACCTGTGGTGTGCTTGGAACAACCATTATCAACATACCAGTGGTCGTCGACAATCCTCCTTGGATGTCCCTGCACTAAGAAAGAAGATTAGTTAAACATTGGTACCCAGGCCATCGCGGTCATGGGCATTCCTGAAGCGTCAATGTAAGACACTTCTCTCAAGCACATTTCCTTTTTCTCATTTAGACTAGGTGTTGCTGCCACTTTTTCTTTTGCTTTCCAGACTTGTTTAGGCTTAGCACACGGTTTAGCTACTTTTGGAGTAGCAGCTTTCGGTTTCTCAGGTCGTTTAGACTTCTGTGGAAAAACAACCTTTCGTTTGCTCTTCGCAGCATTCTAGTCTCCATCAGACGGTTTAACTTTGGGATTCATGTTCTTCCTTGCCTTAGGTTTATCAACCTTCATTGGCTTTGAGTAGTAGTTATCCCTAGGCATAACCTTCTGATGTTGTCGATAATAGGGCACATAAGGACTACTTGTGCAATTCCTTGCAATGTGACCGGGTCTTCCACAGTTGTAGTGTGACACCCCAGGAAAATCCCACATCGGCCGTGGCCAGGAGAGATCCTTGGTTCATAAGTAATGTCTTGCCTCTTGATTAACCAACGCGTTTTGGGGCTTAATGTTAGTGGCTGAGAGGAGAACTCCACAGTTAAGCGTGCTCAGGTGGGAGGAATTCCAGGATGGGTGACCTCCTGGGATGTCTCCACCAGGGCACCCAAAAACAAATCCGTGAGCTCTGGTTGGGCAACCCATCGGGGCAAAGCGGACAATATTGGTGGTGAGAGGGGCCGGATGTTACAGATGGTATCAGAGCCACTCCTGTGCCGTTCGGGATGGTAAGTGCACACCTCATCAGGGACGATGAGACTCTAACAGGGGGTGAATGTGACACCCCAGGAACACAGCTCATCAGGGACGATGAGACTCTAACATGGGGTGAATGTGACACCGCGGGAAAATCCCACATCGGCCGTGGCCAGGAGAGATCCTTGGTTCATAAGTAATGTCTTGCCTCTTGAATAACCAACGCGTTTTGGGCTTAATGTTAGTGGATGAGAGGAGAACTCCACAGTTAAGCATGCTCAGGTGGGAGAAATTCCAGGATGGGTGACCTCCTGGGATGTCTCCACCAGGGCACCCAAAAACAAATCCGTGAGCTCTGGTTGGGCAACCCATCAGGGCAAAGCGGACAATATTGGTGGTGAGAGGGGCCGGATGTTACAGATGGTATCAGAGCCACTCCTGTACCGTTCGGGATGGTGGGTGCACACCTCACCAGGGACGATGAGACTCTAACAGGGGGTGAATGTGACACCCCAGGAACACACCTCATCAGGGACGATGAGACTCTAACATGGGGTGAATGTGACACCGTGGGAAAATCCCACATCGGCCGTGGCCAGGATAGATCCTTGGTTCATAAGTAATGTCTTGCCTCTTAAATAACCAACGCGTTTTGGGGCTTAATGTTAGTGGATGAGAAGAGAACTCCCCAGTTAAGCGTGCTCAGGTGGGAGAAATTCCAGGATGGGTGACCTCCTGGGATGTCTCCACCAGGGCACCCAAAAACAAATCTGTGAGCTCTGGATGGGCAACCCATCGGGGCAAAGCGGACAATATTGGTGGTGAGAGGGGCGGGGTGTTACATGTAGCATGTCTGCTTCTTTGCATATGAAGCATATCCTGGTCTGTTCGATCCCACTGATGAATGTGAGTGATGGGATCTGTTGGATGATTTGTTTGCAGGCTTCCTGAAGTTTCTGCTCTGTTTAGAACGTCTTGAACACCCGTGTGAACATGATTGTGCTTGTGATAATGACTGTCCTTGAGCTTTCTGTTTAGCTTCAGGAACCTGTACATGAGAGTTAGCACGGGTAGTTTTTCTATGTGGTGGCACGTATTTATCGGTCATGCCAA
This sequence comes from Ambrosia trifida, assembly GCA_028751855.1. Classification (NCBI taxonomy): domain Eukaryota; kingdom Viridiplantae; phylum Streptophyta; class Magnoliopsida; order Asterales; family Asteraceae; genus Ambrosia; species Ambrosia trifida. The sequence continues at coordinate 80,534,362 of CM054131.1, read as the reverse complement.
AAACATATAGATCAGAAACAGTCCTTTTCACATATGGTATAGCATCTACATACAAATTAGACTATTTCACACAAACACCTGCATTGTTAGTGCAAACAATATCATCCCCCTCAACCTTAACCTCTACTTTTAATAAATCTGCACATGAAGTAGAATCATCAGTAACGTTCACACATTTAAATTCAGGGACTATTGGCTTTACCACACCGTGCCAACAGTCTTGGATGAGGGATCCTCACATTCTTGTTTAGTCTCGACTGGCCTTGAGCACACAAATTCTTCAGATTATGGCTCAGTCGAGGGGGTGACATTTGATTCAGTTGAGCCACTTGATTCAGAGACTTGCGGTGGCTCTACTGAATCCCCCGTTGACTCAGCTACTCTAGAAGATTCACAAATAGGCTCACTAGATTCAACTGATACTGATTTCTCAGATTCGGTTGTTTCGGGTGATTCACATTTGGAGTCACTTTTAGAAGTAGGTAGGGCAGCTGGTTCAACGGTCTGTGGTGCCCTATACTTTTCATAGTGATTTTTGAATGTTTTCATGAAGTCAAACTCAAAGGGCACATTTGAGTTTGATTGGCTGGTCGGTTCAAGTTTTAAAACAGTTTCCCTCAACATTTTATTCGATTTAACTGTGTCATTGGAAACTGGGACTTCATCTCTTTTAACATCAAAAACTCTGTCAATTTCTTTATTTTTCTCAATGTTTAACGTCTCAGTCTGCTTTGAAGCATCTTGAGACTTGACAAAGGTTTTCGATGGAGTCTGCTCTTGCTTATGTTGTTTGTTCTTGGGTTTAGAGATTTTTACGGGGAACGATCCAGGTTTGGAGATTTCAACTTGATCTCTTGATGGTCGACTGGTTGGCTGTTCTATTGGAGGACCGTATCCTTTAACAGGAAGAACCAACAATTCTTCATCCGACATGAGAATTGAGGAATAATTTTCATTAAACGGGGGTGGAATTTCCACAAACCCCAGACCTTTATTCCTCACTTCCTTAGGTCTGAACTTTAACTGAGTATTGATTATTTTTTCGACTTTGTTACTGGAACAATCAAATTTTTTGAAATGAAAATCAGCATTTTCAAATTTGGATTTTAATTCGATCAATTCCACAGTTAAAGTATCAGACAGTCGTTTGAAGTGTAAATATCGACACTTGTGATCACTCACCTCCTGATGCAAGCGCTTGATATCGAGTTTTTGTTGTTCGACCATTTCTTTATAAGAATTAAATTTCTTTTTAATATCCCAACTGGCCATTTTCTCGTATTCAAGCTGCTTGTATGCAGAGAGAGTTTCTTCTCTAAATCCCTTAATTTTTAACCTGCATCGTTCAGTACAACATGATTCGGCTAAAATTTCAGCGTGTACCGCAGATGCGGATGGCACGTGGTCATTCAGTTATGCAAGGAAAGGTAGAGCGGCAGGAGCAGCAGAAGCGGCGGGAGCAGCAGGAGCAGGTGAGCAGTCAGATTTTGAATTCGAAGATGAAGTGTCAGAGGCGGATCGACATGTTGTAGCAGAGGTGTTGCTTTGAGTCTTCAGCTTTGCACACTTAGCATGTTCTTTGACGAGTAAGATTAACTCATCTGACGTCATTTTGGACCAACTTATTTCTGTAATGCTCCAATTGACATACTCAAACCAGCTACATGTTGGCTGATCTGGTATTCTTTTTAAAGCGTCCAGAAGACTCTTATTGACCCAACGATTTGACATTACAATCTCTGCATTCTTCATTTCTCACATCAGTTTGGTAAATCTGCTAATCAGTGTATACACGGTTTCACTAGCAATGTAACTGAAACCCTCAAGTCTTTGCTCGAACACATTATTTTGAGAAGACATTTTTTAAATTACCAAACCGCGATCCCCCAAAAATTTAGACGTTCACAAGAAAAAATTTAGACTGGACACTGGATATCTAACCGTAGTCAACCGTCAAACCGAATACAGTAAAGTCGATCCCCCCAAATTAAGCTTGCACACTCCAAATAATATTAATACCACTATTATTATTATTATTATTATTATTATTATTATTATTATTATTATTATTATTATTATTATTATTATTATTATTATTATTTGTTGACCTACGTGATGCTAGACACCACAAAACAAAAAGTTTTGCTCCTTTTATGACCTGCCCCCTCTCTCTTTTTAATTTCTACAATCGAGGTCTCTCTCTCCCTGTTGAACTCAGATCAAGGTCGAACTCAGACCAAGGTCGAACACATGCCAAGGTCGAACACAGGCCAAGGTCGAGCACAGGCCAAGGTCGAACTCAGGCCAAGGTCGAACTCAGGCCAAGGTCGAACACAGGCCAAGGTCGAACTCAGACCAAGGTCGAACACAGGCCAAGGTCGAACTCAGGCCAAGGTCGAACTCAGACCATGGTTGAACACAGGACAAGGTCGAACTAAGACCAAGGTCGAACTCAAACCAAGGTCGAACACAGGCCAAGGTCGATGTTCGAGGTGCTAAGTTGTGTTCGAGTAGCAGATCTGTTTCCGAGTGGACGAGTTTCCGAGCTGTGTTAGGTGTTTCCGGTTCCAAGTTGGGTTTCTGGTGTTGACTGCGTTTTCCGAATGCTTGGTCTCCGTCTGAACAAAAAGATTTGGAGTTTTTTTTGTTTTTTTATTTTTTATTTTTAATTTTTTTTTGTTTTTTTTAATTCAAAAGTGGTTTTGGTGTACATAGTGTTGTTTCCAATAGTCAAAACCACTTTAAAAGTTGTTCCACCAAAATAGCTGTCATCTTTAGGAAAAATGGAAACTAGTTATTGTTTTCAAATTTAAAAAAATTTCTAGATATCTTTCCTTAATTTCTGCAAAAACACATTAAAATATCGAAGACAAAATCAAATAGCCTTTTCTTCCCCTGTTCTTCGTGTTCTTGAGTAAAAACATATCTGCAAAAATATTTAAAGCACCAAAACGATTATAATAAACAAAATTATTAAACGAGACGCGAATTAAACCTGTTAAAAATCACGAAACACAACAGCAAAATTCTTTCTTTTGATCTTCGAATGATACCGAACCGAGCCTTCGAAAGACTTGTTAGGCTCTGATACCAATTGTTAGTCCAGAATCCTCTCTACTGGGTATCAAACACGTACACAATCAAAGGCGGAAACAATGATTGCATAGAAAGAACAAAGAAGAAACATCAAATGCACGATTGTATTGATGAAGTGCACACGACTTCAATGAGTCGTCTGGTACACGCACGGTTAACAAAATAAATGACTAGCAACCCCAAAACAAACAATGAGACCCCTACTTATACATGCCATAGGCGGTCACCCTTACATGGGCCACATAGGCCGAACCCAATATCAAATATCCCAAGACAACACAAACCTCAAAAATCTAGCCCAACAACTTGGGATCGGCCTATATAAGGAGAGCCAACCATCACATTTCTCACACCAATACACCTTCATTCTCTTCCTCCATGCTCTCGGCTGAAACCACAAGCCCCACCCCTTGATCATCGGACACTAAGACTCAACATTTGGAGTTCAATAGGAGGCTAAGAGGTCCAAGCAATCGGCTCGTTACATTCTATCCAACTAGGTAAGGTACTCAACTAACAAACCTCCTCATTCATTCACATTATACTCGGCTACCTTGTTAACCCGACCCTCGACCTTAGACTCTACTTTAATCACACGACACCTTGTAAAAGATGGTTTACAAAGCATTGCTCCTCGGATATAAATCTTACACACATTGATTTAGTTATAGTGCTTGTTATCATGATCTTGTCTTAACACTAGCAACAATCGGTTTTATTATAACTTTGAGTAGTCAAATCGTATTTTTAGGTCTATACATAACTTGGATTACCATGTAATGGATCGATTTGCACAAGTACAAACTCACTTGGCCTAAGTTCAAAGCTAAGGCTAACAACATGGTGATCAAAGCTTAAAATTGTTACAAAACTCACAAACATTTTGTGTGGTAACTCTACAAGGCTTGATTAAGCTTAAAACAATCAAGTTTGACTCACCAGATAATCGTCTTTTTCTTTTATACAATAAGAACAAATCGGCTACCATGAACTACCATGAACTAACATGTGTTAAGGAAAGTTAGAGCATGTGTTAGCTTTGAATTGTGTGGTGTAATGGTCTAAACATATGTTAGGGTACTTATTTATCTCAAATCAACCACACACGATGAATCGGTAACCTCTTGGACCTATAGCAACTCACAAGGGGTCCATTTTATATTAGATCATTATCAACATTTCCAAAACACATCACTAGCACAATCATAATACATGTACAAGAATCGCAATAACCTGTTACACAAATGTCGGGTGAACAATTTGTATGATAAACAACAAAGCTAGATAACTTACCATGTCCCTAATGATCATAGGGTATCATTTGTCAGGACAGTGACCATCTACATCGTCCCAAGACCACATGTACTACTATCAGGTGAGTTTTTACGGCCCCATTTTACTATTTTACATTTTGGGTGAAATACATGCATCAATACTTGTGTCATTTTCAAGTGTGTGTACATTTCATCATGACTACCATGTGGAACATGAGACATATTGGTTCATGAGCTCACTTGTAACGGCCCAAAAATCTGTTTTACTTAATTACGCCATTAGGTGTGATTAACAAATATTAAAACGGAGTTTCGATGATAAGAATGATGGTTATGTTCTAATATGGAAATAACCTATTGAATGTTATTATCTATACTAGTAGGTTTATGTGACACCCGGCAAATTCTGGTTAACAACGCTGTCTAGATGAAAGTCTACCTTAGCGAGTCACGCGTAGATTATACTTAACTGGGTTAGTCGAGTCATGTTACGGTTCGGGAACTGTTAGTTTGGTATAGAGGATCATTAGATGTTAGTTTAAAGACTCATTAGATGTCAGTCCTTAACCAAGTGTACAAAGGGTGACGATTCGTAGAATCGTCAGAGCATAGGGAATATACAAGTCTCGAGTCCTGGGAATTGGTGATCGAGTGTGAATGTGTTTGTTTGCAAGTATTATGTGTTTACAATCATTATGTGATTTGTCGGTATGTGAAAAGGTGTTAACATATGTTAAAACGGAGTTTAACGCGCCAAATGTGCTGAACCAGACCCTATAGGCGAATAGGATCTGTATTCGCCTATAGGGAGGGGCGAGTAGGGTTCCATAGGGGCGAATAGGCCCTAATCGCCCCTACTATAGGCAATTAGCATCCCTATTCGCCTGATGCTGCTGCGTAATCGCCTATAACGTGCTGGACGACTAAAAACGCCTATAAATACAATACTTGACCTCCTAAACTTCATTATAACAACCCTAGTCGTCCCACAACTCGTCCCAACACACACACAACCTCTGGAACACGATTTTGGATCAAAACACAAGATTTCAAGCCTATTACATCAATCTATCACAAATCTAAGGTGTGGTTTTCATTCATGCAATCTTTAATAATGTTTTTACTGAATCCCTAATGGTCCAGACCTGTTTATAAACGAATGTGTCTTCTGAAATTCGTTAATAATCGTTGTTAATTGGATTCTAACTATTATGCATGTTGTATGTGTGTTTATGATTAAAAGATAGGGTTTTTATGATTCAAGATGGATTGATAACATAATATTTAGGTAGTTACAGATTGATGATGTTAGGATGTTGATGAAATCTGAGTAATTGTTCATTAGGGTTACGGTTATGCATGTTAATGTGATGTTTCATACTATGTGTATTGTTTTTGGGATACATGGTTGCATGCAGGGCTGATAGAACGAGGTTAAACGAAGGATTTTGATTGAAATATGTTTGATATGGTTGTTTGATTGATATTTGATGTTTACACACGTTCTGGATTTGATTTGGAGTGTTAAACGCGCGAAAAACCGGAACAACTGTGCTATAGGCGAATAGGAACCCTAATCCCCTATACTATAGGCGATTAGGAGGCTATTCGCCTGATGGGAAGCCCTAATCGCCTATAGTATAGGCGAATAGGAGCCTATTTGCCTTTACTTCATGCATTTACGATCCTAAATGCTAGTTAAGCCCTGAATTGCATGCTTTACGACGTAATCGCCTATAAACTCATGATTTGCATACCGCATGACCCTAATCGCCTATAGTATAGGCGATTAGCATTCCTAAATGCCTGTTGACCCACGTAATCACTAGTTGACTTTTCCTAATCGCCTGTACTGCTGCTGTAAGTGTAATTTAGCATTTCGGGACCCGATTTGACACCTAGGAACATGCTAGGAACCCCGTAACATACCTAGTAACTTGGTAATATGTGTTTGGACTTATTTATGTGATACCTGAACTACGTGCTATAACTTGTTGGACTTTAACGTATGTTAAGTGTGATTGCATGATTGTATGTTTGTGAGTGCAAGTATAACACGGGGAGTCTCGGGTCGCCAATGGGATGTCGAGTCTTGTACATTGGGTTAATTTAACAGTCACGGCATTTTCAAACGAACTTGGTTATGGTCTGGACATCTAGGGACTAACTGACCTACGGGTTATTAGTCTAAGTACTTGTAACTGTCATATGTTAGGTCGCCGCTTTACGGGGCTAGCATAGCTTGCTGATCTTATTTGTATTTCGAAGTAACGCAACCTAAGGTGAGTTTACGACCCCTCTTTTAACTGGTTTCACTTTTTGGGGGAGAAAACATGTGTTAAACTTATGTTTTGGTAACAACTGTCATACTATGGGTTTCTATGGTTTACTATACGATCTTTGGAAGTCCCGGGGGAAACCATGAATGTGCGGGTTAGCACAACGGGGAAATGTGAATAGATCTATTGGGAATGACCAACCCCGCTCGTCGGCTTGGAGGGCCGGGCGAGTGCATATTGTCTCAAACAGGAACAGGTTTACTATTCGGGCACGACATCTGGTTTACGAGTTAGTAATGGTTTTCCAATCGTAGATGTAACAAAACATACGCCTAGCTAGCGTACTTTGGTTTGCAAATTGTTATAGTATGGACAGGTTGAACTTGGTACTTTGATTACAAAACCTGTGAACTCACCAGCATTTTTGTGCTGACGTAAACTCTTACATGTTTTCTCAGGTCGCTAAGGTAGCACTACGGAACTAGGGCGCACGCGTCTGCACGGCGTCTAGTTAGGATTGCATGGTTTTCAAACATTGAATAATTTGGTTTACTTTTGGATTATATTTTGAGAATAAGCTTCCGCTGTAATTGGGGATTTAAACTATGTTTTTGAAATTTCAAATGTTCATTTAGACTTGTTTATTGTGATCGTTGACTTGGATCCTGGTTTGTCATGCGCCTCGCGGTAAAACTCCGCAAGTGGATTTTGAGGGTGTGACAGATTGGTATCAGAGCCAATGGTTATAGTGAACTAGGACTGCATGTAGAGTCTAGTCTATAGCCGAGTCGCACACACTAGACGATCACACAGTACTAAACATTGTGGTGGATTACGTATGGGCTTGTCGGGATGTCTCTAATTCATCTGACCTTCCTATGTTACATCATCCGTTCTATCTTATGTCGGGTTACTTACTTTCTAGGTAGTGTGGTATATTGGGGTAAATCGTGTACTCTTGAGATTTGTCCAAGGTTCGGACATCTCCCTTTCATACTCCAATAGAAACACTTGCCACAAATTACCGTAGCAATACGGTGTATAGCTAAGAGTCTATGTCCGGGGATTTGAACTTTGAACTAGGAGAACACTTGGAGGACCATGTAGAGCGGTTTATCATTTTGGGTGCACACAAAATCATAAACCGAAATGCATGAAAGCTCTAGTGAGCTCTGGGTTTGAATGGATAGTCCTGGGTTGGATCTAGCTTTGATCTTGTAAACGCTAGTGGTTACCATTAGCTGCGAAACTAAATTTTCTCGTCCTTTTGTCAGAATCATGTCTGGAGTACGAGGAGGACGTGGAGGTGGCCGCAAAGGTGGGCGTGGTGGTGGTCGCGGTGGTGGTGGTGGTCGTGGAGGTGTAAACCTAACACAAGAAGATCTGAACAACTTACTGCAAGCTGCCTTTCAGTTAGGGCACAATGGTGGTGGTAAGTTGACTTATTCACTTTTGCCTCATTAGTGAACCTTATTTACATCCTTCGTGGTTTCTCATGCGTTTCATTTCAGGTGGTCCTGTTAACCCACCCCCACCCATGTGTACCTACAAGATGTTTCGGGACTGTAAGCCCCAGGAATTCTCTGGCACTGAGGGTGCGGTGAGCTTGCTCAGATGGCTGGAAAAGGTGGAGTCAGTATTTCTGATGTGCAACTGTCTCCCAGAGGATCGAGTTAAGTATGCTGCTGCGTTATTCCAGGATGTTGCTTTGACCTAGTGGAACAATATCACCCAGAATATGGGTATAGGGGAGGCGTATGCTATGCCTTGGGAAAATTTTGTTCAACTACTAAAGCGAGAGTACTGTCCAAGGGAAGAAGTTCAGAAGCTAGAGCACGAGGTGTGGAACCTCAAGATGACTGGGTCAGAGATTGAAAAGTATACGGTAAGGCGTAATGAGTTGGCAGTGCTGTGTCCTGATCTGCATGTGCCAGAATACAGGAGGATTGAACACTATATCTCGGGGCTAGTACCAGAGATCGCAGGATTGGTGGCTGCGGGGAATCTTCCTCAGAGGTGGTCCGATCGGCTCACAGGATGACAAACTTGAAGGTGAATGAGGGTATCTTGCCTGCTAAGGGTTCGACTGTCAAGGCCCCGGAGAATAACAAGCGTAAATTGGATAATGAGGGGAAAGGATCTGTGCCAGCACCACAGGGTAAGAGATTCGATAGCGGGGGTTCTTCTTCTTCTGGTAACAAACAGGGTGGTTATGCGGGGAAATTACCTAAATGTAACAAGTGTGGGCGTTATCATCAGGGGGACTGCGACCGTAATCGTTGCCATCGCTGTCAGCGACTTGGGCATTTTGCCAAAGACTGTCGGGCGACACTTCCATCGACCCAGGCCCCAACTACTAACTCGGCTCCTACTGCTCAAGGAAATACGGGGAAACAGGGTTGCTACAACTGTGGGGAGACTGGGCATTACAAGAAGGAGTGCCCAAAACTGAAGCAGGGCGGGGATGTGAGAAACGGTAACGGGAACAACAGGGGCGGTGGCAGGAATGCACGTGCCTTCGTCATTGGAGCCGCTGAGGCTAGACAGGATCCTGACACAGTTACCGGTACGTTCCTACTCAATAATCGCTCTGTTAGTGTTTTATTTGATTCCGGTGCCGATAAAAGTTTTATATCTATGGAAGTTAGTCGACTGCTAGAAGTAGTACCCGTACCATTAGAGGCTAAGTATATAATTGAATTGGCTGACGGTAAAAAGATTGAAGCTACTTGTATCCTTCGGGAGTGTCAACTAGAATTGTCGGGTTTGTCGTTCCCCATCGACCTTATGCCGGTACCTTGGGGTAGTTTTGACGTTGTTGTAGGCATGGATTGGTTATCTTTGTATCGCGCTGAGATCGTTTGTTACGACAAGATTATTCGGATTCCTCTCCCTGATGGAGAATTCCTTTCTGTGTACGGTATCAAGGGCGGTGCTCCGCTAAATCTCATCTCCAGCATGAAAGCCCTTAAGTATCTTTGAAAGGGTTATTCGGCCGTTTTGGCACTTTTATCTGTTTCCTCTACCGATGAGAAGAAGATCGACGATATTCATGTAGTACGCGAGTTTCCTGATGTATTTCCCGATGATTTATCTGGTCTTCCTCCCCATCGTCAGGTTGAGTTCGGTATTGATCTTGTACCGGGAGCTGCTCCTATTGCTCGGGCCCCCTACCGTCTTGCACCTCCTGAGATGCAGGAATTGTCCAGTCAGTTACAGGAACTCCTGTACAAGGGTTTCATTAGACCAAGTTCTTCCCCTTGGGGAGCCCCGATTCTGTTCGTTAAGAAGAAGGATGGAAGTTTTCGATTGTGTGTGGATTACAGAGAATTGAACAAAGTGACCATCAAGAACCATTATCCTCTTCCACGTATTGACGATCTATTCGACCAACTCCAGGGTTCTAGCTACTACTCAAAGATTGATTTGAGGTCCGGTTATCACCAGTTGCGCGTAAGGGAAGCTGACGTTGCAAAGACTGCCTTTCGTACACGTTATGGCCATTTTGAGTTCTTGGTCATGCCTTTCGGTCTCACAAACGCACTAGCGGTTTTCATGGATTTGATGAACCGCGTTTGCAAACCATATCTTGACAAGTTCGTCATCGTGTTTATTGATGACATCCTGATTTACTCCAAGAACAAGACCGAACACGAGGAACACCTGCGCTTGGTTTTGGAACTTTTGTGACGGGAACAACTTTACGCTAAGTTCTCAAAGTGTGACTTTTGGTTACGCGAAGTTCAGTTCCTAGGACATGTGGTTAATGAACTAGGAATTCATGTCGATCCAGCTAAGATCGAAGCGATCAAGGACTGGGAAGCACCAAAGACGCCAACTGAGGTGCGGCAATTCCTAGGCCTTGCGGGCTATTATCGTCGTTTCATTAAGGGGTTCTCGAAGATCGCTCAACCCCTCACCACTCATACTCAGAAGGATAGAAAATTCGACTGGGGTGAACCACAAGAGTCGGCATTTCAAGAACTGAAGTCTAAACTTTGTTCTGCTCCTATTTTGTCCTTGCCTGAAGGCCCTGATGATTTCGTTGTTTACTGTGATGCTTCTATTCATGGTCTCGGTTGCGTGTTGATGCAACGTGAGAAAGTGATTGCGTATGCTTCTCGTCAACTCAAGGTGCACGAGAAGAACTACACCACCCATGACTTGGAGTTGGGTGCAGTGGTTTTCGCGTTGAAAATTTGGAGACATTACTTGTACGGTACCAAATGCACCATCTACACCAATCACAAGAGTCTTCAACATATTTTCGACCAACAACATTTGAACATACGACAGCGTCGTTGGATTGAACTCCTGAACGACTATGATTGAGCCATTAAGTACCATCCTGGAAAGGCGAATGTAGTATCAGACGCCTTGAGCAGGAAGGAATCAATTAATCCTCGTCGCGTTCGGGCGTTGCAGCTCACCATCCATTCCTCTCTACCTGACCAACTCCGTTCTGCTCAGTTAGAAGCTTTAAAGGAGGAAAAACTTAAAGCTGAGACTATGCACGGTGCCGACAAGCACCTCGAGCGAAGGCCTGATGGCCTGCACTACTTCGCAGAACGCATATGGGTTCCTTTATTTGGGGGACTTCGGGAGCTTGTTTTAGATGAGGCTCATAAGTCCCGGTATTCTATTAATCCTGGTTCGGATAAGATGTACCAAGATCTGAAGGTGCTTTATTGGTGGCCAAACATGAGGTCGGATATAGCCTCATACGTGAGCAAATGCTTGACCTGTGCTAAAGTCAAGGTAGAATACCAGAAACCGTCGGGTCTCTTGCAACAACCTGAAATTCCGGAGTGGAAATGGGAACGGATTACAATGGATTTTGTCACGCAACTCCCTAAGTCACCGAGCGGGAATGATAAGATATGGGTAATCGTTGATCGGTTGACGAAATCAGCCCATTTTCTCGCTATTAAGGAGACCAACACCATGGATCGTTTGGCTCGTCTTTATCTGAAGGAAGTTGTTTCTAAGCATGGGGTGCCGGTTTCTATCATTTCGGATCGTGACTCCCATTTTACTTCTCACTTCTGGAAGTCTTTGCACAAGGCTTTGGGTACTCAGCTGGAAATGAGTACAGCTTATCACCCACAGACTGACGGTCAGAGTGAACGCACGATTCAAACCTTAGAAGACATGCCGCGAGCATGTGTGATCGATTTTGGCAAAGGTTGGGAAGCTCACCTACCGTTAGTAGAATTCTCTTACAACAACAGTTATCACACGAGCATCAAGGCAGCTCCGTTCGAGGCACTGTACGGGCGGAAATGCCGGTCTCCTCTTTGTTGGGCTGAGGTGGGTGAGAGTCAACTCACTGGGCCTGAGCTAGTGTACGAAACTTCGGAAAAGATCGTACAGATTCGTAACCGGTTGGCAGCGGCACGGGATCGGCAAAAGAGTTATGCTAATCAGCGTCGCAAGCCATTGGAATTCCAAGTTGATGACAAGGTACTTCTGAAAGTTTCACCGTGGAAGGGCGTCATACGCTTTGGGAAGCGTGGCAAACTCAACCCTCGGTATGTCGGCCCATTTACAATCCTGGAACGGATTGGACCGGTGGCATATCGTCTTGATTTACCGACGGAGCTCGGCAACGTACATAACGTCTTCCATGTGTCCAACTTAAAGAAGTGTCTGGCTGACGAATCTCTTATTGTTCCACTAGAAGAGATCAAGGTTGATGATCGTCTTCGGATTGTGGAGGAACCTGTCGAGATTCTTGATTACAAGATTCGTAGCCTACGTCATAGCAAGATTCGCATTGTTAAGGTTCGCTAGAACTCGAACCGGGGACCAGAGTACACTTGGGAACGGGAGGATCAGATGAAGTCTAAGTATCCTCATCTCTTTCCTAAGGAAGCGTTCGAATCGAGATATGTTACCACTGCAGCTGAATGAATCTCGGGGCGAAATTCCTTTTTAACGTGGGGATGATGTGACAACTCGGGTAAATCTCATTCTTGATTTCTATCTTTTGTCTGTTCTTTTGTTATTCCTTTCGGTACTTGTGCAATTTTCGGGACGAAAATTCTTTTAACGTGGGGATGAGGTGACACCCGGCAAATTCTGGTTAACAACGCTGTCTAGATGAAAGTCTACCTTAGCGAGTCACGCGTAGATTATACTTAACTGGGTTAGTCGAGTCATGTTACGGTTCGGGAACTGTTAGTTTGGTATAGAGGATCATTAGATGTTAGTCTAAAGGCTCATTAGATGTCAGTCCTTAACCAAGTGTACAAAGGGTGACGATTCGTAGAATCGTCAGAGCATAGGGAATATACAAGTCTCGAGTCCCGGGAATTGGTGATCGAGTGTGAATGTGTTTGTTTGCAAGTATTATGTGTTTACAATCATTATGTGATTTGTCGGTATGTGAAAAGGTGTTAACATATGTTAAAACGGAGTTTAACGCGCCAAATGTGCTGAACCAGACCCTATAGGCGAATAGGATCTGTATTCGCCTATAGGGAGGGGCGAGTAGGGTTCCATAGGGGCGAATAGGCCCTAATCGCCCCTACTATAGGCGATTAGCATCCCTATTCGCCTGATGCTGCTGCGTAATCGCCTATAACGTGCTGGACGACTAAAAACGCCTATAAATACAATACTTGACCTCCTAAACTTCATTATAACAACCCTAGTCGTCCCACAACTCGTCCCAACACACACACAACCTCTGGAACACGATTTGGGATCAAACACAAGATTTCAAGCCTATTACATCAATCTATCACAAATCTAAGGTGTGGTTTTCATTCATGCAATCTTTAATAATGTTTTTACTGAATCCCTAATGGTCCAGACCTGTTTATAAACGAATGTGTCTTCTGAAATTCGTTAATAATCGTTGTTAATTGGATTCTAACTATTATGCATGTTGTATGTGTGTTTATGATTAAAAGATAGGGTTTTTATGATTCAAGATAGATTGATAACATAATATTAAGGTAGTTACAGATTGATGATGTTAGGATGTTGATGAAATCTGAGTAATTGTTCATTAGGGTTACGGTTATGCATGTTAATGTGATGTTTCATACTATGTGTATTGTTTTTGGGATACATGGTTGCATGCAGGGCTGATAGAACGAGGTTAAACGAAGGATTTTGATTGAAATATGTTTGATATTGTTGTTTGATTGATATTTGATGTTTACACACGTTCTGGATTTGATTTGGAGTGTTAAACGCGCGAAAAACCGGAACAGCTGTGCTATAGGCGAATAGGAACCCTAATCCCCTATACTATAGGCGATTAGGAGGCTATTCGCCTGATGGGAAGCCCTAATCGCCTATAGTATAGGCGAATAGGAGCCTATTTGCCTTTACTTCATGCATTTACGATCCTAAATGCTAGTTAAGCCCTGAATTGTATGCTTTACGACGTAATCGCCTATAAACTCATGATTTGCATACCGCATGACCCTAATCGCCTATAGTATAGGCGATTAGCATTCCTAAATGCCTGTTGACCCACGTAATCACTAGTTGACTTTTCCTAATCGCCTGTACCGCTGCTGTAAGTGTAATTTAGCATTTCGGGACCTGATTTGACACCTAGGAACATGCTAGGAACCCCGTAACATACCTAGTAACTTGGTAACATGTGTTCGGACTTATTTATGTGATACCTGAACTACGTGCTATAACTTGTTGGACTTTAACGTATGTTAAGTGTGATTGCATGATTGTATGTTTGTGAGTGCAAGTATAACACGGGGAGTCTCGGGTCGCCAATGGGATGTCGAGTCTTGTACATTGGGTTAATTTAACAGTCACGGCGTTTTCAAACGAACTTGGTTATGGTCTGGACATCTAGGGACTAACTGAGCTACGGGTTATTAGTCTAAGTACTTGTAACTGTCATATGTTAGGTCGCCGCTTTACGAGGCTAGCATAGCTTGCTGATCTTATTTGTATTTCGAAGTAACGCAACCTAAGGTTAGTTTACGACCCCTCTTTTAACTGGTTTCACTTTTTAGGGGAGAAAACATGTGTTAAACTTATGTTTTGGTAACAACTGTCATACTATGGGTTTCTATGGTTTACTATACGATCTTTGGAAGTCCCAGGGGAAACCATGAATGTGCGGGTTAGCACAACGGGGAAATGTGAATAGATCTATTGGGAATGACCAACCCCGCTCGTCGGCTTGGAGGGCCGGGCGAGTGCATATTGTCTCAAACAGGAACAGGTTTACTATTCGGGCACGACATCTGGTTTACGAGTTAGTAATGGTTTTCCAATCGTAGATGTAACAAAACATACGCCTAGCTAGCGTACTTTGGTTTGCAAATTGTTATAGTATGGACAGGTTGAACTTGGTACTTTGATTACAAAACCTGTGAACTCACCAGCATTTTTGTGCTGACGTAAACTCTTACATGTTTTCTCAGGTCGCTAAGGTAGCACTACGAAACTAGGGCGCACGCGTCTGCACGGCGTCTAGTTAGGATTGCATGGTTTTCAAACATTGAATAATTTGGTTTACTTTTGGATTATATTTTGAGAATAAGCTTCCGCTGTAATTGGGGATTTAAACTATGTTTTTGAAATTTCAAATGTTCATTTAGACTTGTTTATTGTGATCGTTGACTTGGATCCAGGTTTGTCATGCCCCTCGCGGTAAAACTCCGCAAGTGGATTTTGAGGGTGTGACAGTTTACCCGCGCGTTGCTGCGAGATGTAAATAAACTTGCAATACATCAATCAATTTGATTATATACAAAACATAAACAAAATACATGTTTAACCGTACACCCACTGTTGTGTTTCGAACATAACATTGTACTATTGTGTTTCGAACATAACATTATTAAAGACTGTTTTGGCCCTGTAGTCGGGTTGGTTGATCCGAAAGGACAATAGTTTTTACCGACAAGGACAAAGCTTAATACAAGTATTTCTACAGCTAACATGTCTTTTGAATTAAGCAAATGCATGAAAATGCCTAGGAAATATGCCACGGTGACAAATAATGAATTATTGAGCTATTATCTCGGCCCTTAAGCGTGAACAAAATGGAACAAGGTCAATCATTGGCTTTCCACCAGTAACTGAGATTGGTGAAGCATATCAGATTATCAAATCAATTCAAAATATTAGAGTATAAGTTTAAGTTTATCTGGCATGTTGGCAATTTTGACCCATTTACAATGCGTTTTATTTCTCAAATGTGTTGACCAATATAGCAATAAGGTAGCAAAGAACGTGATTATATAAACTAAGTTGACAAAATATAAAAGCACATACGAAACACAGCGGAAGCATGCGCTAAACAACGAATAAACACAGAGCAAATCAAAAAATCCCTCAAAATTGAAATGGAATTAACCAGAAACAATGAACTTTAAACAAATTCTAAAAACAAATAAAATGGATCAAGTTTACAACCATTACAAAGAAGCACAGAGCTTCGGATTGGGGTGATGGATGGATATTCATACCGTTTGCTTGCGTATCGCCGTCATCAGTATCATTTGAGTGTAATTCTGATTTCCCTAACACAGTTCTTAACAAGGAGGGGGATATAAACAGACGGGGCGATTAAGACGTCCACATAAGGAGAAGAAGAAACGATTTAATTGTAAAGTGTGGGAGAGCATAAATTATTAAATTGCATTTAAGCCCATTGAATTCATTGCCTTAAATTGCCATGGAGAGAAACAAGCTGGACGGTTTTAAAAAGTTAAATAACTTGTATGAGTTGCATTATGGAGTTATACAATTGCAATGAAAAGTTGGACACTATGGGCATAACCGGAAGAAAAGGGGTAAATATTAGGAATTTACACTTGTGGCTCTTAATATGCCATCTTAAAATGGTTGTGAAATGACCATCTTAGTCATGTCTGGCTCTTAATAAGGTAACATAGATAATGGGAAATAAACACTAGAAACTAACTTGGTTAGTTTGGTTTTGAAAACAAAACCAAGTGTTTGATGAAATGTCTAGATTAGAATGAAGTGTGAATTTTTATGCAAGACCTGACAAAAATGAAAGTAATGCGACAATAGGTACAATTGATAGCAGGTTAACATAAGGATTGTACGTTAGAGAGTATTTATGTGGGAATTTAGTTGATTGTATAATTTGGTAAGAAGCTTGCCTTATTAGCATGTATATTATGCTTAAATAATGTGATGTACACTATGTGTTGGATTAATTTGTAAGATGAATGATTTTGTATGTTAATGAGATATGAATATGGTGACATGAAAGGATAGGGATGATGGATTCAAACGTGGAAGGCTAATGGGTCAAGGTGAGGCAAGTAAACAAGCATGAACTTGGAGGACTTGAGGTAAGTGATTTCCCAAACTTAATTCGCATATATGATATTGAATTATGTTCATATGGAATGGGAATCTCGAAAGAGTAGGTAGCTTGATTTATGTTCATAGAGGAGACAAACGGTCGTCAATGACAAGATGACTCCTTGATTTGGGAATGATGTAGTAGTATGTACGTATGAAAACCACCCGCGTGAAGCGTGGGCGTCAAATTGGTAGTCATTTGTAAAACTATGTCCAATGCGCGCTAATGCGCCTAGGAATGACCAATTGTAATGTGATATTGAAAATGATGGAAAACTAAGTCTGTAAGGGGCTTAGACCATTCCAAACAAGTTATTGGGTCAAAAACAATTGAATTAAACCAAGTAGTGTCGCCTTCAAGTGGCTAGATTGGGTTTGTTTCCTTTAAGGGCATTATGGGAATTTAAAGGTTCATTAAATTTTATATCTAAGAACTGAGTCACAATTAAACAAACCGAATGGTGTTTTCAGCCAAACAATCGTCCAATGGGTTGCTAATATGATTTTTACAATTCTTGAATGGTCAAGTAATGATTTGTGTAACCTATGACCTTAACGGGTCGATTCGGGTAATAATATCATAAGCATTTAATCAACCTAAAGGGGGACTTAATAGTATGAAATGGAATCTTATTAGCATGATTGAATGGTGTTAAACAAGTCCCCAAGTGCCCTCAGGAATGGCCATGAACATAAGTTTAAAAACGTTCAAAGATTGGGGGAAATTGGGCAAGGAAATAAAGAAAATAAGCCAAATCTGCAGAAGCTACCGTAAGTTACGGTAGCCTTCATTTTTGATACGGTTGACCTCCACTGTGTTACGGTTGAAGTTGAAACAGGGGCTACCGTAAATTACGGTGGCCACCGTAATTTACGGTAGACCCCTGAATCTTTTGTTTTGTTTCTTCTTTCCGACATGGGTTATTATGTGTCATTATGGGGGAATGTAAGGATTCTTAAGGTTATTCTAAACTCCATGATTGCTCTCAGTAAGAATATTTAAGATTAAAGGATGGTGTGACATTGAATTCAAATCGTGGAGGTCGTGTATACGTATGTTTTGTTATTGTTATTAACCATATTGTTATGTGAATTACAACGAAGGAGCAGGATAGATGAGGATTACTGCTTGGAATTTCAAGGCTAGAATCCAATGATCGGATTCAAGCTTGTATCTTGTATTAGTCCGAGTTTGCGGAGACAAGTCAAAGAGATTATCTAGCTTCCTTAGGATGCTATTACTATGTTGTAAAAATATTGACTATAGTCACTTACCTAACTAATGACATGGCTATGTGGTGATTGTAGGTTGTATTGTCTACCTCAAAACGCAAGGAAAGGATGGCGATCGAGCGAGGAGGCGGATTGTACGTGGTCACGGTCACTTAACCAAATAAAGATGAGTTTTGTTGAATGCAATAAGAAACAATAGAAAATGTAATACCTAAAATACTTAGTGGATTTGGTTTCTAAACATTCAACGTTGATATTAAAGAAATTAGTTTTTCGGTTGGTATTTTCGCTGTGCATTCTGTAATACAGTTTAGGGTGTTACAACTTGGTATCAGAGCCATGGTTTGAGTGAAAACTCGTACAAGGAAGTAAGTACTTGAATTCAAACTTGTGTGCTCTTGAAATCCGTGACCCGTACAATCCAAGAATCGATCAAGGCCCAAAAGGTAGAATTTGATATTAACTCACATGACATGCTAAAAACTAATTATGGTGTTTATATTAAGGTCAACTTTTGTGGATAATGAAGAGGTCTCAAGGACACGATCCAAGATAGATCTCGGAAATTTTGGGAAGGATAGAATGCTCGCAGGTACGTAGTATTAATACATTGGTAGCGGTGGGAGAGAATTCTCAAGGATGGCAAATTTAGATGGAAAACAACCATGTTCTTTTGGGAAGGAAATTGGAAATATAGCACGAAGCTAAAAACAAGTCCCCAAGCATAAGGTAATGATTACATGAAGGCACGTGGATAGCATGTGGACTGCGCACCTGGCCAGTGCACAAGAAGCATGCGATACACGTGAGACCATGAGAATCATCACAGGTATGCCTGGTAAAATTGGAAAGTAAGTGGTCGTGTGGGTGAATGGGTGGAATAAAACTTCTATAAAAGTGTGAATGTGAAGGGGATTCCCTTAGAAGGTATCAAACTAAAGTTATGTATATTGTGCCTATAAACTAATTATGGCAATGAATCAATAAGTAACTAGACGTCAGTTGTGGGTAAAGTAGACGACTCTCAAGTGATAGAGAGCAATCTATATGAATGAAAGGAAGGAATGAAAGGTAGGAATGAAAAGTTTGTATCCATATGTAAGTATGGATCAAACCTAAATGAATGAAAGGAAGGAATGAAAAGTTTGTATCCATAGGTAAGTATTGATCAAACCTAAATGAACGAAAGGAAGGAATGAAAAGTTTGTATCCATAGGTAAGTATGGATCAAACCTAAATGGATGAAAGGAAGGAATGAAAAGTTTGTATCCATAGCTAAGTATGGATCAAATCTATATGAACGAAAGGTAGGAATAGAAGATTTGAATCCATAGTTATCAGCAGGCAAAGATGGTAACAAATTGTAGAAAGTTAGCTAAGAATGGATGGATAGTTTGACTTTGCAAAAAGACAAACAGGTTGAATTCGCAAGTGTAACGCAAGTACCAATAGGATTGCACGAATGGAACGCAACCTATTGTGAGTTGCTAGTATGGTAAGTAAATGTAATTCCATATTGACCATGCTAGTAAACGATCATGAGAACCGGAACAACTTATATACTAAGACCTGTGTGAAGAATTCAATTTAACAAGAAAGGAAAATTTTGCATGAAAGGATAGAATGGGGTTTTGTATGTATGCCTAGATGAAAAGGAAGTAAAACCCATAATTTAAACTATAAATAGAATGAAAAGATAAAGACAATGACCGAAGGTCAAAAATTTGTAGGAAGTGGCAGTTAACTTTGAAAAGTCAAACTGTTGAGATTTTGTGAAATAACAAATAAAATGTAAAGATCATATGTATGAATGTTAGATGCAGGACTTGGTTTTGTATCGTAACGGGAATGTTATCAAAGAATTTACATAATTAGACACGCAAAGGAAAGAATTTTGCATGGACTATTAAAAGAAAATTATTATGAATTTAAAGTATGTGTCTAACCAATTGACCTTGTAGATACGAATGGTCGAATGTTGGATACGATGAAATCTATAAGATAGGTGGTATGGTGCCAACGAGTTGGAACTCGTCGCGTGAATGAACCAAACCAAACTAAGTATGGCATGGACTTGTGAAGGAGCAAGTCAATCCGACATATGGATTGTCGGCTACCGCCGTGAGAAGAAGGTTAGTAAATTCCATTATGGGCCTGGAAGTTTGTTAAGCAACTAAGATGCATAGCAGTGAAGTGGGAGAAGGGGATCTAATATTTTGATAAATTTTATCATTTGAAGACTCTTCCCTATTGAGCTATTCGTGATATTTGTTGTCACCGTTTAACGGGAGCGTCAAATAATTAGATTACATACTTTACTGAGAAGATGACGAGAGAAAGCCGAACCAAGTGGGATTTATTTGAACCACAATATCCAAAACGAATTGTTCATAAAAAGGATATTGATATGATTACTGGAATGCCCAAGGTGACGTTAAAGTATAAACCACCGCGAGTGTTGAAGAAGATTCCTTTGTTGCCGATTCCACAACACTTCGCTAAAAACTTCATTTGGTGGTATTATGATTGGGAGATAGCAGAGGCTGTGATCGTGCTGAAAGACGGAGAAAAGAAGAACTTCAAGAAGATACACATTTTTGATCCCATGTGGTTGATCAACTGTTCACTTGAGGATATAATAATGTTGTTTTACAATCCGATCTATTCTGAAGTTAAGGATGCAGAACAAGCAGGAAAATACCAACGTGTGGTATTTCTGTGCTTTGCGTATGATATGAACGCTGGTTGTGACAATGACAAGAAGCTCGGAAAGTTTGTAGAGAAACAGAAGGTGCCTGAAGTGAAAAAGACAAAGCCGAAGAAATTTCAGGAACTGGTATTGACTAGAGAACAGAAGATTCAGCGACATATCAAGTTGATGAACATCAGAATGGACGAAGAACGTCGACGGCAATCCAAGCAATAGTCGAGGGGGAGTTTGTAGATGCATTTATGCGACTAGTGCTTCGGATTGTTCAATAAACTTGTTTTGCTAATTGTCGAAGGTGCGAAGGAGATGTGAAAGGTGCGAAGGAACAGTTTTGTTTGGTCGAAGGAGAATCAAAAGGTGAGATGCTATAGCTTTCTCTATGTTGGCAATGGCTCTCCCAAATGAAATCTACTCTGGACTATTACATTGTGATAGTGCCAAAGAGCTTTTGGACTGCCTAAAATAACAGTTTGGAGGAACTGAAGAGGTGATTGCCAACACTAGAGAAATCCTGGCTCAACAATATGAAACATTTGCTCACATAAATGGGGAAACTTTAACTCAACAATTTGAAAGATTCTCCTCATTAATATCTGAGCTAAAATTAAATGGTCAGACCTATACAACTGTGTCTACGCTTCATAGATTTTTAAGATCTTTACCTGAAAAATGGGAAACATATTCTATAGTCCTTAGATCTTCACCAGACTTTAGCTCCCTCACTCTTACAAAATTACATGGGAGATTGCTAACTTTTGAAAGAGAAATCGATCAAAAGAAGAAATTGCAAAGTTCTGGTAAATCTGCTGATGACTATCTACCACGTAGTACAACACTATTAGGACAAGATTCACCTACTTGTTCAAATAGTTTTGGATTTTTTGACCACATTGACATAACTGCTGGGATCTCATCAGAAAGATCATTCCCAGGTTATGACAATGATGAATATAGTCAAACTGCTGATAACATGTGTTTTATCATGGATGATTTAAAAAATTTCAGTAGTGATGACTTAGAAGAAATGGACATCTTACCTCAACTGGCCATGTTAAGTATAAAAACAAACAAGTTTTATAAAAGGTCAGGAAGGAAATTTCCAGGACTAAACAGTTCTACAAAAATTGGTTTTGACAAATCTAAGCTTAGATGTCATAAGTGTCAGAAGTTGGGGCACTTTGCTACAGAGTGTAGAAGCTCTAGCTACAACCAATCTCAGTCTGGAAATCAGTTTAACCCTAGTTATAATAGTAATAATGGAACACAGGAAAGTGCACATTTTGTACATGCACAAGCTCCACAAATCCAATATGTGCCACAAGTACAATATGTACAGATGCCTGCTCAATAGATGCAGAGCCAACAATCAATCCCTTCCATTCCAACTGCTCAACAACTTCCACAAACTCAGCAACCCTCACAACAAAGTTTGTTCACCTCAGGGTATGTTGACTGAAGCAGTCTTCCTTTTGACACTACTGAGTTCAATCCTGATGTAGACAACAAAATGTTTGACATCAACTAGGGAGAACCTGACTATGGCAGAAAGAATTTTGCCTTAATGGCATTTGAGGGCTGCACCTCAAAATCTGCCCTGTCTCAGGTATCAAAAGAATCTTTAACAAAACTTTGTTCAACTTCATGTAAAGAATCTTTTGCTCTCATAAGAGAGACCAATGTGCATTTACAAGGCAAAGCAAATGACTCTAAGAGAAAATTTACTCAAATGAAATGTGATTTAGAAAGAAAACTTGCTGCAGAGGCAAAAGAAAATTCTAAATTGACCAACAATGCTATTGAAACCCAAGCACAACATAAAATCATGATAGAGGACCTAGGAAATGTCAGAAAAGAGCTTGCTGACACCAAGGTTGTTTGTGAATAATGTGTAGAATCTTGTAAAGGGTACCAACTGCTGCTAAAGAAATAAAGTGCATCAAATGTTAGGTTTGGCATAGGGTACAATCACACTGAAACACCAACTGATTTTTCCCCCAAAACTACTGAAGATGGGAGAAAAATTGTTTCAGATGAACTTCTGAAGAGAAAGAATGCACATCTTTTCATGAAAACTTTCTAAAAACTCACAAAGAAAGTTCTTCAGAAGTATTGATAAAATCTGGCTTTAAGCCATTAGTAGTTTCATCTACATCAGGAGTTGAGAACCTAAAAACTACTGATGACCTAAAACAAATCAAAACAGTCAGAAATTTGCCTTCAAATGAAAAAGAAAAGGCAAAAGAATGTGAAATCTGTTGTTTGTTTAACCACAAGACAAAATTTTGTAGATACAGAAAAGGAATTCAGTATAACAAGAAAATTTCACAACTGGTTGTGGGAAAACAACTCAAAAATGATTTTGAAGAAACTTTTTCTCCCAAGAAACAACAACCAGTCAACACCTTTTCTCAGAAAAAGATGAAATCTCAACAAAAGTCTTTTTCTCAAAATTCTCTTTCAGTAGTTAGACCTACATCATCAGCAGTTTCACAAACTGCTGAGATTAAAGATCTCATGTATATCGTACAACTACTGATGACCAAGGTTGATGGTGGTCCTCAAAAGGATACCGCCATTGCTCTTAATGAAAAATCCATTGTTAAAAAGACACGGATTCCTCAACCTGGTCAAGAACAAACTGTTAATGTTCTCAAGAGCAAACTCAAAGCCAAACTGGCTTGGGTTCCCAAATCTAACTAATTTGCTACTTTGTGCAGAGGGTCTCCAGAGGCTTAAATAGCATTTGGTATGTTGACAGTGGAGGCTCAATGCACATGACAGGATGCAGATACCTGATAAACAACTTTATCAGTCAAAGAGAAGGATCTATATCCTTTGGGAACAATGCCAAGAGATATGTGCTAGGACATGGCAATATCTCTTCTGGAAAAATACAGTTTGACAAGGTCAATCTGGTTGAAAACCTTGAGTACAACTTGCTGAGTGTGTCACAAATGTGTGATACAGGATATTCTTCCTTTTTCACAAAGACAACATGCAAGATCATATCACCAGTAGGCCAAAAGTTGATAGAGAAGATCATTGAAGATCATTTAATAACTGCTGATGTACAAACTCAAATATCTGATTCAGCTCCTACAACTACTAAATATATTCAAACAGCTGAACCAGACATTATAAACCTCAGTTGTTTGTTTGATGAAGTACAAGAGCCACCTACACTTGTTAGTGGTTTACAACAACTGATTGAACACAAAGATCATCCACTGGAACAAATCATGGGTGATATTGCATCAGGTGTTCTCACAAGAAACCAGCTTTCCAACTTTTGCTTCTTCTCAGCATTCATTTCTCAGTTGGAACCTAAGAAGTACTAATAAGCCCTCAAAGACAACAATTGGGTGGAAGCTATGCAAGATGAGTTGCTTCAGTTCAAGAAGCAACATGTTTGGGAAATCTGTCCCTTACCACCAAACAAGCTACCAATTGGCACAAGATGGGTTTTCAGGAACAAACAGGATGAGGCTGGTATGATTATTAAGAACAAGGCAAGACTGGTGGTACAAGGTTACTCTCAAGAAGAAGGAATTGATTATGATGAAACCTTTGATCCAGTTGCAACACTTGAAGCCATCAGGTTATTTCTGGCCTATGCCATTTCCAACAAAATAAAAGTTTTTCAAATGGATGTTAAAAGTGCATTTTTGTATAGAAAGATCAAAGAGGAAGTTTATGTTTGTCAGCCACCTGGGTTTGAGGATCCTTTTCATCCTAAGTGGGTGTACAAGCTTGACAAAGCTCTTTATGGGCTAAAACAGGCTCCAAGAGCCTGGTATGAAACACTTTCCAACTTTTTGCTCAAAAATAACTTTACAAGAGGCTCCATTGATAAAACTCTTTTTATTAAAAATGTTGGAAATCATGTCTTACCTGTTCAAATTTATGTTGATGATATCATATTTGGTTCAACAAACACAAAATTGTGTGATGAATTTAAGAAACTCATGCAATCAAAATTTGAGATGAGTACAATGGGAGAACTGCAGTACATTTTAGGACTGCAGATTAAACAACAAACAAATGGAACTTTAATACATCAATCCAAATATGTTAAAGAATTATTGAACAAATTTTCCTTACAAGACTGTAAATCATGTTCCACTCCCATGACACCTACCACACAAGTTGAACCAGATGATCAAGGAAAACAGGTTGATCAAACCATGTATATATGTATGATAGGTTCCCTTTTATATCTAACTACTTCTGGACTAGATATTATGTTTTCAACATGTGTTTGTGCTAGATATCAATCAGCTCCCAGGGAATCACACCTAATTGCAGTCAGAAGAATCTTCAGATATCTGAACGGAACTCCTACACTTGGAATTTGGTATCCTGCTTCTAGCAATATCAAGGTATCAACTTTTTCAGATTGTGACTATGCAGGGTGCAAAATGTCAAGAAAATCAACATCTGGTGGTTGTCAATTCTTGGAAAACTGTCTAGTGGCCTGGCAATCAAAGAAGCAAACATCTGTTGCAACTTCAACTGCTGAAGCTGAATACATTGCAGGTGCAAGTTGTACATCACAAATACAATGGCTCCAATATCAAATTCTTGATTATGGAATCAAAGAGACCAAGACACCATTGCTTGTAGACAATATATATGCCATTAGCATCATTCAAAATCCTGTTCAGTTCTCAAAGACTAAACATATTGAAATCAGGCATCATTTCATAAGGGATTTCTATGAAAAAGGCAAGATTGAAGTGAAGCATGTGACAACAGCTAATCAAATAGCTGACATATTCACTAAACCCCTTGACACATCAACATTTCAGAAGTTAGTATCCATGCTTGGGATGCTAAATTTGTAAGTGTTTCTTTTACTTTTCTGCACATATTTTATTTTTCACTTACATCTGTTTTTAGTCCAAAACTTCTGAAAAACAAAAGGAGAGAAACTACTGATGAACAAAACATCAGTATGGGAATATTTTCTGAAAAATGATTAACTTCTGATAAAATAATCTTCAGAAGTTATGAATAAAGTGTTTATAAAACTTTCTCATCAGTTGTTTACAAACTACTGAAGAGAAAATGGGAACTACTGATGATAGTTGTTCTTCATCAGCAGTTTTGTCATTAAGGGTAAATCAGACATTTCCTACTTCAGAAGTTTGACCTAGGGCGTTTATAAACTTCTGATAAACACCTTTTCCAACACTTATCCTTTCAAAAGGAAAAATTCCCTCCTTCCCTCTCAAAACACTCTCAAACCCTTAACCTGCAAACAAAAACACTGTTAGATTCACACACACACAAACCACATGGCTCTAACACTGAAACAAGGACACAATCAAAGAGGCTACTTTGAGAAACACGAAGCCTGGTCCCAATACGACGAAATCATTGATTTAGTCGTTAAATCCCAATACTTCACTGCCCTCACCATTGATCCTCCAATCCACACTAAAACTCTAAATGAGTTTTGGGCGAACGCGGAGATGGTGACAGTGAATGATCAAGTGATCTCCCTCAAATCAACCATCCAAGGGAGAACAATGGCAATCACACCAGCAACTTTGGGGATTAGATTGGGTCTAGATGATGTGGATGCCCTAGATCAATTTCCCAACTGTGAAATTCATTTGACCATGACAGAGTGTGGTTACCAAGGTACTCTCTCACATGCTACTATTTTTAAGAAATTTTTTGAACCTAAGTACAAACTTTTGTTTCATTACATCATCATGTGTTTGAGTCCAAAAACTGGATCTTATGATCAGATGCCCTCTACTTTTCAACCTATTTTTCATTCCATTGTGAATGAAACAAAATTCATGGCATTAGCACTTTTCTTTAATGAGTTGGTGTTGCATCACCAAAACTCTAAAAAGAAGTTTTTGTTGTATCCAAGGTTCATTATGCAATGCATAATTAAAGAACTTGAAGAAGAGGTGCTTGTGGATAAAACAACTGTTTTAAACGCATTAACCTCACAAGCATACTCTAGGCATAATAAACCGGCTGCCTGGCCAGAAGATGACCAAGGGGAACAAACAACAGTCCCCATGGAACCCTCATCTTCCAAACCCTCACCCAAAAAGGCCAAGAAAACTAAACAACAAAAACCAAAACCCACCAGCCTTAAAAGAAAGGCAGTTCAGGAAGTTGAGATGCCTGAACTTGCAAATGTGCAATATGCATTTGAGAAAGATGTGACTGAAACATCCTCTCAGTCTCATCCATCTCAAACCCCCACAAGAGCACCAATCACAATTCTCTTAAAAAGAAAGAAATTCAAGAAAACCAAACCAACTGACCCTTCTTTTGAAACTGCTGAACCTTTACCACAAAATTCTGAACCTGAAACTATACAAATTGCCAAACTTCTCTCTGGCCTAAAAGAGATTATCCCATTAGAACATGTTAGTCCCCAACAACCACATCAAACAGGGGACATACCATTAGACTATGACATGAATGTGGATATACATAGCCCTAACCCAAGAGATGAGGATGAACCAGGGTTTCTAAGCCCAAACTTAGAGACCTTAGGTACATTTGAGGCTGCTACTACTCATATACCACCCAGTGGTGGATCTAAGGACAGAAGTAACATTGCTAAGACCTCATTTGTGGCAACTACTGATGAAGGCTTCATGCCTGAGGTAGGAAATCCTCTAAACCAAGAACAAGAGGTATATGAGACAACTGGGTTGGGCCCATCTCATGATATAACTGATACTGCCCTGACGTGCTTGTCGTGGTACACGTAAAATTTCCCAATTACAACTATTAAATAGTGGCAAGAAGGTATCGAACACAGGGAGTTTGTGGAATGTGTGTAAACTAATAACTTTGTGAATTAACTAATATTTAACTAGTACCAAAATTAAAGATCAAAGATTGTTGGTTGATTTGGATTTAGACTTAATAAAAAGAAAACTAAATTACTGATTTAAAATGGGTTGGTTCTTCAAGTTAAAAAGCAATGACCATCCCTGGATCCATTTTCCTTAAACCTTTATGCAAAAGTTCCACTAGAAAGAGTTACATAGACATAACTCGTGTTTAAACAATTATTGTGATAAAAGGGAACAAAGTACTCGGATTATAGCAATGCGAGGTTGTTTCCCGATGACCGATTAATCAATTATCCAACCCAAATCCTTCTCGCAATATCCCGATTGTTAGCAACATCAAGAACGTACGATTAAGACTAGAAATTGAGAAATTGATTAACTACTACAAGCAATTGTTCAAACACCACAATAATCAAGCAAACATGTACTAAATTATCGTTCTAGAAATGAAAGGAACAAACATAAAAGAGTTTAAGAAAAACTTCACCAAAGATGATATCAAGAGTTCTAGCCTAGCATCCTGAAATGGATCATCATAATCTTCAAATAATTGTTCATACGAATCAAAGACAATATCCCATTGATTATAATTGTTCTCCAACCTTCCTCTAGCCCAAAAATCGCCCCTAGGATGCTTAGAAACGTTCACAATGGAAGAGTATGATGAAAAGACACCATCAAGTAGTCTTTAAATAAGGGAGTTACACTTTTGGTGCAGAGGCCACCGTACCCTTACGGTGGCTACCGTAAGGGTACGGTGGGAATGAAATCCTGACGGCCATTATACGCTGCCCTACGGTGGCAAATTGATGTCCTGAAGCCACCGTACCCATACGGTGGCTACCGTAAGGGTACAGTGGAACCTTTCAAAATCTTCATTTTTCTTTCTTGCATTCCACCTCGTTCCGATGCGTTCCGGTCCATTCCCAAAGCCCGTATTTCGTCATTTTTAGCTCCTTATTACACCTACAACCAAAGCAACCGTAGTCACCCAATTTCAAGCAATAACATGATCAAGCATGGATAAAATAAGTGTTTTAATGATATAAAGGGTTGTTCCTTGAACCACCCGTCACATCCCCACACTTGACCATTGCTTGTCCCAAGCAATATATCAAAATCACTTTTACGCAAAACGATCATTTTTAAATCAACCATTAACGTGCAATCCATATACTAACCCGTCCTTAACACCCGAATCAACACACCCCTCACAGTTTCTCTCCTCTCGGTGACAACTGAAAACTAGCAATTCGGAGCTAGGCACACAAAAGGCAAATAAATGAGTGCGCAACCATAAGCTTGTACCTGAATCAACCCTCTTCTTACAACGCTAAACATAAGTGCAAATCAAAGGGTCTTGTCGGGTTGTAATGTGGCTAAGTGTAAAGGTAGGAAATGGGGTATATTTTTAGTAGCGCATAACTTTACCTGGTCTTTTATTACACAACGACACACACACATAACTAACACACGCAAACACAAATACGAACACATCTATAATAGATATCACACATAAACTTCCCCCTTTTTTTTTCTTTTCTTTTCTTTTTCTTCCTCTCTTTTTTTTCTTTTTCTCTTTTGCTTTTTTTTTTCTTTTTTCTTTTCATCATTTTTCTCAATTTCTTCTTCTTCTTTTTTTTTAATACATCAAGAAACACTAATACATACACATACGAACACACTCAACTAAAACTTCAACTTGTAATACTAAAATAACACACTAACACTCTGTTTAAACACACAAGACCGGGTCAAGTTGGGTATTTATTTAGGGAATTAGCTAAAGGGTTAACAATCGATAGGCTTTTAGGCTCAAAAGTGGGCAACTAAATGTCCAAACCCCCGCCCCTCTCGCTACCAAGCTCATATATATAATGCATGAGGTCCAACCCCCCAATTCCCACACTCACACACAACACGACGAGGCTACCTAATGCCTTTATCATCTCTACACTTATGCTCACCAAAAGATTCAAGTCGCATTCAAGCACAAGTTCTAGTGCACCCCCACCCATTGCCACTCTCACAAAGAAAGATATATCTATATATAATGTTCTATAACTGTGGCTCAAATCTCACCAAGAATAAAAATGGATTAAGGGTTGCCGGTGTGCCCCTCGAGGTTAGTTCAAGGTGTTCCAATTTTCACAACGCTACGCTTGATTTTTTTTTCAAAATTTTTTTAAAATTCTTCAAAAATTTTCCCCCATCCCCACACTTGGGGTACATTGTCCCCAATGTGCGGTTTTTGGAAGGAAACGCTCCAATACTCAAACCACAAACTTCTTTTTGGTATTTTCATTTTATATTTTTTTTAGATTTTTAATTTTTAAACAACACACCTCCTACTACCACAACCCAAACTAATCATCATCAATCATAACACCACCCAACCACCCATTTCCAAAAACATAAGGAAAAGAAAACAAACATACAACTATGTACAAAAGAAAACAACCTGGTCAATAATAGCGAGGCTCAGGCGGTCCAAACACGGAGGTCATCAAATCATTCCACTCCCCGAATCCAAATGCCTCGCTACTGCTTCCACCTTGATTTGAGGCCTGCTGTTGTTTGTTGTTGTTTTTTTTTTTTTTTTACCATATATCAAACATGTGTATGAGTCCCTGCAGTTACTCCCAATCGAGCCGTATAGCATTTCTTTCGCGGCCGATAAACAAATCTGAAACTAAGACTCAAAAGAAAAATAAAAATATAAAATTCTGGGATGCCTTATACACCGATGGTGTACATATTTACCCTGCCTGAATGGGGATTGAGTACATGCGAAATTATCTGATTGCAAGGTAAACTCCAAGCATTCCCAGAAATCAAAAGAGACTTAAAATACAATCTAAAAATAAAACAAAATAAAACAAAATATAAAAATATACAAAATGTACAAGACTCATACCTAATGTTCATTCATGGTGGTCTCAAAGAACATTTTCCTACCGAATTTCCGAAGTATGCTCGGTAGTTTACATGCCAAATAAACAGATGTTTAAAGATTGGCATGTATAGTGAGCGAATGTTGTTGCGGTGGAACCATCTCATGAGCTTTTCCCCGATGTCTTGTAGTCTCACTTTCCGAATATTTGCCTTTGAATCTTCATCCCGAACCTTGTTTATGAGGTTAATCGGGGCGGGATGAGATTTGTGAGAATCTTGACTTGTGTCACCTGCATCAATACAAACAACAACCTTTTCCAAATGTAACTCTTCAACAAATGAAGGATTTGGTGTGGTATTAATCTCCACAACCTCATCCTTAACTTGCGAACAGTTTCTAATATCATCAGGCAAAGGGGAAATAGCCTCGGCTATGTCTATCCTTCTTGATAACATCTTACACTTAAAGGTCAAGTAATCAATTCTTTGTTGAATCGAAAGACAAGGTGTTGATAACAACTCTTCGACTTTAGATAATTTATCTTCGATTCGAGCAAGTTGCATTTCCTCCTTGCTTTGATATGTAATCTTTGCACGTTCTTCTTCATATGGAGGAATTTGGTATTGATCTTGAGGGTAACCTGAAAATGGTGTCTCTTCGGGTTCATAGTTATAATAACTATGATCTGGCTCATCATAATACACTATGTTGTTTCGACAAACATCTTCCCAAGTCGGATAATAATCCAATACGTCATCATACATGAAATCCAATTCATATAATCTGCTCCTAGCGTCTTCAAATTGTTGTCGATACTCAGGGCACTCAAAACGAGTGTGACATGGACTACCACAACCTAAACATGATGAATAGGCTCGATCCATAGTATTCTACGCCAGCAAAGGAAAACCTGCACAACTAGAACACCCAAAGTGAAATCTAATAAAATTAAATAACACTTTCATATACCAAAAAAAAAAAAAAATTTTAAGATTTTTTTTTTAAAAAAATAAAAAATAAAATAAAAGACAACTAAAAATTAACACATGTTGCGCACAACTCCCCGGCAACGGCGCCAAAATTTGACGTTCTTGTCGTGGTACACGTAAAATTTCCCAATTACAACTATTAAATAGTGGCAAGAAGGTATCGAACACAGGGAGTTTGTGGAATGTGTGTAAACTAATAACTTTGTGAATTAACTAATATTTAACTACAACCAAAATTAAAGATCAAAGATTGTTGGTTGATTTGGATTTAGACTTAATAAAAAGAAAACTAAATTACTGATTTAAAATTGGTTTGTTCTTCAAGTTAACAAGCAATGACCATCCCTGGATCCATTTTCCTTAAACCTTTATGCAAAAGTTCCACTAGAAAGAGTTACATAGACATAACT
Source organism: Ambrosia trifida (assembly GCA_028751855.1). Taxonomy (NCBI): domain Eukaryota; kingdom Viridiplantae; phylum Streptophyta; class Magnoliopsida; order Asterales; family Asteraceae; genus Ambrosia; species Ambrosia trifida. Next base: position 80,502,307 of record CM054131.1, on the reverse strand, counting down.
CATGTTTAAACAATTATTGTGATAAAAGGGAACAAAGTACTCGGATTATAGCAATGCGAGGTTGTTTCCCGATGACCGATTAATCAATTATCCAACCCAAATCCTTCCCGCAATATCCCGATTGTTAGCAACATCAAGAACGTACGATTAAGACTAGAAATTGAGAAATTGATTAACTACTACAAGCAATTGTTCAAACACCACAATAATCAAGCAAACATGTACTAAATTATCGTTCTAGAAATGAAAGGAACAAACATAAAAGAGTTTAAGAAAAACTTCACCAAAGATGATATCAAGAGTTCTAGCCTAGAATCATGAAATGGATCATCATAATCTTCAAATAATTGTTCATACGAATCAAAGACAATATCCCAAAGAATATAATTGTTCTCCAACCTTCCTCTAGCCCAAAAATCGCCCCTAGGATGCTTAGAAACGTTCACAATGGAAGAGTATGATGAAAAGACACCATCAAGTAGTCTTTAAATAAGGGAGTTACACTTTTGGTGTAGAGGCCACCGTACCCTTACGGTGGCTACCGTAAGGGTACGGTGGGAATGAAATCCTGACGGCCATTATACGCTGCCCTACGGTGGCAAATTGATGTCCTGAAGCCACCGTACCCATACGGTGGCTACCGTAAGGGTACGGTGGAACCTTTCAAAATCTTCATTTTTCTTTCTTGCATTCCACCTCGTTCCGATGCGTTCCGGTCCATTCCCAAAGCCCGTATTTCGTCATTTTTAGCTCCTTATTACACCTAAAACCAAAGCAACCGTAGTCACCCAATTTCAAGCAATAACATGATCAAGCATGGATAAAATAAGCGTTTTAATGATATAAAGGGTTGTTCCTTGAACCACCCGTCATGCCCTCATTGAGGATGTTATCAGGGATTCAGATGATTCCATTGATTTGGATGATGATTCACACTCCACCAAACATGAATTGACGGCTGCTAGTGATGGTCCTGCACCTGGTGTCTCTAAGCTCAAAGAGCTGGTCACACCAGATCAGGTTAAAGTCCACTTGATCCCTGGTTTCCCTAAAGTGGCATCTTCAGTACATCCTGAAGATCACTCAAAAACAAACCCCTCACTAAAAATGCCTACCCAATTCCCTGGGTGATCAAGCATAGATCTGAACCAACTATGCAGCCCAGATGGTGCCCTATACCAGATGATGAACACCCTCATTGCCAATCACCTCAAATCTTACACAACTGCTTGGGAGTTGAAAACCACAACTCAATTTGAGGTGATTAACAAGAAACTTAGTGAGTTGTCCAACAAGATTGACAACAACTCAAGACAGCTTGCTGAACTCACTGGTAGAACTTCTCAACCTGGCAGTCTTCCAGAAGTGGATGAAGCCAAAAAGGGGGAGAAGACTAAGGAACCAAAGGAGTCACTGGAAGCCAGGATAAAGGCAAGAGTGGCTCTACAACAACAACAACTGCTAGAAAAAGCCCAGAAACAAAAAGAAGATCAACAAAGGCTTGTTTCTAGAACTAAAGTTGAACCTGAAACTTCCCAAGGCCATAATGAAGAAACTGCTGAAGACTCTGAAAGTACTGAAGACAATCCTTCAGTAGTTGACACTTCTGTCAACACTTCAGCAGTTAACACTTCCAACATACAAACAACTGAAGAGCCTTCCAAACCAACACAACAACAACCAACTCCTATTCCAAGGCCTACAACAACTCAAATGACCGTGCTAAGTCCTTCTCCAATTTCAATGTCCAAAGAATTACTAGAGAAGAGCTTACTTGCAGCCCAAAGAAAGGATAAGGAAGAAGAGATCTGGAACAACCTGGAAGCAAGGGAAAACTTGGGCTTAAATGAAAAGCTTCAAGCCTATGAAGCAGAGTTGAATAGACAAGCTGAAATAGAAAGAGTTGCTGAAGAAGACAAAAGACAACAACTGGTGTCTTTTATAACAAAGAACAGCAAAACAAAAGCCTATTCACTCAAAGGGCTCTCAATGGATGAGCTAACCAGAAGAGCTTAACTTGTTGCTGACAAGAATGCAATAGAGAAAGATAGAAAAGCCAAGAGAGTAGAGATAATTGAAGAACTGGTAGCTAATGACTATGGTTCAAAAGCCTCAGTGTCAAAGTGGAGAGAAGACAAACTACTGGACACATACAAAAGATACAAGGCTGACAAGGCTGCAAATCCAAGGAAGTACAAAACTTCTGAAGTGTCAACTTCAGTAGTTAGAACTTCTGGTGTCAAACAAAGACCAGCTACCAAGAGAAAGTCAGAGGAAAATACAAAGACTGATTTCAAGATGGTGTTGCTAGAAGGCAACACAGTTGTACAAGGAGACTTTGATATTGAAGAAAAACCTCTAATAACACAGTTTAGGGATCCTTCAACATTTGCTTACCTAATCCAGAAGACTATCACTGACAAACTGCACACAAAGGTAGTTACTGAACATCATTTACCTACTTTTAAATTACCTAATGTGGTGCAAACAGAAGACAGAAGTGAATCCCACTTGAGAGTCACAGAAATAGAGAACATCCAGCACTCAGGAACATCCCAGGGATCCAGCATGGTTCCCTATACTTCAGATTTTGACAAATCTAAAGTGCTGATCATCAGATAGTCCTTTACTGATTCCAACTCAGCATTGGTGACAAGAAGAGATCTTACAAGCAAGGCCTACAAATCCATGAATGAACTGAAGAATCTATCAACACAAGACTTGCTTACAATTCAACACTTAGAACCTCAAAAAGGATCTCTCACTGATGAATAGCTGAATCAACTGAAGAATTCCATGTTTAAAGAAATATGGAAGATAGTCAATGACAGAAGAAAACAACAATAAGGAATTAGATAAGGTTTTGGCTTCATCAATCCAGGGGGAGATTGTTAGGACAAAACGTATTGAGGAAACCATTTTTGAAAACCTTTCAACATCCATCACTTTAAGAGATATTTGACAAATCAATACTCTTTAAAATGGATTCATATAATACTGGTTCTGCCAATAAACCTGATATTCTAGTTAGAAATGAATACAATATCTGGCAAAGGAGAATGGCACATACATTATCTCAGACCAACACCGGTTGCTGGAAATCTGTGATATTTGGTCCTCACAAACTAGTAAACATTAATCTTGAAACTAAAGTAGAAATACTAAAAGACCCAAAGGACTATTTGTAAAAGCTACCCTGTATCTCAGCTTTCGGACGGTTATTCTCTTTCTCTTTCAATTTCCTCAAAAACTCCTTCAAACTATCAGATTGCTCGAACCGTGGTTTATCATGCCCTTTGAATATCTCATCTTCAAACACTTTGCTCTTCTCCTTAGCCAGTTTCTCGGCCTGGTTTAGCACTTCATCAGAGAATCTAGGAAATCCAGAATCTTGATCATTCTTGAAGTATTGTGGATATTCCTCACTCGTTATATCTTCCATTTCAACCTCTTCAAAAGCAGGAACGTCACGGTCATCAGAATGATTCCCGGCTTCCTTTTCAGGTATCTTTGGAATGAAATTGTCAGCAAGTAACTCTTCCAAAGTCTTTCCAACCTGTCTAGCTAAACCTTCAAGTATTTCTTTAGAAATCGCCGCAGAAACCTCTCCATCTTCTAAATCTGGATCATCAAACTCCAACTCAAACAGCTTATTGCTAGACTCGAATATTTCTGGAAACCTGCTTGTCATGTCAATCGTCCAGACTCGATCTGTAAGCATCTGGCGATACATGTTCTTGTCTTCTTCAGATAATGACTGCAGTTTTTCATTCCAGAATATATCATCATCTACATTTTCACCTGGAGTCTTAGAGCTTGACTCTCCACTTTTACCCGAATCACGCTTCTCATATATATACTTTTCAGCATTGTCATCATCATCATCATCATCATCACTGTCAAAAGCAGAGTTGTTTCCATCACTCGATCCACCATCTGAACCTCCATCATCTCCATCATCTTTCTTCTTTTTCTTTTGAGGATCGTTACCAGCATCTTCATCAAGATCCCCATCCTCTTCATCGTCAGATGGTTCAAAGTCTACCTGCTCTTCTTCTCGTTCTTTATCTTCTTCACCAGCTTGAAGTAGAGGAGCTCGAGAGTACAAGTCTTTTATCAAATCATCCATGTGCTTGTTACTCTTCTTCAGCTGTTTGTTCTCCTCTTTCAAGACAATAATCCGTCTGGTGTTTCTCTGTTCGTGCTTCAGTAACTTCTTGTTCTCTTTCTTTAACTTCTTGATTGTTTTCTTCAATTCTTCATTATTATCATGGGATGTGACTACAACTTCCAACATCTTTCGATCATTCAACTTCAACTGCTCAATCTCCGTTTGCTGTTTGTTGATAATGCTTATCATCTCAGATAGCCTTTGATTCACAGCAGTCATCACGTCACTATCAACTGTGACCTTCTTCTTAACAGGCACTTCAGCAACTTCAGGCAGTTTGCCTTTCCTCATCTTCTTGAGCACATTATCTAACGCTTCATTGAACTGCTCAACAGGTATATCATCTCCCTGTTGTGTGCTCGAAGTAGTTGCAGTCTTTTGTTTCTTTGATACTGGTGCAGTAACCGGTGACTTGGAACTAGAAGCTGGTGGTAGTTTCTTACCAGCAATGAGCGATTCAATCTCTCTCAATCTCTTTTGACTTGGTTTCTCTTGTTTCTTGTCCTGAGGCTTCTTCTTTGACTTTGCAGCCTGTACAGGTGAACCAGGAAAATCTTCGTCTAGATTCAAAATCACTTCATCATCATCAACAGGAATTGGACTCTTAGTACCTTGATCTTCAACAGACTGACTAACAGACTCACCAGCCACAGTGGCCTTGGGCGTGGTGGTCTTTAGCGTTTCAGTTTCCGAGTCCCAATGTTCATCTTCTTGCGTCTCCTCAGAATCAATTGACTCTTCATCCACAATATGCAAACCCTTCTTTGCCATAGTCTTGTTTCGTCTTGGTGTGCTCTTCTTCTTTTCAGGTTCAGGCACAACCTCTAACCTTATCCCTTTCTCCTTACCCTTTCCACTCTTAGCACCGACATTAACAACCTGTCTCTTGCGCTTCGCCTCTGGGTCAACAGGATGTAATGGTCATCTGGATCTGAATCACTGTTCGCATGTCTTACAAGCCCTTTTCCTGGATCTGTATAGTCAATCCTTGCTAGATGTCCAAATAAACGCCTTACTGGTGGACGTTCATTGACAGACAATCCTTTATACGCTTTCATCCTAACAAGTGTATTGATCGACATATGTTCCTGAACAACAATATGCTTAGGATCCCTCTTCAAGTCTTTATACTTGTTATCAAATACCATCTGGAGGAAACGAGGATATAGTAAAAACTTCAGATTCCTCGTGCCATTCACAGGCTCTAACAAGTGTTCCATCAGCATTCCTGAAACATTGAACGGTTTGTTCAATATCAGGGCTACCATCATAGAGCTAATACTCTTGCGCATCAAGTCATATCCTCCAGTGGCTGATCCGAAGACGTGTATCAAAACATGTGCCAAATATTTGAATGGAGGGCACAGTTTTCCCTTGTGCAATGAACCATCAGTGATCGGTCCATTGTACTTCATCCTTAGGAAGCACTTTCGCTGATCCATGAAACTCAGCTCCTTAGGATCTGTCTTCTCATCTTGTAGATTCAATGCTTCTCTTAAATCCTGCTCATATACAATAATCCTCTGTCCTTGGATCTTGCTAATCAAGCATGACTCGCAATTCCAGAAATCTAGCTTTGCTCCTGTCCAGAATTCTTGCATCATATCTCTGTAAATAACAGTAGGTGTAGCAATCGCGTCTATCACCCTACTCCTCTTCAAGAATTCAATGATCTCGACAAACTCAGTGTGCTTTTTAACTTCTCCGAGATACGCACAGCAATTATGCGCATTCTCGAAGGTTAAAAGCTCTTCAGAAGCTTTCTTAGCAGGTTGTGAGGATGATCCAGCTTGCTCAGTAATCTTTTCCTGCTCGGACATGGTTTAATCTGCAAAACAAAACAAAGAAACATGTTAAAAATCGACAAAAATTCAAACCTTGAAAATTTGGTAATCATCATTCTCATTCGCCCAAACGGAGGTGCGAATGTGAAAAACATGGTGCGAATGTGAAAATTTAATGGTACGAATGTAAGAATTTTGATAAAAGGTTTCATTCGCCCACATTTTGTTCATTCGACCAGTTTTTCATCTCCTTCGCCCATTCGAAAGGTGCGAAGGAGTCTGTTCATATTTTTAAATTTTCAATTCTGAAATTTATTGTTTCTGATCATGTTCTTATGATTTGTTTGGCAACTAACAATGCCGATTAATCTTTTTAAACCAACAGTTTTATCAATTTCGCATTATATTTGTGTTTTCTTATTAAACCTAGGGTTCGAACTAAAATGATGATCAATTGATGAATCTGCTGGTTTTGAATCCTTGGTTTATGAGTTTTCTCCCCCTAAAACACAGAAATAATGAATCCTCATCATCAATTGCAACAATGAACTTGATTAAATCAGATTTTAAAAACTAGGGCTCGAAACAGATAATCAGTGATTAATCCTTTAATCCGAGAAGTTAACCTGTAAAATTTGATGGAAAATGATCAGTGAATAGAGACGAACACAATGGTATGGTGCAAATCAACAGGGCAACAAGGTGAGGTTAGAGAAGAAATTTTGAAAAAAATTTGCAATGGTTCGAATGAGACTGAGAAGCTATATATAGGCATCTTCCTTCGACCGTTCTGACCGGTCGAATGAGAAACTTTTGTCTCCTTCGACCCTAGTTAAAGGTTCGAATGAGCCAAAAGGGTTCGAATGAAACAAATGTTCAAGAACACTCTCATTCGCCCGTTTTAAACATACGAAGGAACATGAAAAATCCCACATTCGACCAACCGAATGGGCGAATGAGAACTGGGATTTTTTTTATAAATTTTTCAAATCTCAAAAACGAGTCCCGTTCCAATTATTTTTACATTTAAAAGATTACAAAGCTCAAATGATGCAACAAGGTTTAGAAAATCGACATCAACCACCATCAGTTATCAAAAATAAGATGGAAATGTAGAATCTTTTTGGATTTTCTAAAATTTATGCTAAAACACACCTAAAATCTTTTTGAGTTTTGTAATTTTTGACGAGAAAATAAAATGCAGAAATGTAAATGAAACACAGTAAATGGTTTTGTGAAATCCGGTAAAAGGGATCATATCAGTTATTGAGAAATCTGATCACACCGTTGATCTTTTGAATTATTATCATTAAAGACAATGTGTGATCTGGCAACTGCTGATATTGTGATCCACATAAACTCACATCCAGACTTTTGTGCAGTGCTTTAAACTGATACTGATATTTATAGTATAAACATAATTGCCTGTGGTTCCCACGCACACGACATTCTCCCGTATCAAGAAGTAAATGCACAAAGACTCATTGTAAAGCGTGATTATGCATTCGTCGTCTGTAATTTACAAGGTATAATGCACAGAGGTATACAGGTCAGCAAATTAATGCAGCAAAGTAACATATGCACTGTACCAGGTTGAGGACTGATATTAATCATGATTTGCATCAGTGATTAATACGATGTAATAGATAATCTTTGATCATCATATAACATGGAAAGTTCCTCAATTCGGTAACTTTAGGATTTGGCATAAAGCTCTTTTATAAAGACACCCTGTCTGATCTAGGTCCGTAATGACTTACAACAGAAGATCAGAGAGGCTATCCCCAGACAACTAATAACATAACGACCCTAAACCTCCGAGTTTTGTACAAATACCCTATCAAAAGAAATTACGGTACTAAGACCATATGCCCATGAGGAGTTCATCCACACACCAATTCGTTTGATATGTATGTATCAGGCACGCAGTAATAGGTCTACGAAGCCTATCAGCACATCGCACAGACTCAGACACACGCCCTATATATCAGTACATTGCTTAGAATGTGTTAGATCCCCACTGATGTACTATCATTTCCCTTTATACTCCAGGAAATCATTTTTGATTTTTCTGATTTTTTTTTTTTATAAATTTTCGAATTTACTGTTCCCAAGGATAAGCTGGAGCAATTCAAATATGTGATTGTCCAGATATCGTTTGTTCACAGAAATCTGACGGCATTAATCTAAAAAAAATATAGCAGTCAGCAAAGAAATTTTCTAATTTATTATGGATTTTGAAATTTTTCAATATTTTTGGATTATCGAAATTTTTCTGAAAAGCAGTAAAAATTTAAACTAAAAAGTGATAGACTAAGGTGGTGATCAGTCTTGTTTTTCTTTAATACCATTAGCTTTTAAAAGATAATCAAATCTGGATTTGTCAAAAGCTTTGGTAAAAAGATCTGCGCGTTGGTAATCAGTGTGGATTTTGACCATATCGATCAACTCTTTAGCATAACAATCACGGATAAAATGATATTTAATCCGGATATGTTTAGCTTTTGAGTGATTTACTAAGTCTTTTGTTAATGCGATTGCGGCTTCATTATCACAGTAAATAGGGGTTTGAAGAAATTGCAAACCGTAATCCACCATCTGTTGTTGGATCCAAAGAACCTATGAGCAGCAGCTCGATGCTGAAACGTATTCTACTTCACATGTAGATAGTGCAACTGCGATTTGTTTCTTGCATTGCCAGGTCACGAGCCTGCTCCCCATAAACTGACATCCAGCCGTTGTGGATTTGGTGTCTTTGTCACAGCCGCCCCAATCTGCATCACTAAAAGCGATTAGGTCAAAATTATCATCATGAGGGTACCAAAGTCCTTTCGATGGACAACCCTTTAGATATCTAAGGATACGCTTGACAGCTGCAAGATGACTTTGTTTCGGCTTCGACTGATATCGTGCACAAAGACATGTTGCAAACATTATATCCGGTCTAGACGCGGTGAGATACATCAGAGATCCGACGATTGCTCTGTATGTAAATGGATCAGTTAGCTCCCCCTTAGCGTCAACTCCAATCCCGTGATTAGGTTGTATCGGGGTATCCATTGGCTTCGAATCATCCATCTGGAATCGGCTCAAGACTTCAGAAACGTATTTCATCTGGTGAATAAAGATCCCCGTTGGTCTTTGCTCCACCTGCAAGCCTAGGAAAAACTGCATTTCTCCCATTGCGCTCATTTTGAACTTTTCCTGCATAACTTTTTCAAATTCCCTGCACAGAAGTTCGTTAGTAGACCCGAAAATAATATCATCAACATAAATTTGCACAAGAAGCAAGTCATCTCCTGCTCTTTTTGTGAACAGTGTGCAATCTACCAATCCGCGTTTGAATCCTTTCGAGAGAAGATACGTGCTCAGCTCCTCATACCATTGTCTCGGAGCTTGGTGCAACCCGTAGAGAGCTTTGTTTAAAACATAAACCTTATCCCGGTGAATATTGTCCTCAAAGCCTGGTGGTTGACCTACGTAAACTTCCTCTTTGACCACACCGTAAAGAAATGCGCTCTTTACATCCATCTGATACACCTTGAATTTCTTCCAGGATGCAAACGCCAGAAACATTCGGATAGCTTCCAAGCACGCAACAGTTGCATAGATTTCATTGTAGTCAATTCCCTCAACTTGATGAAAACCTTGAACAACCAAACGAGCTTTGTTTCTCACTATAACTCCTCTATCATCCTTTTTACACTTAAACACCCATTTGGTTCCGATCTTCTTTCTTCCCGGGGCCAAATCTGTCAGCGTCCACACTCCAAGTTTCTGAAATTGTAACAACTCTTCTTGCATTGCTTCCACCCAGGCATCATCCAAAAGAGCTTCCTTGTACGTCCGCGGCTCTACCTGCGAAACATAACAAGCGAAAGACCAGTCATTTTGAAAACCAGATTTTTGTATTTTGGCATATAAAGCAAGGTTGCCAATATTTTCTGGTGCTTGAGCATTTCTCAATTGCCCTCTTGTCATAACACTGCTACCAGGATCACCAATAACCTGTTCAAGCGGGTGTATCCGATGTATCCGAGATTCCGGATAATCAGGCACTTGTACTCCCGTTTGAGTCATCAAATTCTCTGTAGAAACCAGATCATTACCCACATTCGATGTTGAAGCATTAATCGTAGTTGGGTTCACTGGTGGTGTTACTGTAGCATTGTCCAGAATAGCTTCACTTGTAGCATCATCGTCTTCATCTTCTGAATCTGATGAATTAAGCGTTGTTGAAGCTTCTTGGAACACTTCTTCTTCCATCACAGGAGCAGTGGTATCATTAGAAGCTGCTTGAGAATTTACAGTGATCGGATGCACTAACGGTGAAGTCACGGCGTTTTCGACCTCGTAATATAAGCGAAGTACAGCTTCTTCAACCATGCTATCTAGATTGAATGATTCAAAGAAGTCTTTGTAATCAAACATCCAATCTGGACCTCCACCCTGTACATTTTAAGTGTATCTTTGTACTTCGACGTTAGCCCACTCCTCGACTTTTCTAGTTCTTTTGTTGAATACCCTTTTTAGTGGGGTTGCATATCCAACAAAATAGCCTTCTTCAGCCTTTGGTGCGAACTTCTCTGAAGGATTAAGCATTGTACACGGGGCACCAAATGGTTCTAGATACTCCAGATTCGGCTTTCGTCGGTTCAATAGCTCATAAGAAGTTTTGCCAAACTTCTTCACTGTTAAAACACGATTTAGAGTGTAACATGCTGCGTAAATTGCTTCGTTCCAGAACATGACTGGAAGATTTGAGTCCGCAAGCATTGTTCTCGCCGTTTCGATTAGAGTCTTCTTTCTGCGACACCGTTCTGCTGGGTGTATACGGAGCGCTGTATTCATGATGAATTCCCTTGTTTTCACAAAGATCCTCCATCTGAGCGTTTTTGAACTCCGTCCCATTATCACTCCGGATTCGTTTGATCTTTAGACCATAGATATTCTCCAGACGTGTAAACAGAACTTTCAGGTTGTCAAACGTGTCGCTTTTCTGATGTAAGCACATAACCCATGAGAATCTTGAATAATCGTCAGTCACCACAAGACAGTACAATTCCCCGGCATGACTTTTACGCTTGACTGGACCAAATAAATCCATGTGCAAACGCTCAAGCGGTAGTTCAACGGAATTGACTTTCTTTGGTCTATGGGCTTGTTTGTGCTGCTTTCCCTTTTTACAACTAACACACTTGTCATTCAAATGGAAATGTTTCACATTAACTCCCGTGACAAGTTCATTCTTCACTAACTGGTTCATCATTCTCAAATGAATGTGTCCCATTCTCCTGTGCCACATTATAGATTCTTTTTCTGTAGCCTTAGAGAGGAAACACGTGACTTGGCCATGGGTGGTCATAGCTTTGGACATATCGAGAATATAAAAGTTGTTTACTCTCGGTGCCTTTAGCATCACCCACTCTTTTGGAAGTTCAAAACTCGGTTTCAGGATGTAGCAAGATTTGTCGTCAAAATAAACAGAGAATTGCTTATCACAGATTTGGCTAACACTGAGCAGATTGTAATCTATCTGTTTCACATACGAAATCCGCTCAAATGTCACGACCCCATTGCTAACACTACCCTCCATTGTAATGTGGCCTCCTTTATTTCCTGCAAACGCTACGTAACCTCCATTTATGTTCTTGATATCAAAGAGTAGCGTGAGATCCCCTGTCATGTGGCCAGAAGCTCCACTGTCAACAATCCATAGGCTGCTAACAAGGCCAGCTGGAGCTCCCTACACATATCAAGTAAAGCAATTAGATCTTTCGGGGGACCCAAGCCTGTTTGGTCTTGGGTCTTTGAACTAGTTGTTTCAAAGATTCTTTAGATTCACAAACATCCTCTAGATCAAACCCTAACCCTAGAGTCCTCATGTTTTTAATTCGATAACATTAAGGCCTGAATTCATGGGGCTTTCATAGAACAATAAATAAATAAGAAAACGGCACCAAAATATAGGACTTACAATGTCGGATTAAGGTTCAAATAGATGTTTCAAGGGCCGAATGAAAATGGCCAATTCGGAGCTTTAAAACGCGATTTGATGTTGTATTTTTTTGGGTTTGCAAAGCTTAGAGGTGCAGAAAACAAATGCTTTCGACGGTTTATATAATGGACGAGTAAAAGACGAGTTTTAAGTCGTTTAAAAAAATCTGGTCGTTATGCTCTTTAAACCCAAATTAAAGTCTAGTTATTGTCACGTTTAAGGCTTGATTATTGATGGAAATCAAGGTGAAAGAGTGGACAAACGCATGGAATTCAAAATCGGATGTTAAAGTGCATTAAAAACGTTTAAAACACTCCCGGAGTGCTGCCGGATTCCGGCAAGCTCACCGGATTCGTGAATCAGCAAAAGGAGAGGGAAGAGGTTTTAAAAGTTCCCCTATTTGCAAACATTAGTCCCTCAAGTTGGTTTGATTAAATATCTTATGACTTGGTTAAGTTTTCTTATATAAATCTTAACCAAAATTTACTTTTAACTCCCTAAAAGATTTTAAAACTTAAAACTAACTTTTTTTTCTTTTTATAAACTTTACATAAGATACCTTATGTTCTTATAGATTTTCGACGTAGAACTTTAATGTTTTTCCCAGGTTCCTTTGATTAGTTAACATACGTTTATAATATATATGTATATATATAATATATATATATACATAGGGAAAGGGTAAAATGAAAACCACTCTTTCATGAAAGAACCATGGGAAACATTTATATCCATTGATCTTACTTGATCCAATGGCTATTATTATGCCACCTATTTACTTTGTCCTTTAGTGCCCACTTGTCCAATTATTAAATAAAGATAATACTAAAATAATTAGGAAGGGTATAATGGTAAAAGACACACCCACTCTCTCTCCTCCGTTTTCCTTCCACATGAGCTCACCTAACACAATCCCTCAAAAAGTCAAATTCCATCTCTCTCTTCTCTCTAATAATAATAATAATAATAATAATAATAATAATAATAATAATAATAATAATAATAATAATAATAATAATAATAATAATAATAATAATAATAACAACAACAACAACAACAACACTGACAATATGATGAATTAAAAACCAAAAATATATCAGAAAATAATAATAATAATAATAATTCGTTTTACACCAGTGTAAAACCTCATTGGCAAACATAGTTTATGTTACTTTACATCAGTGTAAAACACACTTTCACATTAAAAAGGTCACTAGGCAATACACAATTGTTCCGCTACCTAAGTGCTCAAACGCCTCTTCTAGCTTTAGAAATTCGGTAGTCCTTCCGACCTTCTTCCCTGAAAAAACCAAACCAAACCAATGTAAAAGCACACTTAGGTGACTAATTTTAAACAGTTTAATTCACACACTCCTAGTATTTAACATCAAAAACAGCATCATCATTGTCTTCTTATAAGAAAAAAAACACCCTATTATTTTACAAAAAAAAAAAAAACAAACCATTTCTTTTACGCCAGTGTAAAACCCCCATTAGCAACATCGTTTGCGCCAGTTTACCTCAGTGTAGACACAAAGTTTACATCGGTAGTCCTTCCGACCTTCTTCCATGAAAAAACCAAACCAAACTAAACCAATGTAAAAGCACACTTAGGTTACTAATTTTAAACAAGGATACCATAAACGTGTGTAAAAATAAACACATGTTACTATTATTAAACAAGGATATAAAATAGGGGAGGTTACACCAGACAAAGACCCCTAAAACAACACAAACATTAATGTAAAGAACATAAAAACACCAGTGTAAAATAACGTACAACTTAGCACTGTCAAACATACCCCCTACCAACGACCCTCTATAAAAAAATTTGATACAACTTTGCTTATGTAAAAGTATTTACATACCACATATCGATGTAAAATAGAAGCAATTTTTTTGTTCATCTATGTAAAAAAAAACAGTTTAATTCACACACTCCTAGTATTTAACATCAAAAATGGCATTCATCATCGTCTTCTTATATGAAAAAAAACTATTATCAATAGGTTTGTAAACTCAAATTGTGCCATTAAGAATCATACCTACTATAGAATTATAAAGTCCTATTCATGACCCATATCCACCATTGTCATCTCCTTCCACCACCATCATCTCCCTTCCAAAACCAGCATCATCAACATTGGACCACCATCAAACAGATCTGTAACACTAGGGTCTCCTTCAAAAACAAAATAATAATATTAATAATAATAATAATAATCACCCTAATAATAATAATAATAATAATAAAAATAATAATAATAATAATAATAATAATAATGCCTGAACACCATCATCAGACCACCATTCAACCCACCACAAGCCACCATCGAACCCACAACCATCAAACCCACCACAACTCGAACCCACCACAGCCACCATCGAACCCCCCACAGCCACCGTCACCATCGAACCCACCACGGCCACCATCGAAGGATCGACATCAAACTTGAACCATACCCCTAGATCTGTTCATCGATATTATTATTATTATTATTATTATTATTATTATTATTATTATTATTATTATTATTATTCATAGATCTGTTCTACGACTCTTTATTATTATTATTATTATTAATCTCTAGAGAATTGAAAGAGAGAAGAGAGAATGAGTGAACTTGAAATATGATGAAATGATGATGATTTTGTAAAGAGATGAGAGATGATAATATTAAAAAAAGATAGGAAGGGGCATGGCGGGAGAAAAGGACTGTATTGCCCCTCCATCCAAAAGATAATTACATTTTTACCTAAAAAATCTAGATTGAATTACAACCATTGATTAATTTAATTAATGGTAATGAGTGGTTTCTATGGTTCTTTCATGAATGGTAGGTTCCTAATGGAACCTAATCCTATATATATATATACATATATATATATATATATATTAAAGTTAACGTCAACTTTCAAAAGATAAAATTTCTCAAATGTTCAAACGAAGCACGTTTAATTAACGATTCTTTATACGTATATGATTAACACGAAGCCCAAATTCAAACAAAGGTGCAACGATCAAATTAACTTAAAATTAAAATTCAACATAATCAAAGTACGCGGACTATAATTGTTAATACATTAAAGTTTAGGAAAAGTGCAAATGTCACAGTCTACCCAACTTTAGAAAATTTCGTCTCGAAATTTATTTTCAGGAAAACTATTAACTTTGGTTTGGAGGAATGGTTAATATATTTATATAAAAATGGTTAGGAAAACTTAAAGATTGAGAAAATTAAAACTTGTCTGTCAAGCATTTTTTTTTTTAAGTAAAAGTTTTAATTAGCCTTATCCAAACACATTAGAAAATGATTTTGTTGGTTTATAATAAAATGGAAATATTGTTACGTATTATGATATTAGGTTTGGAAGAACAAAAGGCTTAAAATACGATAGTATCTTGTGCTCTATGATGGATTTGAAAGGTGAAATAAAGTTGGTTTTTGTTCAAAGTCTTCCATGACGTTCGAGATTCAAGAGACACTAAGAGTTTCACAAGATCGTGATATCACTAAATCCCACTGATAACGGTTAACCGAAACGCGATGCATAAGTTTGGATCATGGAAAGAATGACGGCGATTGAGTCACTGACTAAGATTACTCAAGATTAGACAGAAAGGTACTAACATCGTAAAGACTATCGCCATACTCAAGGAATAGAGTTTGAAGTCAAACACAAGGTATAAGTTTAGGTTGAAATGAATATTCTAAAACTAGGGACTGGCTAGGATTTGTTCTTTGTTTGATTCCCAGTTGCATTCCTGATGCACCATCAGTGCTTATATATAGGGTGTACCGCAGCTAACCCACCACACCTTTGATACCTCGAAAACGTGCTGGAAATCTCTCCTAAAACACTAATAGAATTCCACACCACCTCAATGTACCTATAAATTTATGATTACGTTCCGGACCGCAATCGCTAATTCACCGTACATTGGGGTGTTATGTCCTTCTACGACACTAAATCAACACATTAAAAGGACTAAAAGTTTGAAGACTATGCAAAAAGAGGGGTGTCAGCTTTTACTCACAGCTAGGGTATGATGAGGTCCTTCCCTTTGTCAGGTTCACCTCCTAAGCTAACCCATTCACTGCGTTAGACTACAAGACACTAGACATACTGTGATAGAGCAAGCATATGCATATTTTCCCTCAAGTCGAAAACACATTCCATCATGAGAACTAGTTTTCCTCATAAGCTTCCATGTTAAAAGAATACTTAACACGTCTACACGAGCACGAACACTAAATTGGTTCATTAAGTCACGAGTGAAAGGAATACTTTCACACAACTCTAACACGAACACTAGCTTAGTTCGTCGATTCTCAATGTGATTAAGTGTATCAAGTGTCCACAGTCCAAATGTTTGTGCAAAAAGAAACTTCCACAAGTTTAGTTCAGGGATAGGAATAACCTATCTTGCTAATGAAATATAAATCCAAGAATTTGCAGGTATTAAGGTTGCTCATAAGTAAATCATATAATTAATGTTCACATATCACGTATTTTGGAAATAAGGTATCAACAAGGTATATGTAATCGCGCAGTACGATATGGTATCAAACCAATTATAACATTCATTTATATGCGTATGAAGATCGTAGCACAAATAGACATATAAGTCGTTTATGTGTAATCAAATTTCACGTATGTTCTAGCTATGACATGAAGACTGAGGCATACAGAATCCGTGCAAAGAAAACAACAACCAACTTGCAATCTAGATCAACACTTCTACAACATCCAGATGAAATGATAGCATGTTTAGAATTTCCATAAATGAACATAAAGTACAAATTGATCCTGTCTAATGATCTTGAGTTTAAGAAAATATGAGAGTGTAGAAAGTGTTATGATCAAAGATCGAATTTAAAGTGAAGTTCCAATTTCCATGTTTCCATGAAAATGTCTAAATCACAAAATAAATCAAATTTGAAAAAAAAAAATCCTTGATTTCAAACATCATAAATGACCATGTCAATTGTTTTGAATTCGAATTTTAGATTTCAAGAACCGTTAGAAAATTCTCATGTTACAAGAGACACATGCATTACATGTCACGGTTACAACTTCCATCGATTATAAGAAAACACATGATTAACACATATTATTGGAATTATATTTGAAAGTCAAACACAGAATTAAAATCCATACATAAGAAAAACATTCTGAAAAACTAGAACGAATGCGTTAAATTATATCATTCCGCATTGATGTTAAAGTGATCAAGTTGCTCCTTGATTTGTGTTGTGGATCAGTATTGCTCTTTGTATGAACTTGCTAGTGAACACTTAGGTGTTTAGCAAGTTCTTAATCAGTGATAGCACAGCGGAATGATATGAGTTTAAAGCTACACTTATCAACAGGAGTTATTACTCCCCCTGGACGTTTGATAAAACTAAAGATAAGTATTTAATGAGAATCTAAGCAATGAATGAGAATTAACACTTAAACAGATTCTCAGTAAATGAAATGGTAATAACAATGATAAGCTTTGAAGGATTTCTGTATTAAAATCAATGTCTAAAACAGAGGGATGAACCCATCTATTAATAGACTTTACAAATACATGAACCTTGCCAAAAAGCAAGTTCAGAGACAAGTTGCAACAAGTTGCAATCATGGAACTTGTACAAAAAGTAAAAGTAATACTAAACTAATAAACTACTGATACAAAAGGCGCTGGAAAAGATCTTCTCATAAGTACTGATGAATGACAAACTACTGATGAATAGTTTGTCTTCAGTAGTTCTTCAGTAGAAATGTCTGGTTTGGACATCAGAACTTCTGATGACTTTTCTTCTTCAGTACTTGTGTAATCTCTTCTTCAGCAGTTTGATCTTCATTCTTCAGTAGTTCTATACTTAGAATATTTTGACAGAAGTGAATTAGACTAAGGTTTGCAAAAGTGGTTTCACCAATCCTTTTTGTCCTAACAATTTGGCCAACAGGGCTCATGTCTTCTGGGTCGACTACTCCTTTGTCCTTTAAGTTGCAGTACTTTTCTTGATTAGAAAGGTCAAGTGTTTGGGTTATGAAAGGACATCGATGACGCATGTGACCAGGATTTCCACAATTGTAACATGTTTGCCTTTTGGTAACTAATTGAGGGTTTTGATCATTTTGTTTTCCTTGAAGTTTGACCCGACAAATAGCTGCAAAGTATCCAAACATTTCATAGGTTGTACATTGAGAACAAGGAGATTGGTTAAAGCTAGAGCTTCTACACTCTCTAGCAAAGTGTCCCAACTTTTGACACTTGTGACATCTAAGTTTAGATTTGTCAAAACCAATTTTTGTTGAACTGTTGAGTCCTGGAAACTTCCTTCCTGACCTTTTGTAAAATTTATTTGTTTTTAAACTTAACATGGCCAGTTGGTGTAGAATATCCATTTCTTCTAAGTCATCACTGCTGAAATTTTTTAAATCGTCCATGATAAAACACATGTTATCAGCAGTTTGACTAAAATCATTATTGTCATAACCTGGTAATGATCTTTCAGATGAGATCCCAGCAGTTATGTCAATATGGTCAAAAGATCCAAAACTTTTTGAACAAGTTGGTGAGTCTTGTCCCAATAGTGTTGTACTACCTGGTAGATAGTCATCAGGAGTTTTGCCAGAACTTTGTAACTTTTTCTTTTGATCAATTTCTCTTTCAAAAGTAAGTAATCTCCCATGAAGTTTTGTAAGAGTGAGGGAGATAAAGTCTGGTGAAGATCTTAAGACTATAGAGTATGTTTCCCATTTTTTAGGTAAAGACCTTAAAAATCTATGAAGCATAGATACAGTTGTGTAGGTCTGACCATTTAATTTTAGCTCAGATATTAAGGAGGAGAATCTTTCAAATTGTTGTCTTAAAGTTTCCCCATTAATGTGAGCAAAAGTTTCATATTGTTGAGCCAGGATTTCTCTGGTGTTGGCAATCACCTCTTCAGTTCCTCCAAACTGTTCTTTGAGGCACTCCCAAAGCTCTTTGGCACTATCACAATGTAATAGGCCAGAGTAGATCTCATTTGGGACTGCCATTGCCAACATAGAGAAAGCTTTAGCATCAAGCTTATGTTTTAGGAAATCATCGTCTGTATAGTCTTTTGGGTCTTTTGAATTTCTTCTTTAGTTTCAAGATTAATATTTACTGGTTTATGAGGACCATATATCACAGATTTCCAGCAACCTGTGTTGGTCTGTGATAAGGTATGTGCCATTCTTCTTTGCCAGATGTTATATTCATTTCTTACTAGCATAGCAGGTTTATTGGTAGAACCAGTATTATAAGGATCCATTTTAAAGAGTATTGATTTGTCAAATATCTCTTAAAGTGATGGATGTTGATAAAAGTGAACTTTTAATCCTTTATTGAATATCAATAAGAGCCTGTGTCTGATTCTCAATGTGTTAGATTGATATGTGATCAGATAAACCAGTGCTCTGATACCAATTGTTGTTGATCAGTATTGCTCTTTGTATGAACTTGCTAGTGAACACTTAGGTGTTTAGCAAGTTCTTAATCAGTGATAGCACAGCGGAATGATATGAGTTTAAAGCTACACTTATCAACAGGAGTTATTACTCCCCCTGGACGTTTGATAAAACTAAAGATAAGTATTTAATGAGAATCTAAGCAATGAATGAGAATGAACACTTAAACAGATTCTCAGTAAATGAAATGGTAATAACAACGATAAGCTTGAAGGATTTCTGTATTAAAATGAATGTCTAAAACAGAGGGATGAACCCATCTATTTATAGACTTTACAAATACATGAACCTTGCCAAAAAGCAAGTTCAGAGACAAGTTGCAACAAGTTGCAATCTTGGAACTTGTACAAAAAGTAAAAGTAATACTAAACTAATAAACTACTGATACAAAAGGCGGTGGAAAAGATCTTCTCATAAGTACTGATGAATGACAAACTACTGATGAGTAGTTTGTCTTCAGTAGTTCTTTAGTAGAAATGTCTGGTTTGGACTTCAGAACTTCTGATGACTTTTCTTCTTCAGTACTTGTGTAATCTCTTCTTCAGCAGTTTGATCTTCATTCTTCAGTAGTTCTATACTTTGAATATTTTGAAATAAGTGAATTAGACTAAGGTTTGCAAAAGTGGTTTCACCAATCCTTTTTGTCCTAACAATCTCCCATTGGATTGATGAAGCCAAAACCTTTCTAATTCCTTATTGTTTTCTTCTGTCATTCACAATTTTCCATATTCCTTTGAACATGGAATTCTTCAGCTGGTTCAGCTGTTCATCAGTGAGAGATCCTTTTTGTGGTTCTAGATGCTGGATTGTAAGCAGGTCTTGAGTTGATAGCTTCTTCAGATCATTCATCGACTTATAGGCTCTGCTTGTCTGGTCTCTTCTTGTCACTTGTACTGAGTTGTTATCAGTAAAGGACCATCTGATGATAGGTACTTTAGACTTGTCAAAGTCTAAAGTGTAGGGAACCATGGTGGTACCCTGGGATGCTCCTGAATGTTGGATGTTTTCAACTTCAGTGACTCTCAGGTGGGATTCACTTCCTTGTTCTTGTTGCATCACATTAGGTAGTTGAAAAGTTGGCAAATGTTGCTCAGTAACTACCTTAGTGTGCAGTTTGTCTTTGATGATTTTCTGGATTTGATAGGCAAAGGTGGAAGGATCCCTGAATTGTGTGATCAGAGGTTTTTCTTTAATGTCAAAGTCAGAATGGACTACTGTACTTCCTTCTAGTAGTACCATTCTGAAATCAGTCTTCACATTCTCCTCTGATTTCTTCTTTTGAGTAGCTGGTCTTCTTTGGACACCAGAAGTTCTAACTACTGAAGTTGATACTTCAGCAGTTTCAAACTTCTCTGGATTTGCAGCCCTTGCAGCCTTGTATTTTCTGTAAGTGTCCACTAATCTTTCTTCTTTCCATTTGGACACAGAGGCTTTTGAACCATAACCATTAGCTACTAGTTCTTCTATCATTTGGGCTCTCTTGGCTTTTCCATCTTTACTTGTTGCAAGTTTGTCTGCAATAAGTTGAGCTCTTCTTGTCAGCTCTTCCATGGAGAGTCCCTTTAATGTATGGGCTTTGGTCTTGCTGTTCTTGGTAATGTAAGACATCAGTTGTTGTCTTTTGTCTTCCTCAGCAATTCTTTCTAGGTTAGCCTGCCTTTGAAGTTCTGCTTCATAAGCCTGTAGTTTTTCATTTAGGCTTAAGTCATCCCTTGTTTCTAGAGCATTCCAGATCTCATCTTCCTTGGCCTTTCTTTCAGCTGCAATTAAACTCTTCTCTAGTAATTCTTTGGACATTGATAGAGGAGAAGGGTTTAGCACAGTCATTGTGGTAATTGTAGTAGGCTTTGGAATAGGAGTTGGTTGAGTAGGTTCAGTTGATCTGGAAGGCTGTTCAGTAGTTTTAGATTTGGAAGTGTTGACTTCTGATGGGTTGACAACTACTGAAGGTTTGTCAACTACTGAAGGATTGTCTTCAGTATTTTCTGAGTCTTCATCAGAACTTTCACCATCAGAAGTTTCTTCATTGTGGCCTTGGGATTCAACAGGTTTTTCAGAATCTTCTATTTCTTGAATGGAGACATCAAACTGTTGGGCCAGCTTTTCTTTTCTGGATTGGTCTCTCTGATCTCTTTCTTGGATAGCCACTCTTGCCTTTTTCCTGGCTTCAAGTGACTCCATAGGTTCCTTAGTTTTCTCCCCCTTTTTGGCTTCATCAGGTTTTGAGGGTGTAGAGAAATGACCTATAAGAGAAGCAATCTATTTGGTGTTGAAGTCAATTTTGTTGGACAGATCGTTCATCTTAGTCTGTATCACTCCAAATTGGTTTTTGATGGACAGCTCCAAGTCAGCTGTGTAGGATTGGAAGTGATTTTTGATGAGGGTGTTCATCATGTGATATAAGGGACCATCTGGGCTGCATAGCTGGTTCATGTCTATGCTGGATTGCCCAGGGAATTGGGTAGGCATTTGTAGTGAGGGGTGTGTTTTTGGTTGATCTTCTTGTTGTACAGAAGATGCCACTATAGGGGAATCTGGGATTAAGTGGACTTTAACCTGATCTGGTGTGACTAGCTTCTTGAGCATAAATACACCAGGTGTAGGACCTTCACTTGTATCCGTCAATTCAGTAGTTTTGGGTTGTGAAACATCATCCAAGTCAATGGAATCATCTAAATCCCTGATTACATCCTCAATGAGGACTGTATCAGTTACATCATGAGCTGAGCCCAACTCAGTTGTCTCATGTACCTCTTTTTCTTGGTTCAGAGGATTTCCTACCTCAGGCATCCTTCATCAGTAGTTGCCACAGTTGAGGTCTTAGCTATGTTGCTTCTTTCCTCAGATCCACCACTGGGTGGTAAATGAGTAGTAGCAGCCTCAAAAGTACCAAGAGTTTCTAAGTTTGGGCTTACAGACCCTGGTTCATCCTCATCTCTTTGGTTAGGGCTTTGAGTGTCCACATCCATGTCAAGTTCTAAGGCTATGTCCCCTGTTTGATGTGGTTGTTGGGGACTGACATGTTTAGATGGGACTTTCTCTTTTAGCTTAGAGAGAAGTTTGGCTATTTCAATATCAGGTTCAGTAGTTTGGTCAATGGGTTCAGCAGTTTCAAAAGAAGAGTCAATAGGAATAGTTTTCTTTAGTCTTTTTCTTTTGAAAAGTATTGTGATTGGTGCTCTTGTTGGGGTTTGAGATGGATGAGACTGAGAGGATGTTTCAGTCACATCTTTATCAAGTGCAGATTGCACAGCAGTCAGTTCAGGCATCTCAACCTCCTGAACTGCTTTTCTTTTTGGTTTGGTGGGTTTTTGTTTTTGTTGTTTGGGTTTCTTGGCCTTTGGGGGTGTAGGTTTGGAAAATGAGGGTTCCATGGGGACTGGTTCTTGTTCCCCTTGGTCAGCTTCTGGCCAGGCAGCCGGTTTGTTGTCCCTAGAGTATGCTTGTGAGGTTAAGGGTTTCAAAATTGTTGTTTTACCCACAGGCACCTCATCACCCAGTTCTTTGATTATGCATTGCATAATGAACCTTGGGTATAACAAAAACTTCTTTTTAGTGTTATTATGATGTAACACCAACTCATTAAAGAAAAGTTTTGATGCCCTGTATTTTGTTTCATTCACTATGGAATGAAAAATTGGTTGAAAGGTTGAGGGCATCTGGTCATAAGACCATGTTTTAGGACTCAAACACATATTGATATAATGAAACAAAAGTTTGTATTTTGGTTCAAAATACTTTTTAAAGATTGTAGCTAGTGAGAGAGTACCTTGATAACCACATTCTGTCATGGTTAGGTGGATTTCAGAGTTTGCAACCTGTTCAGGGGCATTCACATCATTCAACCCCAGTCTAATTGCAAGTGTGGCCGGTGTGATGGCCATTCGTCTCCCTTTGATTGTTGAGTTGAGAGAGATAACCTCATTATCCACCGTCACTGTCTCAGCGTTAGCCCAGAACTCATTGAGAGTTTAAGGATGTATTAGTGGGTCTATTGTGAGAGCGGTGATATAATGGGATTTGACGACGAGATCAATGATCTCATCGTATTGGGACCAGCCTTCTTGTTTCTTAAGTAGGCTCTAAGATTGTGTCCCTGTATTAGAACTAGAGCCATGTGGTTTGTGTGTGTTTGGATCGAACAGTGTTTTTGCAGGTTCATGGTTTGAGAGCTTTTTGAGAGAGAAGGAGGGAATTTTTTTCTTTTTGAATGGATAAGTGTTGGAAAAGGTATTTATCAGAAGTTTTAAACCGCCTAGGTCAAACTTCTGATGTGGGAAAAGTCTGATTTGCCCTTTTTGACTAAACTGCTGATGAAGAATTGTTTTCATCAGTAGTTCCCACTTTCTCTTCAGTAGTTTTGAACAACTGATGAGAATGCTTTTATAAATACTTTATTCATAACTTCTGATGGTTGTTTTATCAGAAGTTAATCATTTTTTTAGAAAATATTCCGATACTGATGTTTTGTTCATCAGTAGTTTCTCTCTTGTTTGTTTTTCAGAAGTTTTCAGACTTAAAAATAGATGTAAGTGAAAAATGAAAAATATGTGCAGAAAAGTAAGAAGAAACACTTACAAATTTAGCATCCCAAGCATGGATACTAACTTCTGAAATGTTGATGTGTCAAGGGGTTTAGTGAATATGTCAGCTATTTGATTAGCAGTTGCTACATGTTTCACTTCAATCTTGCCTTTTTCATAGCAATCTCTTATGAAATGATACCTGATTTCAATATGTTTGGTTTTTGAAAACTGAATAGGATTTTGAATGATGCTAATGGCAGATTTGTTGTCTACAAGCAATGGTGTCTTGGTTTCTTTGATTCCATAATCAAGAAGTTGATACTGGAGCCATTGTATCTGTGATGTACAACTTGCAGCTGCAATGTATTCAGCTTTAGCAGTTGAAGTTGCAACAGATGTTTGTTTCTTTGATTGCCAGGACACTAGACAGTTTCCTAAGAATTGACAACCAACAGATGTTGATTTTCTTGACATTTTACACCCTGCATAGTCACTATCTGAAAAAGCTGATAACTTGGTATTGCTTGAAGCAGGATACCAAATTCCAAGTGTTGGAGTTCCTTTCAGATATCTGAAGATTCTTTTGACTGCAATGAGGTGTGATTCCCTAGGAGCTGATTGATATCTAGCACAGACACATGTTGAAAATATAATATCTGGTCTAGAAGCAGTTAGATATAAAAGGGAACCTATCATACATCTATACATGGTTTGATCAACCTGTTTTCCTTGATCATCTGGTTCAACTTGTGTGGTTGGTGTCATGGGAGTGGAACATGATTTACAGTCTTGTAAAGAAAATTTGTCTAATAATTCTTTAACATATTTAGATTGATGTATAAAAGTTCCATTTGTTTGTTGTTTAATCTGCAGTCCTAAAAAGTACTGCAGTTCTCCCATTGTACTCATCTCAAATTTTGATTGCATGAGTTTCTTAAATTCATCACACAACTTTGTGTTTGTTGAACCAAATATGATATCATCAACATATATTTGAACAAGTAAGATATGATTTCCAACATGTTTTATGAAAAGAGTTTTATCAATGGAGCCTCTTGTGAAGTTATTTTTGAGTAGAAAGTTAGAAAGTGTTTCATACCAGGCCCTTGGAGCCTGTTTGAGCCCATAAAGAGCTTTGTCTAGTTTGTACACCCATTCAGGATGAGAACGATCCTCAAACCCAGGTGGCTGACAAACATACACTTCCTCTTTTATTTTTCCATACAATAATGCACTTTTAACATCCATTTGGTAAACTTTTATTTTGTTGGAAATGGCATAGGCCAGAAATAACCTGATGGCTTCAAGCCTTGCAACTGGAGCAAAGGTTTCATCATAATCAATTCCTTCTTCTTGAGAGTAACCTTGTACTACCAGTCTTGCCTTGTTCTTTATAATCATACCAGCCTCATCTTGTTTGTTCCTAAAAACCCATCTTGTGCCAATTGGTTGCTTGTTTTGTGGTAAAGGACAGATTTCCCAAACCTGTTGTTTTTTGAATTGAAGCAACTCATCTTGCATGGCTTGTACCCAGTTGTTGTCTTTGAGGGCTTCTTGGTACTTTTTAGGTTCCAACTGAGAAATAAATGCTGAGAAGAAGCAAAAGTTGGAAAGCTGGTTTCTTGTAAGAACACCTGATGCAATATCACCCATGATTTGTTCAAGTGGATGATCTTTGTGTTCAATCAGTTGTTGTAAACCACTGACAGGTGTAGGAGGCTCTTGTACTTCATCAAACAAACCACTGAGGTTTATAATGTATGATTCAGCAGTTTCAGTATCTTCAGTAGTTTTAGGTGCTGAAGCAGATGTTTGAGTTTGTACATCAGCAGTTGTTGAATCAGAAGTTTGTGAAACTTCTGATGGTTTGGAAGTTGACTTAATGACTGTTTGAGGAGTCCATGGTGCTGGATCCTCATCATCAAACCTTTGATCACCATAATAAGTAGGTTTTGATGAAGTAACAGTCTTTTCAGGTCCAAAATGGAAGCTGTTAAGGTCAAAAAGTTCAGCAGGATATGTTGGAATAAGAGTGTGTTTTGACTCATTGAACTTGACATTCAGTGTTTCTTTTACTATCCTGGTTCTTGAGTTAAAAACCTTGTAGGCTTTTCTTGTGGAAGAGTAACCAAGAAAGTAACCTGAATCAACTTTGGCAGCAAACTTTGAAATAGAGTCTTTGATGTTTAGAATGAAACATTGACATCCAAAAGCCCTGAAAAAGGAGATAAGGGGCTTCATGCCATGAAGAACTTCATAGGCAGTCTTGGAATGCCTCTTGACAACAAGGACTCTATTTTGAACATAACATGATGTGTTAACTGCTTCTGCCCAAAAGTATAATGGTAGGCCAGAATCAGCTAACATTGTTCTTGCTCCTTCAATTAAAGTTCTGTTCTTCCTTTCTACTACACCATTTTGTTCAGGAGTTCTGGGAACACTGAATTGTCAAATAATCCCTTTAGAGAATATTGTCACTTCTAATGGCTTTGACAGATAGAGAATATTGTTTCTCTACTTGTAGAATGAAGAACTTGATGATTTCAGCAGCCTCATCCTTGGAAAATAAGAAGAATACCCATGTAAATCTTCAATAGTCATCAATGATGACTAAGCAGTACTTCTTCTTACCAAGGCTCATGATTTTTACAGGCCCAAATAAGTCCATATGGAGTAGTTGAAGACATGCAGTTGTTTTTTATTCTTCAATAGACTTATAGGAGGACTTATTCTGTTTTCCCTTTAAACAGGATACATAGTGTTCTTGACACTGGTATACCTTTAAAGGTAGACCTCTGACTAAGCCCATTTTCGTGACTTTATTTATGGTTTTAAAGTTCACATGGCCAAGTCTCCTGTGCCAGAGATCAGTCTCTGAAGTTGATGCCTTTGAGAAGAAATAGGCAGTGTTGTTCAGTACTTTGTCTTTTTCAATGTCCACTGCATAGACATTGCCACATCTTTTGGCTATAAACAAAGTGTGATCTTCAATGATCTTCTCTATCAACTTCTGGCCTTCTGGTGATTTGATCTTGCATGCTGTCTTTGTGAAAAAGGAAGAATATCCTTTATCACACATTTGTGACACACTCAGGAAGTTGTACTCAAGGTTTTCAACCATATTGACCTTGTCAAACTGTATTTTTCCAGAGGAGACATTGCCATGTCCTAGCACATATCCCTTAGCATTGTTCCCAAAGGATACAGATCCTTCTCTTTGACTGATAAAATTGTTTATCAGGTATCTGCATCCTGTCATGTGCATTGAGCCTCCACTGTCCACATACCAAATGCTATTTAAGCCTCTGGAAACTCTCTGCACAATATAGCAAATTAGTTAGATTTGGGAACCCAAGCCAGTTTGGCTTTGGGTTTGCTCTTGAGAACATTTACAGTTTGTTCTTGACCAAGTTGAGAAATCCATGTCTTTTTGGCAATGGATTTTTCATTAAGAGCAATGGTGGTATCCTTTTGAGGACCACCATCAACTTTAGTCATCAGTAGTTGTACCATGTTTATGAGATCTTTAATCTCAGCAGTTTGTGAAACTGCTGATGATTTAGGTCTAACTACTAAAAGAGAATTTTGAGAAAAAGAACTTTGTTGAGATTTTGTCTTTTTCTGAGAAAAGGTGTTTACTGGTTGTTGTTTCCTAGGAGAAAAAGTTTCTACAAAATCATTTCTGATTTGTTTTCCCACAACCAGTTGTTGAGTTTTCTTGTTGTACTGAATACCTTTTCTGTATCTACAAAATTCTGTCTTGTGGTTGAACAGACCACAGATTTCACATTCTTTTGTCTTTTCTTTCAAAGACAAGTTTCTGACTGTATTGATTGGTTTTAGGTCATCAGTAGTTTTCAGGTTCTCAACTCCTGATGTAGTTGAAACTACTGATGGCTTAAAGTCAGAATTAATCAGTACTTCTGAAGAACTTTCATTGTGAGTTTTTAGAAAGTTTTCATGAAAAGATGTGCATTCTTTCTCTTCAGAAGTTTCACCTGAAACAATTTTTCCCCCATCTTCAGTAGTTTTGGGGGAAAAATCTGTTGGTGTTTCAGTGTGATTGTACCCTATGCCAAACCTAACATTTGAAGCACTTTGTATGTTTAGCAATAGTTGGTACCCCTTACAAGATTCAACCCATT
The DNA here is from genome assembly GCA_028751855.1 of Ambrosia trifida. Taxonomy (NCBI): domain Eukaryota; kingdom Viridiplantae; phylum Streptophyta; class Magnoliopsida; order Asterales; family Asteraceae; genus Ambrosia; species Ambrosia trifida. Next base: position 80,474,192 of record CM054131.1, on the reverse strand, counting down.
TTTCACATGTGACCTTGGTGTCAGCAAGCTCTTGTCTGACATTTCCTAGGTCATTTATCATGATTTTAATTTGTGCTTGGGTTTCAATAGCAGTGTTAGTTAATTTAGAAACTTCTTTTGTTTTTGCAGAAATTTTTCTTTCTAAATCACATTTCATCTGAGTGAATTTTCTCTCAGGGTCATTTGCTTTCCCTTGTAAGCGCACATTAGTCTCTCTTATGAGAGCAAAAGATTCTTTGCAAGAAGTTGAACAAAGTTTTGTCAAAGATTCTTTAGATACCTGTGACAAGGCAGATTTTGAGGTGCATCCCTCAAATGCCATTAAGGCAAAGTTCTTTCTGCCATTGTTAGGCTCTCCCCAGTTGATGTCAAACATCTTGTTGTCTGCATCAGGGTTACACTCAGTAGTGTCAAAAGGAAGACTGCTCCAGTCAACATACCCTGAAGTAAAAAAAACTTTGTTGTGAGGGTTGCTGAGTTTGTGTAGGTGGTTGAGCAGCTGGAAAGGGAGGGATTGATTGTTGGCTCTGCATCTGTTGAGCAGGCATCTGTACATATTGTACTTGTGGCACATATTGGTGTTGTGGAGCTTGTGCCTGTACAAAATGTGCACTCCCTTGTGTTTCATTATTCCTGTTATAAGTGGGGTTAAATTTATTTCCAGACTGAGATTGGTTAAAGCTAGAGCTTCTACACTCTCTAGCAAAGTGTCCCAACTTTTGACACTTGTGACATCTAAGTTTAGATTTGTCAAAACCAATTTTTGTTGAACTGTTGAGTCCTGGAAACTTCCTTCCTGACCTTTTGTAAAATTTATTTGTTTTTAAACTTAACATGGCCAGTTGGTGTAGAATATCCATTTCTTCTAAGTCATCACTGCTGAAATTTTTTAAATCGTCCATGATAAAACACATGTTATCAGCAGTTTGACTAAAATCATTATTGTCATAACCTGGGAATGATCTTTCAGATGAGATCCCAGCAGTTATGTCAATATGGTCAAAAGATCCAAAACTTTTTGAACAAGTTGGTGAGTCTTGTCCCAATAGTGTTGTACTACCTGGTAGATAGTCATCAGGAGTTTTGCCAGAACTTTGTAACTTTTTCTTTTGATCAATTTCTCTTTCAAAAGTAAGTAATCTCCCATGAAGTTTTGTAAGAGTGAGGGAGCTAAAGTCTGGTGAAGATCTTAAGACTATAGAGTATGTTTCCCATTTTTTAGGTAAAGACCTTAAAAATCTATGAAGCATAGATACAGTTGTGTAGGTCTGACCATTTAATTTAGCTCATATATTAAGGAGGAGAATATTTCAAATTGTTGTCTTAAAGTTTCCCCATTAATGTGAGCAAAAGTTTCATATTGTTGAGCTAGGATTTCTCTGGTGTTGGCAATCACCTCTTCAGTTCCTCCAAACTGTTCTTTGAGGCAGTCCCAAAGCTCTTTGGCACTATCACAATGTAATAGGCCAGAGTAGATCTCATTTGGGACTGCCATTGCCAACATAGAGAAAGCTTTAGCATCAAGCTTAAGTTTTAGGAAATCATCGTCTGTATAGTCTTTTGGGTCTTTTGAATTTCTTCTTTAGTTTCAAGATTAATATTTACTGGTTTATGAGGACCATATATCACAGATTTCCAGCAACCTGTGTTGGTCTGTGATAAGGTATGTGCCATTCTTCTTTGCCAGATGTTATATTCATATCTTACTAGCATAGTAGGTTTATTGGTAGAACCAGTATTATGAGGATCCATTTTAAAGAGTATTGATTTGTCAAATATCTCTTAAAGTGATGGATATTGATAAAAGTGAACTTTTAATCCTTTATTGAATATCAATAAGAGCCTGTGTCTGATTCTCAATGTGTTAGATTGATATGTGATCAGATAAACCAGTGCTCTGATACCAATTGTTGTGGATCAGTATTGCTCTTTGTATGAACTTGCTAGTGAACACTTAGGTGTTTAACAAGTTCTTAATCAGTGATAGCACAGCGGAATGATATGAGTTTAAAGCTACACTTATCAACAGGAGTTATTACTCCCCCTGGACGTTTGATAAAACTAAAGATAAGTATTTAATGAGAATCTAAGCAATGAATGAGAATGAACACTTAAACAGATTCTCAGTAAATGAAATGGTAATAACAACGATAAGCTTGAAGGATTTCTGTATTAAAATGAATGTCTAAAACAGAGGGATGAACCCATCTATTTATAGACTTTACAAATACATGAACCTTGCCAAAAAGCAAGTTCAGAGACAAGTTGCAACAAGTTGCAATCTTGGAACTTGTACAAAAAGTAAAAGTAATACTAAACTAATAAACTACTGATACAAAAGGCGGTGGAAAAGATCTTCTCATAAGTACTGATGAATGACAAACTACTGATGAGTAGTTTGTCTTCAGTAGTTCTTTAGTAGAAATGTCTGGTTTGGACTTCAGAACTTCTGATGACTTTTCTTCTTCAGTACTTGTGTAATCTCTTCTTCAGCAGTTTGATCTTCATTCTTCAGTAGTTCTATACTTAGAATATTTTGACAGAAGTGAATTAGACTAAGGTTTGCAAAAGTGGTTTCACCAATCCTTTTTGTCCTAACAATTTGGCCAACAGGGCTCATGTCTTCTGGGTCGACTACTCCTTTGTCCTTTAAGTTGCAGTACTTTTCTTGATTAGAAAGGTCAAGTGTTTGGGTTATGAGAGGACATCGATGACGCATGTGACCAGGATTTCCACAATTGTAACATGTTTGCCTTTTGGTAACTAATTGAGGGTTTTGATCATTTTGTTTTCCTTGAAGTTTGACCCGACAAATAGCTGCAAAGTATCCAAACATTTCATAGGTTGTACATTGAGAACAAGGAGATCCAGCAGAGTGATGATACTGACAAGTACTACATCGAGGATGTTTTCCCTTGTAGGTCTTCTTGGAGAACGCTTGAGTCATAAAAGTTGGGAGGTTATGTTTTTTATGTTTACGCTTCTTACTGTTGTTAGAAGATGACATCATCTCTTGGCCTCCTGGTCTGGAAGCCACCTTCCTCTTCTTAGACTTAACGTTGGAGTTTGAATTTGGGTACACGGCCTTATGAACTTGAGTCACCAATACTAGGCAGTACCGCAGTCAATTGTTGCATGATAAGATTTGCCAGTTGTTGTTCATATTCATCTACTTGATTGGTGCTATTGTTGTGACTATTTGATTCCTCCAATTCATCATGACGAGAATACATTTCCTGGATATGAGTAACATGGAAAAAGACGACAAAAGTTATGAGATACTGGTATGGTGCTTATGAAAGTCGAACTCAATGGGAATTATAAGTTTTTTTAATCCATATTTGGCGTATGCATAATAGTGTATCGTAACTTAGAAAATAGATTCGAAGCTCATGAAAGTTGGAACTTATAGTCAAATAATTATGGGAGAAAATGAAATCGTAACATGGAACTCATATAATATATAATATAGTTTATCATAGATGTGAGAGATGAACGATGAAACATAAAACATTTGAATGTTATTGTCTAGTCATAAGTGTAACACCCCAACTGATGGCGGAAACATCGGGATGTCACGTATTGATGATTGTTCAGTAGCTCATGGTAAATAATGAATTTTATTAAATTACATACAATTGTTCTACAAGAATTTGTACATCAAAATGAATAATACTATGCACACATCTTCAAGCATTAACTCAAATCTTGAAGCAAGTAGAACCTGAAACATGTTAAGTTTGAAAATATTTTGGGTCAACAAAAGTTGGTGAGAATTACATAGGTTTTTGGAATATGATAGATAATAATAGTTTGTACAACAATCACAGTTGTATGATGATAGAGTATGTGTCCGACATGTAACAATGCGTCTTTGTACAATCAAACCTTGTGTCGACTGATGACTAACTCGCAAGTTAGTTAAATGTTGTTACTGTTATCGATCATCCCTGAATTTATGCGGGGGATGGGTTTGTCAGACCTATAGCGCTATAATCTAAACAGGCGGCTTGATCATTGTTAATGATTGTACTGTGTCTTTTTGTTACAGTCAAATGATAGAATGATGTTGTAATTGAATCACAAGTGAATATGAGTAAATGATAGTATAAAATGTTTAAACATGTTTCACCCCAAAAATAGTGAAGATAGAGTAAAGGGGCTATGTAAACTCACCTTAGCAAAATGTTAAGTCTCGTGAAATAGAATATGCGTTGCCCAACGATGCCAACTATTACCCAATAATTAAGGTAATAAATATGTCTAAGTCTTTTTAGTCTACAAATATATTCTAGGGTTTCGAATTGGGGATAAGTGTTCGTTTGATTAATAAATAAAATGTTTAATAATTAAGAGAAATTTGATAAATAAATAAACAAAAGTCTTTTTGTAAATTTTAAATTAAAGATGGTCATAATATAAAGTATTGAGTATAAAAAAATAATTTTATAAAATTATTTTCTTAAAAATAGAATATTAAATCTATTTATCTCAAATTGTCAAAATATAACTTTAATATTTATAAATACAAAAACTAAAAGAATTATTAAATTAAAAATTGTATTTCTGTTCTAAATAAATAGAAATAATTTATATAAAATTTTGGGGCAAAAATATTGAAAAATGAATTTATTATAATTTATTTATGATTAAAACTAACAAAATTGATTAAAAATATTAAATAAATGATTTTTCAGAAATAAAAATTATTTCAGAAAAGTTTAATGTTATATAAACTCAGAATAATTTTCGTGAAAATTTATATAATTGTTTTGATATTTTTATAGAATTTTATAAATAAAATAGAATAAACTTGGATTATTTATTATATATATTAAATAAATAATTTTTGGAAAACTAAAAATTGTATGTTAAACTTTTCCACTAGATTGACATAAAATAATTTTTGTAGAATTTATAAAGTCGTTTTAGTATTTAAAAACTAATTTTTAAAATACAAGTAATTATATATATAAAGCTTGAATGTTAAAAATACTTTGGTGATAACAGGGGTCGAACCCGCGTGGACCAGTTCTAAAGCACCAGACACAACCACTTGATCTAGATCAGTGGTTGTGTTGGGTTTGTGTTTGTTAAAAATAAATAACCTATTTCAGTAACATGTTCTTCCCCAAATCAATTGTGTTCGAGCCCTAGATTTCCAATTGTTTAAATCACACAACAATAACCCAATTAATCTTAGGGTTATTGTTGTGTGTATGCCGAAGATCAAAACCCACAGAGAAAGGAGTGCTTACAATAACAAATCGTGTGATTTTAGCTCGGTCAACAAAATAGTCAAACACAAACAATAACACTTCGAATGATGATTTAATACAGAAATGGAGGATTGTGTGAGAGTTTTCGGCACCTATAGGGTCTCGCAGAGGGTTTAATTTATACTAAGCCTACGTTTTTTAAGATTTGGAAAGTTTTGACCAAAGTTAATATGAACGCGTCAATCATGCTCGTAATCGAGCTGAAAACACGGGTCTTAGGGGCTGTTTTAATGCGTTTAATGTGGTTGATCAAATCATTTACGAGATTCCATCCAAAATAGTCCTAATAAAGTGGTCAATTGAATTTTGTTGACTGTGTTTATACACACAGTTCTGTTCGACAGTAGTGGAAGAAAAAGGAAACAAGTTTTGGGCTTTTAAGAAGCATTTAAAATTAAATAGATCCCAGATTCTACACAAAGCACCATGTGGTGCAGTGGTGGTGTTGTTCGTTGACATCAGACCGGCTGGGGACACAGGTTCGATCCCCGGCCCGGCCATTATTATTATTTTTTTTAAGGCAGAGATGAGGGGAAGGGGGTGTGGGCTCAGTTTCTTGGGCTGGGTCAGTGTTGGGCCAGGGTTTTGGTGGGCTGCAGATAGGTTTAGGGGTGTTGGGCTTATATGGGTTGTGTTTGGCTCATCTCTTCTACAACATCCCACATTATTATTATTATTATTATTATTATTATTATTATTATTATTATTATATATATATATATATATTAGAAGTATATAAAGTGGTAAAAAAATAAATAATTAAATAACTAAATAATTAAAAGAATACATATATGTGTATACAAGTATATAGTGGGTGAAGTGGTGATTTGATTAACTCAACACTTGGGGAAAAATGCGCGATGTTACAATAAGACCTAACAAAACCTTGACTATTCAAACAATCAAACTCAGCTGGAGATTAATAAAGACATGCTTTAGCCTATAAGTGGACACTCACTCCAGGAATCCCCAGGTAAGCATAACAGGTCCATCGGGTGATTTGGATTTATACGATATGCTTGCCTATGCCAGAAAACCCAGTGTACAGGCATCCACCCTTCCAGATTGCACGTGTATCCTCACGTATAGTTCAACAATTTGAAGGGATGAAAAATCAATGAAAAGTGAGGTTTGCATTAAGCCAAGAATATCCAACATGCTCCAAAATATAGATATTTTCACTAAATGAAGTCATTCTTAAAGCCCATGATGAAAAAAAATAAAGAAATGGGGAGAGGTAGGAGAAAGAATGAGAGGTGACAAAGGAGAAAGGTTAGTGAAGAAAATAAACAAGTAAACACAAGGTGGTGTATAGGTTCTTAGTTATAGTCTAGGTCATTTACTAATAACCTAATTCCCTATAACCACAGCTCTAATACCAATCTGTAACACCCCAACAGATGGCGAAAACATCGAGGTGTCACGTAGTGACGATTGTTCAAAAGCTCATGGTATTAAAGTGTAAATATTATGATTAAGAGTCAAACGTCAAAGTTGTAGATGCACATATTGCGACTAATGCTATTGAATTGCGAATTTAAAGTTGTTTTATTTTTTGTCGAATGGTCGAAGGTGGAAATATAGATGGTCGAATGTAGAAGTAAACGGTCGAACGTGCACTAGGAGGTCGAAAGTAGAATTGTATATATGTATGTCCAGATTCGCCCTATATGAACGGTCGAACCTGCATATTCGACCAAGCTATTTGGGCCAATGTGCAGGTCTATATAAGGCAATCTCAATTTTTGAATGTTAACTTTTGGTCATTTTGTTTTCCCTCCCAGTGTGTGTTTCTCCCTAGGGTTATTATTGAGTCTGTAACCGAGTTTAATCATTATAAACAACCTTTTGAAGTGTAATTGATTATCTAATTGTATGAAATGATTATGTTTATGATGATTTCTGTGTTTTGCTAGTTTTATAATCATTTTGTGATCAATTCAGGGATTCCGCACCTGAATTGAACTTGTTTGATCATTATCTTTGTTGATTAGCCGATCCTACGCACATACAAAGTGGTATTAGAGCCATTTGGATCAAACAGTGTTGGATCAATTTGCTCTTTTTTGCTAAGTAAGAACTTGCTATCTTGACACTTAAGTGTTTAGCAAGTCCTTGTAAATCAGATTATAAGCACAGCGGAATGTATAAGTTAAAGCAACACTTTTTATACTAAGGAAGAGTTATTACTCTCCCTTGATGATTGAAACTAATAAATGACAAGTATTTATTATGAATCTAAGCAGTAAATGAGAATTAGATACTTAGACAGATTCACAATAAATACAGAAATGGAATAGAACAGTGATAGTGTTTGAAGGATTTTTCTATTAATATCAATGTCTAAAATAGAAGGTTGAAGCCTCCTATTTATAGACGTTTACATACATGTATCTTGCCCAAAAAGCAAGTACAGAAACAACAGAAACAAGTTGCACAAGTTGCAACATTGAATCAAACAAATACAGCTAAAAGTAATAATAAACAATAAACTACTGATGCAAAAGGCGGTGGAAAATATCTGATGCTAAGTGCTAATGAATGACAAACTACTGATGAGTAGTTTGTCTTCAGTACTTCTGAAGTGAACTTGTCTGGTTTGGACTTCAGAACTTCTGATGAAGTTTCTTCTTCAGCACTTCTCATATCTTCTTTTCAGCAGTTTCTTGTCTTCTCTTCAGTACTTCTATACTTAGCCAAAATGACAGAAGTGAATTAGACTAAGGTTTCCAAAAGTGGTTTCACCAATCCTCTTTGTCCTAACAATCTCCCCCTGGATTGATGAAGCCAAAACCTTACTAATTCCTTATGTTTTTCTTCTGTCTTGAACAATCTTCCATATCTCTTTGTACATGGTGTTCTTGAGCTAGTTTAACTGACCATCAGATAGAGATCCTCTCTGTGGTTCTAGATGTTGAATTGTGAGCAGGTCTTGTGTTGACAGTTTCTTTAGATCACTGATCTTCTTGTAAGCCCTGCTTGAGAGGTCTCTTCTTGTCAACAATACTGAGTTGTTATCAGTAAGTGACCATCTGATGATAGGGATCTTTGACTTGTTAAAGTCAGAAGAATAGGGAACCAGACTTGTCCCTTGGGTTGATGGTCCTGAGTGCTGGATGTTTTCAGTTTCAGATAGCCTCAGGTGGGATTCTCTTCCTTGTTGTTGTTGCATATCAGGCATCTGAACAGTTGGGAGATGGTGTTCAGTCACTACTCTGGTATGCAGCTTTTCTTTGATGGTCTTTCGTATTTGGTAGGCAAAAGTGGAAGGATCCCTGAATTGAGTTAACAGAGGTTTCTCCTCAATGTCAAAATCTGAATGGACTATTGAACTTCCTTCAAGTAGTACCATTTTAAAGTCAGTTTTGACATTGTCCTCTGCCTTCTTTCTCTGAGTAGCAGTTCTTCTTGATACACCAGAAGTTCTAACTACTGATCTTGAAGGATCAGCAGTTTGAAACTTCTCTGGATTTGCAGCCTTGGCAGCCAAGTATTTTCTGTAAGTATCCATTAGTCTTTCTTCTTTCCATATGGATACTGAGGCTTTTGAACCATAGCCCTCTGCTACTAACTCTTCTATTATCTGGGCTCTCTTGGCCTTTCCTTCTTTGCTTGTGGCCATTTTGTCTGCAAGCAGTTGTGCTCTTCTTGTCAGCTCTTGCATAGAGAGTCCTTTGAGTGTAAAGGCTTTAGTCTTGCTGTTCTTGGTAATGTAAGACACCAGTTGTTGTCTTTTATCTTGTTCAGCAATCTCATCAAGGCTAGCCTGCCTTTGTAGTTCAGCTTCATAAGCCTGAAGTTTTTCTTCATGGCTTAAATCTAAATCATCCCTTTCTTCCAGAGTTTTCCAGATCTGATCTTCTCTGGCCTTCTTGTTGGCTGCAATTAAGCTCTTCTCTAATAATTCAGCTGATTGAGAGATAGGAGAAGGGTTTAGTACAGTCATTGTTGTAACAGTTGTAGGCCTGATGGGATCAGATGTTGGTTGAATGGGAGCAGTGGTTCTGGAAGGGTCAGCAGTTTGAGGATTGGAAGTGTTAACCTCTGATGTGTTGACAACTGCTGATGGTTTGTCAACTACTGAAGGATTGTCTTCAGTACTTTCTGATTCTTCATCAGAAGTTTTGTCATCAGAAGTTTCTTCATTGTGCCTTAGGGATTCTTCAGATGTTTGGGTCTCATCTTCTTTCTCTGCTGCTTCAATTTCTTCTATTGAGACACCAAACTGTTTGGCCAATTTTTCTTTCCTGGCCTGATCCTTTTGATCTCTTTCAAGGATGGCCACTCTTGCCCTTATCCTGGCTTGGAATGACTCCTTAGGTTCCCTGATCTTCTCCCCCTTTTTGGATTCATCAATTTTAACCCTTGAAGCAGAGGGTTGGGAGAATTGTCCTTGAAGATGAGCAATCTGTTTGCTGTTGAAGTCTAGTTTGTTGGACAGATCATTCATCTTGGTCTTGATCACTCCAAATTGATTCTTGATGGACAGCTCCAAGTCAGCTGTATATGTTTGGAAGTGATTTCTGATGAGAGTATTCATCATGTGGTACAGGGGACCCTCTGGGCTGCATAGCTGGTTCAGGTCTATGCTTGTTTGCCCAGGGAATTGGGTAGGCATTTGTTGTGAAGGGGGTGTTTTTGGGAGATCCTCATGTTGTACAGAGGATGCCACTCTAGGGGTTTTAGGGATTGAGTGGGCTTTAACCTGTGCAGAGGTGACTGGCTTCTTGAGCCTGGATACCCCTGAAACAGGACCTTCAGAAAGTGCCGTCAATTCAGTAGTTTGTGTGTGTGAAACATCATCCAAATTAATGGAATCATCTGAATCCCTGATGTTGCCCTCAATGAGGACTGTCTCAGTTAAATCATGAGCTGAGCCCAACTCAGTTCTCTCATGAACCTCTTGGTCTTGGTACTGAGGATTTCCTACTTCAGGCATTAAGCCTTCATCAGTAGTTGCCACATCTGAGGTCTTAGCTATGTTACTTCTATCCTCAGATCCACCACTGGGTGGTAACTGAGTAGTAGCAGCCTCAGATGCGCCAAGAGTCTCTAACATTGGGCTTAAAGACTCTGGTCCACCCTCATCTCTTGGGATAGGGCTAGAGATGTCCACATCCATGTCTGATGTAGTAGTTATGTCCCCTGTTTGTTGTGGTTGTAGGGGACTGACATGATCAGATGGGACCTTCTCTTTTAGCCCAGAGAGAAGTTTGGCAATTTCTATTGCCTCTTGTTCAGAAATTTGTGGGGTTGGTTCAGTAGTTTGGGCAATAGGTGAAAGTTGTTGTTCAGCAGTTTCAAAAGAAGAGTGTGTTTCAATAGTTTTTCTAAGTCTTTTTCTTTTGAATAAGATGGTTATGGGTGCTCTTGGTGGGGTTTGAGATGGATGAGACTGAGAGGGTGTTTCAGTCTCACCTATTTGAAGAGCAGACTGCTCATGAGCATGTTCAGGCATCTCAACCTCCTGAACAGCTTTTCTTTTGGGTTGGTGGGTTTATTGTGAGAGCAGTAAAATATTGGGATTTTACGACAAGATCAATGATCTCATCGTATTGGGACCAGCCTTCTTGTTTTTCAAGAAAGGCCCTTTGATTGTGTCCCTGTTTTAGAACTAGAGCCATGTGGTTTTGGTTTTGATCGAACAGTTGATTTGCAGGTTTAGGTTATTGAGAGAGTTTTTGAGAGAGAATGAGGGATATTTTTGAGTATGAAAGGATAAGTGTGGAGAAAAAGGTATTTATCAGAAGTTTTAACCGCTTGAATCTTCTTTATTAGAAGTTTTTGAACCGCCTTTGGTTAAAAATCTTTTTATCAGAGGTTTTAAACTGATTAGGTCAAACCTCTGATGATGGGAAAAGTCAGATTTGCCCTTTTGACTTAAACTGCTGATGAAGGATTACTATATCAGTAGTTCCCATTTTCTCTTCAGTAGTTTTAACAGCTGATGAGAAATATTTTTATAAATACTTTAATTCATAACTTCCGAAGGTTATTTTATCAGAAGTTACACACTTTTCAGAAAATTATCCCCATACTGATGTTTGTTCATCAGTAGTTTCTCTCTTTTTCAGAAGTTTTGTTGTAAGTGAAAAATGAAAAATTGTAAAATAAGAAAATAAACACTTACAAATTTAGCATCCCAAGCATGGATACTAACTTCTGAAATGTTGATGTGTCAAGGGGTTTTGTGAAGATGTCAGCTATTTGATTAGCTGTTGCTACATGCTTCACCTCAATCTTGCCTTTTTCAAGCAATCTCTTATGAAATGGTACCTGATCTCAATATGTTTGGTTTTTGAGAACTGTACCGGATTTTGAATGATGCTAATGGCAGATTTGCTGTCTACAAACAAAGGTGTCTTGGTCTCTTTGATTCCATAATCAAGAAGTTGATATTGGAGCCATTGTATATGTGATGTACAACTTGCAGCTGCAATGTATTTAGCTTCAGCAGTTGAAGTTGCAACAGATGTTTGCTTCTTTGATTGCCATGACACTAGACAGTTACCTAGGAATTGACAACCACCAGATGTTGACTTTCTTGTCATCTTACACCCTGCATAGTCACTATCTGAAAAAGCTGATAACTTGGTATTGCTTGAAGCAGGATACCAAATTCCCAGTGTTGGAGTTCCTTTCAGATATCTGAAAATTCTTTTGACTGCTATAAGGTGTGATTCCCTTGGTGCTGATTGATATCTAGCACAGACACATGTTGAAAACATAATATCTGGTCTAGAAGCAGTTAAGTATAAAAGGGAACCTATCATGCATCTGTACATGGTTTGATCAACCTGTTTTCCTTGATCATCAGGTTCAACTTGTGTGATTGGTGTCATGGGAGTGGAACATGATTTACAGTCATTTAAAGAAAATTTGTTCAATAATTCTTTAACATATTTTGATTGATGTATAAAAGTTCCATTTGTTTGTTGCTTGATCTGCAGTCCTAGAAAGTACTGCAGTTCTCCCATGGTACTCATCTCAAATTTTGATTGCATGAGTTTCTTAAAATCATCACACAGTTTTGTGTTTGTTGAACCAAAAATGATATCATCAACATAAATTTGAACAAGTAAGACATGATTTTCAACATGTTTAATGAAAAGAGTTTTATCAATGGCACCTCTTGTAAAGTTATTTTTGAGTAAAAAGGTGGAGAGTGTATCATACCAGGCTCTTGGAGCCTGTTTGAGCCCATAAAGAGCTTTGTCCAGTCTGTACACCCACTCAGGATGAGAAGGATCCTCAAACCCAGGTGGCTGACAGACATACACCTCCTCTTTTATTTTTCCATACAAAAATGCACTTTTCACATCCATTTGATAAACTTTAATTTTGTTGGAAATGGCATAGGCCAGAAATAACCTGATGGCCTCAAGCCTTGCAACTGGAGCAAAGGTTTCATCATAGTCAATTCCCTCTTCTTGAGAGTACCCTTGAACTACCAGTCTTGCCTTGTTCTTGATTATCATACCAGCTTCATCTTGTTTGTTCCTGAAAACCCATCTTGTGCCAATTGGTTGCTTGTTTGGAGGTAAGGGACAGATTTCCCAGACCTGTTGCTTGTTGAACTGAAGCAGTTCATCTTGCATAGCTTGCACCCAATTATTGTCTTTGAGGGCTTCCTGGTACTTCTTTGGTTCCAACTGTGAAATAAAAGCTGAAAATAGGCAAAAGTTGGAGAGCTGGTTTCTGGTAAGAACACCTGAAGCTATATCACCCATGATTTGATCAAGTGGATGATCTCTGTGTTCAATCAGTTGTTGTAAACCACTGACAGGTGTAGGTGGCTCTTGTTCTTCAAACAAACTACTGAGGTCTATAATATCTGGTTCAGCAGTTTTAGCTTCTTCAGTAGTTGCAGGTGCTGAAGCAGATGTTTGAGTTTGGCCTTCAGTATTTGTTTGATCAGAAGTTTGAGAAACTTCTGATGGTGTTGAAGTTGACTTAATGACTGTTTGAGGAGTCCATGGTGTAGGATCCTCATCTTCAAACCTTTGATCACCATAATAAGTAGGTTTGGAAGGAGTAACAGTCTTTTCAGGTCCAAAGTGGAAGTTGTCAAGGTCAAAGAGTTCAGCAGGATGTGCTGGAATAAGAGTGTGTTTTGACTCATTGAACCTGACATTCAATGTTTCTTCTACTATCCTGGTGTGAGAATTAAAAACCTTGTAGGCTTTTCTAGTTGAAGAGTAACCAAGAAAGTAACCTGAGTCAACTTTGGCAGCAAACTTTGAAATAGATTCCTTTATGTTCAAGATGAAACATTGACACCCAAAAGCCCTGAAAAAGGAGATAAGGGGCTTCATCCCATGAAGAACTTCATAGGCAGTCTTGGAGTGTCTCTTGACCACAAGAACTCTATTCTGAACATAACATGATGTGTTAACTGCTTCTGCCCAAAAGTACAATGGCAGTCCAGAATCAGCTAACATTGTTCTTGCTCCTTCTATCAATGTTCTGTTCTTCCTTTCTACTACACCATTTTGTTCAGGAGTTCTGGGAACACTGTATTGTCTAATAATCCCTTTAGACAAACAGAATTCATCCAGAGTTTTGTTCCTGAACTCTGTCCCATTGTCACTTCTAATGGTTTTGACAGATAGAGAATATTGTTTCTCTACTAGTAGAATGAAGAACTTGATGATTTCAGCAGCCTCATCCTTGGAAAATAAGAAGAATACCCATGTGAATCTTGAGTAGTCATCAATGATGACTAAGCAGTACTTCTTTTTACCAAGGCTCATAATCTTGACAGGTCCAAATAAGTCCATATGGAGTAGTTGAAGACATGCAGTTGTTTTTGATTCTTCAATAGACTTATAGGAGGACTTATGCTGTTTTCCCTTTAAACAGGATACATAGTGTTCTTGACACTGGTATACTTTCAAAGGTAGACCTCTGACCAAGCCCATTTTTGTGACTTTATTTATGGTTTTAAAGTTCACATGGCCAAGTCTCCTGTGCCAGAGATCTGTTTCTGAAGTTGATGCCCTTGAGAAGAAACAGGCAGTGTTGTTCAATACTTTGTCTTTCTCAATGTCCACTGCATAGACATTGCCACATCTTTTGGCAATCAGCAAAGTATGATCTTCAATAATCTTCTCTATCAACTTCTGGCCTTCTGGTGATATGATCTTGCATGCTGTCTTTGTGAAAAAGGAAGAATATCCTTTATCACACATTTGTGACACACTCAGCAAGTTGTATTCAAGGTTTTCCACCAGATTGACCTTGTCAAACTGTATTTTGCCAGAGGAGACATTGCCATGTCCTAGCACATATCCCTTAGCATTGTTCCCAAAGGATACAGATCCTTCTCTTTGGCTGATAAAGTTGTTTATCAGGTATCTGCATCCAGTCATGTGCATAGAGCCTCCACTATCAACATACCATATGCTGTTTAAGCCCCTGGAAACTCTCTGCACATAAAAGCAAATTAGTTAGGTTTAGGAACCCAAGCCTGTTTGGCTTTGGGTTTGCTCTTGAGAACAATTACAGTTTGTTCTTGACCAGGTTGAGAAATCCATGTCTTTTTGGCAATGGATTTTTCATTAAGAACCATGGTGGTATCCTTTTCAGGACCACCATCAACCTTGGTCATCAGTAGTTGTACCATGTTCATTAGATTTTGTATCTCAGCAGTTTGTGAAACTGCTGATGATCCAGGTCTAACTACTGACAAAGAATTTTGAGAAAAAGATTTTGGTTGAGATTTTATCTTTTTCTGAGAAAAGGTGTTTTCAGGTTGTTGTTTCTTGGGTTTAAAGATTCTTTCATAATCATTTCTGATTTGATTTCCCACAACCTGTTGTTTAAATTTTTGATTGAACTGAATTCCTTTTCTGTATCTACAAAATTCAGTTTTGTGGTTGAACAGACCACAAATTTCACATTCTTTTGCCTTTTGTTTTTGATCTAAAGGCAAATTTCTGACATTAGTGTAAAGATTTTGCTCATCAGTAGTTTTCAGGGTCTCAACTCCTGATGTAGATGAAACTATTGATGGCTTGTTGTCAGATTTTGTTAATACTTCTGAAGTACTTTCTTTGAAAATACCAGGATTTCTGTTTAGAAAGTTTTCATGGAAAGATGTGCACTCTTTCCCTTCAGAAGTTTCATTTGAAACAATTCTTCTCCCATCTTCAGTAGTTTTGGGAGAAAAATCTGTTAGTGTTTCAACATGATGGTATCCTATGCCAAACTTAACATTTGAAGCACTTTGTTTGTTTAGCAATAATTGATACCCCTTACAAGATTCCACCCATTTTTCACATGTGATCCTGGTGTCAGCAAGCTCTTGTCTGACATCTCCCAGGTCATTTAGCATGATTTTAATTTGTGCTTGGGTTTCAATAGCTGAGTCAGTTAATTTAGAAACTTCTTTTGTTTTAGCACATAGTTTTCTTTCTAAATCACATTTTATCTGTGTGTATTTTCTTTCTAAATCATTTGCTTTTCCTTGTAAGTGCACATTGGTCTCTCTTATGAGAGCAAAAGTTTCTTTGCAAGAATTTGAGCAAAGTTTTGTCAAAGATTCTTTTGATACCTGTGACAATGCAGATTTTGAAGTACAGCCTTCAAATGCCATTAAGGCAAAGTTCTTTCTGCCATTGTCTGGTTCTCCCCAGTTGATGTCAAACACTTTGTTGTCTGCATCAGGATTGCACTCTGTGGTGTCAAAAGGGAGACTGCTCCAGTCAACATACCCTGAGGTGAAAAGACTTTGTTGAGAGGGTTGTTGAGGCTGTGGAGGATGTTGAGCAGCTGGAAAGGGAGGGATTGATTGTTGGCTCTGCATCTGTTGAGCAGGCACTTGAACATATTGTACTTGTGGCATGTATTGCTGTTGAGGAGCTTGTGCCTGTACAAAATGAGCACTCCCTTGAGTTCCATTATTCCTATTATAATTGGGGTTATAGTTATTTCCAGATTGTGATTGGTTAAAGCTAGAGCTTCTACACTCTCTAGCAAAGTGTCCCAACTTCTGACACTTGTGACATCTCAGTTTAGATTTGTCAAAACCAATTTTTGTATTACTGGTCAATCCTGGAAATTTCCTTCCTGACCTTTTATAAAACTTGTTAGTTTTAATGCTTAGCATGGCCAGTTGGTGTAATATGTCCATTTCTTCTAAGTCATCACTGCTAAAGTTTTTCAAATCATCCATGATAAAACATAGATTATCAGCAGTTTGACTTTGGTCATTATTGTCATAACCTGGGAAAGATCTTTCTGATGAGATCCCAGTGGTTATGTCAATATTGTCATAAGATCCATAGGAACAAGTTGGTGAATCTTGTCCCAAAAGTGCTGTACTACCTGGTAGGTAGTCATCAGCAGTTTTACCAGATGATTGTAATTTCTTCTTTTGATCAATTTCTCTCTCAAAAGTAAGTAATCTCCCATGGAGTTTTGTAAGAGTGAGGGAGCTAAAATCTGGTGAGGATCTTAAAACAATGGAGTATGTTTCCCATTTGTTAGGTAAAGACCTTAAAAATCTATGTAGCATAGACACTGTTGTATAGGTCTGACCATTTAACTTTAGCTCAGATATTAATGAGGAGAATCTTTCAAATTGTTGAGTCAAAGTTTCCCCATTAATATGAGCAAATGTTTCATATTGTTGAGCTAAAATCTCTCTGGTGTTGGCAATCACCTCTTCAGTTCCTCCAAACTGTTCTTTAAGACAATCCCAGAGTTCTTTGGCACTTTCACAATGTAAAAGGCCAGAGTATATCTCATTTGGGAGAGCCATTGCCAACATAGAGAATGCTTTTGCATCTAGCTCAAGTTTTAGGAAATCATCATCTGTATATTCTTTAGGGTCCTTAGGGACCTTGACATTAGTTTCAAGATTAACATTTACTGGTTTGTGAGGACCATATATCACAGATCTCCAACAACCTGTGTTGGTTTGTGACAAGGTATGTGCCATTCTCTTTTGCCATATGTTGTACTCATTTCTCACAAGCATGGCAGGTTTAGTGGCAGAACCAGTATTATGTGGATCCATTTTAAAGAGTATAGATTTGTCAGATGACTCTTTTAAGTGATGGATGTTGATAAAAAGTGAACTTTTGATCTTTTTATTGAATATCAATAAGAGCTTTGTGTCTGATTCTCAATTTGTTAGATTGATATGTGATCAGATAAACCAGAGCTCTGATACCAATTGTTGGATCAATTTGCTCTTTTTGCTAAGTAAGAACTTGCTATCTTGACACTTAAGTGTTTAGCAAGTCCTTGTAAATCAGATTATAAGCACAGCGGAATGTATAAGTTAAAGCAACACTTTTTATACTAAGGAAGAGTTATTACTCCCCCTTGATGATTGAAACTAATAAATGACAAGTATTTATTATGAATCTAAGCAGTAAATGAGAATTAGATACTTAGACAGATTCACAATAAATACAGAAATGGAATAGAACAGTGATAGTGTTTGAAGGATTTTTCTATTAAAATCAATGTCTAAAATAGAAGGTTGAAGCCTCCTATTTATAGACGTTTACATACATGTATCTTGCCCAAAAAGCAAGTACAGAAACAACAGAAACAAGTTGCACAAGTTGCAACATTGAATCAAACAAATACAGCTAAAAGTAATAATAAACAATAAACTACTGATGCAAAAGGCGGTGGAAAATATCTGATTCTAAGTGCTGATGAATGACAAACTACTGATGAGTAGTTTGTCTTCAGTACTTCTGAAGTGAACTTGTCTGGTTTGGACTTCAGAACTTCTGATGAAGTTTCTTCTTCAGCACTTCTCATATCTTCTTTTCAGCAGTTTCTTGTCTTCTCTTCAGTACTTATATACTTAGCCAAAATGACAGAAGTGAATTAGACTAAGGTTTCCAAAAGTGGTTTCACCAATCCTCTTTGTCCTAACAAACAGCCACAAATTGATAATATTACAGCTGATTTGGACCCAATTTTGATCAAAATTTTCTGTTTTTCATTGAACAATTGAATTTGGTGTTAAATTGATTGATTTGAACATGTTTTCATGGATAAAATTCAAAATTCTCTTTGTTAAACTTGTCCCAAATCCAATCCGAAGCAAAACCTGCATAAGATCATCAAATTTCATCAACATTTGAAAACTTTTGATCAAAATAACTGATTTTCAAAGTATAACCGTTTTTCAAAATGAAAGGGTCGAACCTAGGGAGAATTGGTCGAGAGTGGAACTTTTAGGTCGAACCAGGGATTATTTGGTCGAACGTGGAGTTATTTTTGGTCGAACCTAGAAAGTTTTAGTGTGTTGTTGTTCATTCGACCTTAATTGTTACATTCGACCAATCGGGTGGTCGAACGTGGGTTTAAACGGTCGAAAGTGAACTGAGTTTGTTATTTTCTACATTCGAACCTTGTCAAACGGTCGAACCTAGACTAATTTGTACATTCGACCACACGATTCTGTCAAAGGGTCGAACGTAGAAACTGTTGTGAAATTTTTCTAATCGTTTCGTGTTTAATCAATTTCAGAGCGATATGTGGAACTTTCCTACAACACCACGACCTAATCAACACCACAACAGCAAACAACCATGGATCCTTGGTCGGTAGCTGCTCAGAAGTCTAGTCAACCATCCCAACTGATTAACTATATGGCGATGACTAGTTCTATACCCCAACAAGTTGCACAACCACAACCACAACCGATGGCTGATTACTGGGGAGTAGCAGCAGCGGCGGTACACTCTCAAACTACCAACGCAATCTCGACACTTATTCAAGACTTATCTTCGGGTAGTGGGAGTCGTCCACCAAAGTTGATGGAAATGGTAGACTACAACACATGGAAGACTAAGTTCAAGATTCATCTTGAGGGGATGGGATTAAAAGGAACGGAAGCTTGGCAAATGATTGCTAAGGGCTATGTTGCTCCGATCTTGGAGAACACGGGTGAGCCAATTCCGTTAGAGAGTCTTGCTGAGGACGAGAAAAAGAAATTTGCGGTGGAAAAGAAGACGTTTTCCCAACTGTCCCAGACCATCAATACTGATCTCTTACATCAGTTTGGGTCTTGCACCACTTCTAAACAATTGTGGGACATGTTAAGGAATCGTCATGATGGGAATGAGAAGACAAGGAAGTTGAAAATGGAGGAATTAAGAAAAGAGTTTGAGAACTTCAGCTATATGGGAAATGAAACGCTGAAGGAGTTGATTCCGAGGTATTGTCATTAATTGACTAAGCTTTCAAGCTATGAAATTAACATACCGATATCTGAGCTGGTGGACAAGTTTGCTAATGTGTTGCCACCATACTGGAATCAACACATCGAGGTACTCAAGGAAAAGGATGCGTACCAATACTGGACCATCAACGAGTTTTTCCAGAAGCTTGAGAATAAAGAGATGGAAGAAAAGAGGAAGGCGAAAAGAGCACAAGTTCCTCAGAACCCAGAGTTATACCATGGTGGTACATCTTCATCTCTAGCAAGTTCAAGTTCTAGTTCTAATGTTGCTCCACACATTGCATGTGTTTCAAGCCATGTTGAACCACCCAAAACCCCCCATCAATTACCTTGCTCAAACTTCATCTTATACTCCACCATCATATCCTACTACTACTTACATTCCACCATTTTCACCAATGCAACAAGCTGCTTGTTATTCAGCAAGTTTAAACCAACCACAACAACAATCCTATATTCCTCAAATGAATCAAACACAAATGAACCAAACTCAACCTAATCAGAGTCCAATTGTGCTGGACATTTCGAACTTGAATAATGTTACTGTTGAGATTGCACAGCAACATGTAGCATTGGTTTCTGCTATGGTAGCTTCTTATAATGGGTTGGTTGCTAGTCAAATTGGTAACAACAATCTAACCAGTGAGGACTATGCACAAATTGACAAAGAAGAGATGGAGCTCATTGACATCCAGTGGGCATTTGCTAGCGTTATGAAGAGAGCGACTAAATTCATTGAGAAGACTGGCAGAACTGATCTTTCTACTTCTCCAAACACCACATATGGCTTCAACAAAGCCAAAGTGACATGTTTTAATTGTGGTGGGAAAGGTCACTTCAAAAGGGAATGTACACAGCCAGCACAGCAAGGGAACAGAAATCCTTTCAACACCAACTACCAAAATCGTCAAACCCAAAATCAGATATCTTATCAAAGCTTAAACATTTCAAGCTTTCAACCACAAAATACCTACCAAAACTGCCAAAACACATCACAAAACAATATTGTTAGACAATCCACTACACAAAACCAGAACCATAACCAAACCCAAAACCAAACACCATAAAATCCAAACCGAACAATCATTCCTATTTCTACACCAAACACTCAAACCCAATCAGATAACCATAACCAGGCCTTGGTGATACAGAAAGATGAGGGATTTGATTGGACGGGTATGCAGTTGGGTGTTGAGGAGATTACCGCTGGTAATGTGGCGTGTGTTGCCCAGAAAATGGATTTGGATGAGCCAGTATTTGTTGAAGAAGAGTTAGTGACTGAGAAGATGTCTGAAGTGAAAATCGAGTAGTTGAGTGAAGAAAGTGATGATTGTGTAGAGAAGAAGTCGGGTTTGATTCTTGACTCTGTTATTGATGTGCCAGAACAGTATAATTCAGCTTATTCTGATATGGAGAGCGATTTTGATTCTGAAACTAGTGTTAACTCACTAGATGATGATATCGATCAACTGCTTGCTGAAGCTGATTTTCTGATGACACGCAAATCATGCATGGTGGATGATGCTTGTACCAGAATTGACTATTATAAATTCTTTGCTAGTAAGGAAGCACACTTTGCACTGATGGCGATGACAGAGCCTCCAAAGCAGGTAAGTTCTGAATCTAATCTTAATATGAATAGTGAAAAGTATTGTGGTGCATGCGATAGATTGACAGAGGATAATAAGCAACTCAGGGTTCAGCTTGAGAGTGCTAAGATCAACTGTCAATTAGCCATTAACAACTATATCAATGATTTGGAAAATACAAAAACTTGAAATGGCTACCATCAAGTGTTTTGCAGAAAAGGTCAACAAGAAACTTGAAAGTTATAAGCACATTGCATATGTTGTTGATCATATCATAGAGGAACCTTCACTGTCTAGTAGTGCAAACTACAAAGCCGTCCCATCTCCAGTGTTATTCGAAAATCATACTTTGCATTCAATAACACCGAAGAGCTCAGTTAAATCTGACTCGACATCGGATGATGAGTCGAACACCTCTAGTGTGGGAGACCAAATTCTGATGTTCGACCTATCTTGGGATTAAACAATGAAGGCATGGTTGGTGTAACTGATGATTCCGACTCTGAGGATGACAAATCTGAGAAGGTGTGTGATATTCCTGCTGAAAATCACATAATTACAAATGAACCTATGTCACCATCTAAGATTGTGCATCCCATGGCTAACGCTCATCGAGCGAATCAATCAGTTAAGCCTGTCGAGAAGAATGATCAGTGTGACAAACCCGTTAAGATTTTCTATCGGATGATTGGATCTGATAAGATAATGTCTGACAAGGAATATCCAATCAAATTTGCCAATTACTCCAAGAATGAGAAAATTTGACAGGAGAGTACCATTTGGTTCCCAAAGCATGAGCGAACAAATGATGTACCTCCAGAGGTTTTAGAAAGAATTTATTTGGATATTCCGAAGGAACCAAAGGTTCATGTCACAGAATTTATCAAGCCAAAAGAGAAGGCTAATAGTTTTCTTGAGCCGACTTACTCCAAGGACCCAGCTCCTGAGAGTCTTAGAAGGAAATGTGTGGAGGATCAATATCCTATCACTACATATGCTAAGTTGAATGCCAAGAAAAACTTTGAGGAATACCGTGCGTGTTATAAATGCGGGGAGAGAAGGCATTTACTTGCTCACTGCCCGTATGTTAGGCACAAAAGGCACGAGGTGGAAATGAAGCAAAATCATCAACGTCCAGTCGATAATCAATGTTATCCACAACAACGTGTTGTCCCTCAACAAGCACATTTTTACAATCAAAATCATTTTTATCAAAGAAGGGACAATCGTTCGATGACATATGATCGTCGTAATCGGATAGCCATTGAAAAAACGCTTAAGAAACCAGTGGTGAACACAACTGTTGACAAGAAAAAGGTTCCTGTAAAACCTGTTGTCAAACCAACAGTGGGACCTGTCTCTGTTAAATCAGAGAAGGTTACCAAGAAAGTCTCCTTTAAAGACGAAGTAAAGAAACTGGTTGAGACCCCAAAATCTCAAATCCGGATCATGAAACGTTCGGAACAGTATTGGTCACCAAAGGGTTCTCAAGGTGCTTCATCTTCAAAAGTGAATGAGAATGTGAAAGCTGAAACTGAAAAAGATTTAATTGATCAGAAAAAGATCAATTCAAATCAATCTGTCTATGAGAAAGAATCTTTGAAACTCAAAGTTCAAAGACCCAAGACCAAGCAGGCTTGGGTCCCCCAAAATATCTAATCTTTTACTTGATATGTGCAGGGAGCTTCAGCTGGCCATGTGAGTAGTCTTTGGATTGTTGACAGTGGAGCTTCTGGTCACATGACAGGGGATTTATCGCTACTTTTTGATATCAGAAATATTAATGGAGGATACGTAGCATTTGCCGGAAATAAAGGTGGATACATTACTATGGAGGGTAGTGTAAGTAATGGAATAGTGAGTTTTGAGAAGAATTCATACGTGAAGCAAATCGATTACCAAAAGAGTGGGTTATGCTAAAAGCACCGAGAGTGAACAATTTGTACATTCTCGACATGTCAAAAGCTATGACTACACAAGGCCAAGTCACGTGTTTCCTCTCCAAGGCTACTGAAAAAGAATCAATCATGTGGCATAGGAGGATGGGACACATTCACCTTCGAAAGATGAATCATTTGGTGAAGAATGAACTTGTCACAGGCGTGAATGTTAAACATTTTCATTTAAATGACAAGTGTGTGAGTTACAAGAAAGGTAAGCAGCACAAGCAATCACATAAGCCAATGAAAGTCAATTCAGTTGAACTACCACTTGAGCGTTTGCACATGGATCTGTTCAGACCGGTCAAGCGTAAAAGTCATGCTGGTGAATTGTACTATCTTGTGGTTACAGATGACTATTCCAGATTTTCATGGGTTATGTGCTTGCATCATAAGAGCGACATGTTTGATAATTTGAAAGTTCTGTTCACTCGTTTGGAAAATGTCTATGGTCTCAAGATCAAGAGAATTAGGAGTGATAATGGGACGGAGTTTATGAATGCACAAATGGAAGCTCTTTGTGAAAACAAAGGAATTCATCATGAATACAGTGCTCCGTATACCCCTCCACAAAACGGTGTCGCAGAACGCAAAAACAGGACTCTAATTGAAATGGCTAGAACAATGCTTGCGGACTCCATTCTTCCAGTAATGTTCTGGAACGAAGCAATTTACGCAGCTTGTTATACTCTCAATCGTGTTTTAACGGTGAAGGAGTTTGGCAAAACTTCTTATGAGCTGTTGAATCGACGAAAACCGAACTTAGAGTATCTAGAACCGTTTGGAGCTCTGTGTACAATGCTTAATCCATCTGAGAAGTTCGCACCAAATGCTGAAGAAGGATTCTTTGTTGGATATGCAACCCCGCTCAAACGGGTATTCAACAAACAAACTCGTCTGGTCGAGGAGTGGGCTAACGTTGAAGTTCAGAGGTATACACAAAAGGTACAGGGTAGCGGTCCAGAATGGATGTTTGATTACAAGGACTTCTATGAATCATTCAATCTAGATAGCTTGGTTGAAGAGGCTGTATTACGATTATATTACGAGGTCGAAAACAAAGTGACATCACCATTGGTGCGTCCGATCACTGTAAATCCCCAAAGAGCTTCTAATGATACCAACGCTCCTATAGCTGAAGAAGAGGTATTTCAGGAAGCTTCCACAACTCTTAATTCATCGAAATCTGAAGATGACGATGATGACATGATGTTACAAGTGAATCTGTTCCAGATATTGCTACAGAGACACCTCCAGTGAACCCAAATCCAAATGGTGCTTCATCATCAAACCTGGGTAATGATCTGGATTCAACAGAGAATTTAACTACTCAGACGGGAGTACAAGTACCTGATTATCCGGAATCTCGGATACATCGGATTCACCCGATCGAGCAGGTTATTGGTGATCCTGGTAGCAGTGTAATGACGAGAGGTCAACTGAGGAATGCAAACTCACTAGAAAACCTTGGCGCTCTTGCTTTATATGCCAAAATTCAAAAATCAGGTTTTCAAAATGACTAGTCTTTTGCTTGTTATGTTTCACATGTCGAGCCCCAGACATACAAGGATGCTCTTTTGGATGACGCTTGGGTAGAGGCTATGCAGGAGGAGTTATTACAGTTTCAGAAACTTGGAGTGTGGACACTGACAGATTTATCTCCAGGACGGAAAAGGATAGGAAGGAAATGTAACATCCGGCCCCTCTCACCACCAATATTGTCCGCTTTGCCCTCCCAGAGCTCACGGATTTGTTTTTGGGTGCCCCGGTGGAAACTTCCCAGGAGGTCACCCATCCTGGTAGTGCTCCCACCTGAGCACGCTTAACTGTGGAATTCTCCTCTCATCCACTAACATTAAGCCCTATAACGCGTTGGTGATTTAAGAGGCAAGACATTACTTATGAACCAAGGATCTCTCCTGGCCACGGCCGATGTGGGATTTTCCTGGGGTGTCACATTCACCCCCTGTTAGAGTCTCATCGTCCCTGATGAGGTTAGAGTCTCATCGTCCCTGATGAGGTATGGACCCACCATCCCGAATGGCACAGGAGTGGCACTGATACCATCTGTAACATCCGACCTCTCTCACCACCAATATTGTCCGCTTTGCCCCGATGGGTTGCCCATCCAGAGCTCATGGATTTGTTTTTGGGTGCCCCGGTGGAAACTTCCCAGGAGGTCACCCATCCTGGTAGTGCTCCCACCTGAGCATGCTTAACTGTGGAATTCTCCTCTCATCCACTAACATTAAGCCCCAAAACGCGTTGATGATTTAAGAGGCAAGACATTACTTATGAACCAAGGATCTCTCCTGGCCACGGCCGATGTGGGATTTTCCTAGGGTGTCACATATGAATGATTGTTCAGTAGCACATGGTAATACATAAGTTTAAATAATCCTTTATTTCATTACAATATTGAATTACATTAAATGTCTTGATTGAAATCTAATACGTCCAATAATCAAACAAAGCTTAAAACTTCAAGTATCTTCTCATGCTAGCTCTAGACTTCAAGCATCATTATTTCCTGTTGAGTTTGGAAAAATGGGGGGTCAACTAGAAGTTGGTGAGAATACATAAGCCAAGTCAAGCAATTAAGTTTTAAAAGAATAAAAGTTTAGCAATTCATATGTCTAATGTAAGTTTAAGTCTACATGAATAAACAATAAGTATAGTATGCACATAATCAATCCTCCGACAAAGTTTAGGTCCATCCGGCATCCACGGTTTTCCTTATAAAGTTTAGGTCCATCGCGCATCCACGGTTCTCCTTATAAAGTTTAGGTCCATCCCGCATTCACGGTTCTCCTTATAAAGTTTAGGTCCATCCCGCATTCACGGTTCTCCTTATAAAGTTTAGGTCCATCCCGTATTCACGGTTCTCCTTATAAAGTTTAGGTCCATCCCGTATTCACGGTTCTCGTTATAAAGTTTAGGTCCATCCCGTATTCATGGTTCTCCTTATAAAGTTTGGAACGATAACAATCACCCGCGCTCCCCATACAAGATGGTCAACGAATCTAGGTGGGGTTGTCAATCCAATAGATCTATCATTGTATACCGCCAGCTTGGCCACAGCTAATGATTATGTAAGTTGAAGTTTAAGTCTAATAGTCTTTGTCTAACTCATGAGGCATTAGAGTTTACAACTAGACAAGTATGTAGAATTGCTTAAGTATAAAGTTTCAAATATAAAGAATTGCATAAACAAGGTTACGTAAACTCACCTGAAGTGCATAATGAAAGAATAGCAAACAATATCTGAAGCTGGATTAATTGAATCTGTTGTGTCCTATTAGAAGTAAAAGATACCCTTAATTCTAATGCAAATAAGCTTGTTTCGTTTCTTGGATGTAAAGATAGTTTATCCAACTACCTAGACTCGTATTGTAAACAATACTCGTCTTAAAGAGTGTAAGACTTAACGAACCGATGATAACTTGGATTGGTTTATTGAAGATATGCGTACGTGTAATGTTATTTAAAATATATACTTTAATATATTATTTTCAGGGTCGCGTCATGAAGTAATTGTCGAAGACACACTTTGTATTAAGAAAATAATATTTGTATAACTTGACTCGAATGTTAACTTGTTTCATAGGTTGGATAGTGTATATGTTAGGTTTATATATATATATATAAGTATATATATTTCTAGTGTGATAAAGTAAGGTTTGCGAATAACATTTACTTGTAATACGTAGCGTTAATTGTACCAAAGTAATAGATTTGACCATCTGATATGTTTCTTACATTTTATAAAAATGGGAAGAGTCTCCTCTGTTTTTGTAAGAAACCAGACAACGCAAGTCGTCTATTTTATCTCAAAAACATCGATTGTCCAAAAATCCAAACACAAACAATATAACCAAGTTTGTACGCTACAAATGGTTCAAGTGATTAAGACTATAGCAAGCGATAACCAAGAGTTTTGATAAGTAATACATATACATATAGTGCGATCTTTTGACAATTCGTATGAACATAAGATAGCCGTTATATTAATTTGTGTAAGTATAGTTTAGTTAATAGTTAATGTTTCAAAAATAGAGTAGTAAAACGACTAGTTAAAATAAGCATTTAAAGTCAAGTTTCGCCAACTATTATGTTGTGTATATGCATCCAACATATTTTTATATAACTACTTATAACATTTAAAACTTCGCAACATGAGTACATAGACGCATAGGTGTATTTATATTTAGATGTTAAGCATTTTGTAAGTACAAGTCGGTTCGATTCGTTACAGGCTTAGAATATATTTATATATATATATAGTTTAATTATCAAAATAAATAAATCGAAGACGAGGTGCGCGATATACCTTCCTGCAACCAGCTCGCGAACTGACCCGAACGAGCCTCGAACTGAGCGTCAGCAGGTTTGACCAGGTTTGACCTTGACCAATGTTGACCAGCCGTTGACTGAACTTGACCCGATTTGAAACGACCACGCCGTTTTGTTTGTTGGTGGCCACAAACTCCATAGCCAAGCTGGAAACCAGATAACCAGGTCCCAAATGAGCACCTTGACCCAACCTTCATACCTGACCAAAACCAACAACCAGACGTGGAGCTTATCACCATGACTGAACTTGAACCGAACACCCGCTGACCCTGAACAACAGCCCAAAACGTACTTCAACCATCCGATCGATACTACTGTAGCCGAATCTGAACCAGAAACCACTCGTGGTCGGTCGTCATCCATACCCTTTACGGGTTTAAATCTTTTACGCCGCCACCACCAAGCAAGGTGGTGGCCGGCCGCTGCTAAGAGAGAGGGTGGAGGAGGTCTAGACGGTCGCTGTTGTTATAAAGAGGGAGTTTGTTACTGGTGGTGGGTGTTGTTTAGTTGTTGTTGGTGGTGACGGCGCCGCGTGCCAGTGGCCAGAGGTGAGGGAAGGTGTCACACCCTCAAATTTCCACTTGCGTAGTTTTACCGCGAGGCGCATGACAAACCAGGATCCAAGTCAACGGTCACAATAAACAACTCTATATGAAATACGTGACATTCAAAAAGACATAGTTTTCATAATATCAAAAGCAGTAGCGGAAGCATTTAATAAGTTACAGACCATAGACCCAAATGTACCAAATGTTTATTTCAAAACATGAACTAATTCTAGACGCCAAATGCAGACCCGTGCGCCTAGTTCCATTTGTTGCTACCTTAGCGACCTGAGAAAAACATGCCAAAAGACGTCAATATATAATGCTGGTGAGTTCACAGGTTTGATCAATATGTTACCAAGTGTTACCAAAACGTTACCATGTCCATACTATATCCATGTTACCAAGTACGCTAGCTAGGCGTATGTTTTATTACTAATACGATTGGAAACCATTACTAGACACGTTTAGCAATGTTTAGCATATGTTTAAGCAGCCTGAATGTTCAGCATAATACCAATGTTCCAGTTCGAGACAACATGCACCCGCCCGGCCCTCCAAGCCGACGAGTGGGGCAGGTCACGCCCAATAGATCTATCCACATTTCCCCCGTTGTGCATCCTCGCACATTCATGGTTTCCCCCGGGACTTCCAAAGATCGTATAGCAATGCCAAGTTAAAAACCATAGTATGACATATGTCACCAAAATAGTTTAGCGCATGTTTTCTCCCCCAAAAGTTAAAGCAGTAAAAGTGGGGCCGTGAACTCACCTTAGATAGCGTTCTTTGGTTACTAGTAAGAATGCTAAGCCCTTGATAATCCCTCTACCGGAGATCTATCAAAATGTTCACATAAGTGTTCCGACTAATAACCATAAGGTTATCTAGTCCCCGATTGTCCAGATCGTAACCAAGTATGTTTTAAAGCGTTTTTAAATGTTTAACCGACACACTAGACCGACCCGACATCCCGTTGGTGACTCATTACCCTAACTAATCAAGTACACATAGATTACACACAAGGTTCAAGCATAAAACACTTAGCTTGTATCAAAAATCTCATTTCTGCATCAGAACGGTCGAACCAGTCAGATTAAATCTCCTTCGCCCGTTTTTAAGTTTCCTTCGCCCATTTTACCACGTTCGACCGTTTTGATGCCTCCTTCGACCGTTTTACCACGTTCGACCGTTTTGATGCCTCCTTCGACCGTTTTACCACGTTCGCCCAAATATAATCCAGGTTCGACCCTGGATTCTCTCCTTCGCCCATTCGATCGGTCGAAGGAGTCCAGGTTCGCCCCTGTTGTACAAATTTTCCTAAAAACGCTTCAAACACATTCGAAACACCTCGAAACATCATCAAACACAGCAGTCATGTATGGATAACTTATCCTTACAAAACCCCACCAATTTCACCCAAAAATACATCCATTTCAGCCCTTTCCCAAAATGGTAAAAATTATGAAAACATCACAATCATGCATGGATTCTTTACCCAATTTGGAAACTTTTGAAATCAATCCATATTTAACTTAAAATGCTCAGTTTTTCGAGTGTTCGATTTTTTTCCTATTAGTTCTATTGATCATAAATATCATGCATCAAGTCTAGATTCGTTAAAACCCCCCAAAATACCCATAACATCACCATCTATCCAATCCTAACCCTAAACAAAAATAACCCAGCATCAATAACAATCCTATATCATGTTTCTATCATAGATACAGCAGCAAATCATTGAACAACACATAACACCACATAATACACAATTAACATATGTTTATTATCATGAAAACCTATGTTTAATGATAAGGTTTTGATTTAGAAAGATGTTTAAAAGGTTTTTAATCATGAAAACACCCTTAGAACAGATCCGGACATTCAGGGTTAGATGAAAACGAATTAAAATGCTTTAAAAAGGATTTAGGATCAAGAACACACCTTGGATTCTTGTTTAGATGTTGTAGATAGGTTAGATTATGAAAAAGAAGAGCAAAAACTCCTTCCTTAGTGATTAAAATCGTTTGAGAGTGTTTTGAGACGGTTAGGGTTTGTGAAATGGTGAAAAATGACAAAGTTTGGTATTTATACTTATCCTCCTTCGCCCCATGTCAGTGGTCGAAGGTAGCCTCCTTCGACCCTTCCACAGGGTCGAATGAGCCCTGTCCTGGTCGAAGGGAATTATTTCAATTCCACATCCCAGGTTCGCCCATTTACAAAGGGTCGAACCAAAACAAAATTCCTCCTTCGACCACTCGAAGTGGTCGAACCAGAACCCATGTTTATCTAGTTTTCCAGTTTGTCGTGTTTAACGCATTTTAACACACCTTAACATATGAGCATGCAACCTTAGTTTATGTTTAGCATATTTAAGCATGGATAATCATCTACACATCATTTAAACACATCTATGTATATAATCCACCACACGACTCATAATCTACACATACACTTAATTAGTTTACGTAATGTCACCAACAACGGAACCCGGTACTAATGTATTCCCAAAACGACTCCCAATGATCCTCCAGATCATTGAACCCTGGACAATCCTAACTTGACCCGACTCAACCAACCTAGTTAAGTCCGTTTATAAACGTTTCCCGCTAAGGTAGACTTAGATGTTACTAAAATGTTTAAGCCAAATATGCCGGGTGTCACAGAAGGGTTACCGGCGTTTAAGGTGGCTCGGTAGCGGTTGGTTGGTGGTTGCCACTGCTGCTATACAGAAGGAGAGGGGGAGAGGTTGTAAGGGATGAAGAATGAGAGGTGTAGGCTAGGGTTTATGGTTGAATGAAGAAGAAGAAGAAGAAGAAGAAGAAGATGTTATGTTTATATAGTTAGGGTTAGCTAGGTAGGTTAGTTGGTTGTCAACCGCGTCTACTAGCCAGTCATTGACTCGGTCTCGTTTATAATCTGGACTCGTTTAACCCCTAGCTAATTATTTTATGTAATTTATTTATATTACTCGATTTAAAACGAGTATTTGGGGTGTATATTTAATTTGTCAGATTTAGAATCGACTAGTCGTTTAATACTCGATGTATTCTCACCGCGTCACTATGTGACGTAATTAAGTAATTTAATTTATGGGTGAGTAATAATAAAACAAAATATATATATATATATATATATATATATATTTCTTGTTAATTAGGTAATATCGTGAAAGAAAATTCAAAAGTTGTGCGAATATAATATAAATATATATTATTATATTTTTTTTTATAAAATAGTGGGGCGTTACAGTCTCCCCTACTTTTGGAAACTTCGTCCCGAAGTTATATATAAAAAAAACACCGAGTTTAGGTAAATGCTTGGACGTCTATCATTTAGTTTATAGTATGGCAGAAGTTTTATGGGTACTAGGATAAAGTGTTACGTATGACTTATGAGGGTTGGATTACGATAGTCTAAAATAGCGAGAGGGAATAAACACCAAACGTAAGTTGCATGAGATGATAGACTATGGATGGGCTAAATGAACTACCAAATAACTAGGGTTTGTTTTTGGCTCGACCCCAAATCTCATTTCTGATGTATCGTTAGTGTTTCTTACCAGAGCCCTAATAGAATTTCACACCACCCTAACGTACCTGTAAATTCATGATTACGTTCCGGACCGCAATCACCAATTTACCTTACATTAGGGTTTTGTGTCCTTCTATGACTCTAAACACACATGTAAGTAATGCAAAATAACCTTGTGATTAAATCGTATACAATGTATCCAAAAATGAGTCCAACTGTTGAGCAAGCAAAAAAGACTACTACCAGTCAGTGAGTAAGAACCTCTACCGATTGTTGAGTAGGTGCGATAGCCTCTAACAGTCGTTGAGCAGGTTGTAGGGCCTCTATCGACTGTTGAGCAGGCATGATGACCTCTACCAATCTTTGAGTAGGTTATTTGGTACTCTACTAACTGTTGAGCAAGTACTTCATCCTCTATCAGTTGTTTGATTAAGTGTAACAATTGTTTTTGGTTTATCACATAAGTTGCAAATTGATAATACATACATGTAAGCAAGTCTGTAAATGCATCAAGTATCAAGTATAGCATGCGAGTTGTAACAGAGTTGCCCTAGACAAGGTTAATGACTCTAGGTGTGTTTATAGCAAATAGTTTATATTCCATGCTTTCAAGTATCATGAATAATCAAATGTTTAGGTAGATAATCAAATCCTCATGTATAACTAATATTCAAGTTTAATGCAACGAACAATTAAGTTTTTCAATAGTTTGGTTATCGTGGAGATCAAGTTCATGTTCAAGCAGGTAAAGGATGTGAATTTGGTTTTTGAGAGATGATGAAAACTCAAAGTAACATCAAGGTTGTGAAAAATGGCGAATGTGTAAATGGTTGATAAAGGGTTTAATTTATAGGGTTTCAAGAAGACGCAAGTAGTAAGGTGATCATGCAGAATAATCGTGGGGTTTGAATAAATGGTTAGATACAAGCGTATGAGAAAACATGATTGTGGTATTTGCCAAAAATTTGTAATAGTTCGAACAAGTTTAAAATAAGTATGTGTCAATGGAAAAATTGTAGAGTAAATTTTGTTCCTGTGGATGGAAAGATTTTATTTTCAAAATTGGTTTTGTATATAAAGCAAAAGTCATTACATTGTACAACTAAATTGATTTAGATTAAAATATTTCGATGAGTCATAAGTTTTAAACACGATGTCGGATTTCAAAAATCAAGAGTTTGTTGAGGTGTTTTGTATAATTGACTTTGATTATTCCATAAAAAGAAGTGATTCCTAATATATTAAAACTTTTTTTTTAAATCATTTGTTACACTAGTAAATTGTTACACCAACATTTGAAATTTAGAAAATGAGTTTGTGGAATAAAAGGCTTTTTTGACAAAAATATTTATTTGCTTTAGTTTGTGAAATTCCTAGGTAATGAATATTTGACAAAATTTAGTACTCTTTAATGTTGGTGCTAAAGTATCTCCTATAAATAGGTTACGAGATGATAGTTTGAACAAGGATTTTAAAATCTTGAATATGATGAAATTTGATGGTTGAGGGTGCCTTTAAAAAAATGTAGAGGGGAGAAGTTTAATATAAAATTGTCCCGAAGGTAATACGATTTAAGAAGTAAAATATGTAATATGTTGTAAAGAGAAATATATGATTTGGGATGGATGTTAAAAAATAATTAAACAAGCGGGTAATATTACAAGTTTGTAAAATGAAATATGATTGTGAGATCCACAAATGTTTCATGAAATTTAGGCTAACGAGGGGATTATATAAGGAAGAAAATAGATTTGAATTGCAAAAAAAAAAAAAAAAAATTAGATTCGAATCTTAGAATTTAATTGAGAGTGAGGGGGTATAAATGAAAATGAAACACAAAGATTGTATCCATTTGTCCACGTATATACGAAAACGTTGACTTATCAAGACAGATCGGATCTAAGCCTAGTGAATTTGCCCTATTAAACTAGGAGTACATTAGGATTGCAACAAGTGAAAGAGAGTGTAGGCAAGACCAAGCTAGGATAAGAATAAGGAGGAGGATAGGGATAGAGATAAGGATAAGGTAGAGCTACAAGCAACTAAAGCAAGTACTGAATAAAGTCCTAAGGCTATAGACTAGATTATTTTTCTAATAACCTAATTCCCTATAACCAAGGCTCTGATACCAATCTGTAACACCCCAACCGATGGCGGAAACATCGAGGTGTCACATATGAATGATTGTTCAGTAGCACATGGTAATACATAAGTTTAAATAATCCTTTATTTCATTACAATATTGAATTACATTAAATGTCTTGATTGAAATCTAATACGTCCAATAATCAAACAAAGCTTAAAACTTCAAGTATCTTCTCAGGCTAGCTCTAGACTTCAAGCATCATTATTTCCTGTTGAGTTTGGAAAAATGGGGGAGGTCAACTAGAAGTTGGTGAGAATACATAAGCCAAGTCAAGCAATAAAGTTTTAAAAGAATAAAAGTTTAGCAATTCATATGTCTAATGTAAGTTTAAGTCTACATGAATAAACAATAAGTATAGTATGCACATAATCAATCCTCCGACAAAGTTTAGGTCCATCCCGCATCCACGGTTCTCCTTATAAAGTTTAGGTCCATCCCGCATCCACGGTTCTACTTATAAAGTTTAGGTCCATCCCGCATTCACGGTTCTCCTTATAAAGTTTAGGTCCATCCCGCATTCACGGTTCTCCTTATAAAGTTTAGGTCCATCCCGTATTCACGGTTCTCCTTATAAAGTTTAGGTCCATCCCGTATTCACGGTTCTCGTTATAAAGTTTAGGTCCATCCCGTATTCACGGTTCTCCTTATAAAGTTTGGAACGATAACAATCACCCGCGCTCCCCATACAAGATGGTCAACGAATCTAGGTGGGGTTGTCAATCCAATAGATCTATCATTGTGTACCGCCGGCTTAGCCACAGCTAATGATTATGTAAGTTGAAGTTTAAGTCTAATAGTCTTTGTCTAACTCATGAGGCATTAAAGTTTACAACTAGACATGTATGTAGAATTGCTTAAGTATAAAGTTTCAAATATAAAGAATTGCATAAACAAGGTTACGTAAACTCACCTGAAGTGCATAATGAAAGAATAGCAAACAATATCTGAAGCTGGATTAATTGAATCTCTTGTGTCCTATTACAAGTAAAAGATACCCTTAATTCAAATGCATATAAGCTTGTTTCGTTTCTTGGTTGTAAAGATAGTTTATCCAACTACCTAGACTCGTATTGTAAACAATACTCGTCTTAAAGAGTGTAAGACTTAACGAACCGATGATAACTTGGATTGGTTTATTGAAGATATGCGTACGTGTAAAGTTATTTAAAATATATACTTTAATATATTATTTTCAAGGTCGCGTCATGAAGTAATTGTTGAAGACACACTTTGTATTAAGAAAATAATATTTGTATAACTTGACTCGAATGTTAACTTGTTTCGTAGGTTGGATAGTGTATATGTTAGGTTTATATATATATAAGTATATATATTTCTAGTGTGATAAAGTAAGGTTTGAGAATAACATTTACTTGTAATACGTAGCGTTAATTGTACCAAAGTAATAGATTTGACCATCTGATATGTTTCTTACATTTTATAAAAATGGGAAGAGTCTCCTCTGTTTTTGTAAGAAACCAGACAACGCAAGTCGTCTATTTTATCTCAAAAACATCGATTGTCCAAAAAACCAAACACAAACAATTTAACCAAGTTTGTACGCTACAAATGGTTCAAGTGATTAAGACTATAGCAACCGATAACCAAGAGTTTTGATAAGTAATACATATACATATAGTGCGATCTTTTGACAATTCGTATGAACATAAGATAGCCGTTATATTAATTTGTGTAAGTATAGTTTAGTTAATAGTTAATGTTTCAAAATAGAGTAGTAAAACGACTAGTCAAAATAAGCATTTAAAGTCATGTTTCGCCAACTATTATGTTGTGTATATGAATCCAACATATTTTTATATAAATACTTATAACATTTAAAACTACGCAACATGAGTACATAGACGCAGAGGTGTATTTATATTTAGATGTTAAGCATTTCGTAAGTACAAGTCGGTTCGATTCGTTATAGACTTAGAATATATTTATATATATATATATATAGCTTAATTATCAAAATAAATAAATCGAAGACGCGGTGCGCGATATACCTTCCTGCAACCAGCTCGCGAACTGACCCGAACGAGCCTCGAACTGAGCGTCAGCATGTTTGACCAGGTTTGACCTTGACCAATGTTGACCAGCCGTTTACTGAGCTTGACCCGATTTGAAACGACCACGCTGTTTTGTTTATTGGTGGCCACAAACTCCATAGCCAAGCTGGAAACCAGATAACCAGGTCCCAAACGAGCACCTTGACCCAACCTTCATACCTGACCAAAACCAACAACCAGACGTGGAGCTTACCACCGTGACTGAACTTGAACCGAACACCCGCTGACCCTGAACAACAGCCCCGAACGTACTTCAACCATCCGATCGATACTACTGTAGCCGAATCTGAACCAGAAACCACTCGTGGTCGGTCGTCATCCATACCCTTTACGGGTTTAAATCTTTTACGCCGCCACCACCAAGCAAGGTGGTGGCCGGCCGCTGCTAAGAGAGAGGATGGAGGAGGTCTAGACGGTCGCTGTTGTTATAAAGAGGGAGTTTGTTACTGGTGGTGGGTGTTGTTTAGTTGTTGTTGGTGGCGACGGCGCCGCGTGCCAGTGGCCAGAGGTGAGGGAAGGGTTGTCGGCGTTTAAGGTGGCTCGGTGGCGGTTGGTTGGTGGTTGCCACTGCTGCTATGCAAAAGGAGAGGGGGAGAGGTTGTAAGGGATTAAGAATGAGAGGTGTAGGCTAGGGTTTATGGTTTAATGAAGAAGAAGAAGAAGATGTTATGTTTATATAGTTAGGGTTAGCTAGGTAGGTTAGGTGGTTGTCAACCGCGTCTATGAGCCAGTCACTGACTCGGTCTCGTTTATAATCTGGACTCGTTTAACCCCTAGATAATTATTTTATGTAATTTATTTATATTACTCGATTCAAAACGAGTATTTGGGGTGCATATTTAATTTGCAGATTTAGAATCGACTAGTCGTTTAATATTCGATGTATTCTCACCGCGTCACTATGTGACGTAATTAAGTAATTTAATTTGTGGGTGAGTAATAATAAAACAAAATATATATATATATATATATATATATATATATATATATATATATACTAGTAAGGAACCCGCGCGATGCGGCGGCGATGGCAGTTTGCAACACGATAAATATTTATCCTCTAATGGTATATTGTATATAGGGGTGTAATCGAGCTGAGCTGAGCCAGTCTAAGCTCGAGCTCGAATTTAAACGAGCCAGCTCGGCTCGGCTCGTTTTTTTGGTCGAGCTGAAAAGCCGAGCTCGAACTGGTTAGAGCCAGCTCATTATTTTTTTTAAAAATATTTATAAAATAAAAAACAAAAAAAATAAAAATAAAATTACACATGTATATTTTTTTTATTTTTCTAATATTTTAATGAATGAAAGTCATACTAAAAGTATTATTTGTATAATTTGTGTTTTTGTTATATTATTTTTCGTATTTTATTGATTAATTCAAAGTATTATTAAGTATATAAAAGATGTTTATCGAGCCACGAACCAAGCCACCGAGCCAAGCCATCGAGTCGAGCCACGAGCCAAGACCCCTAGCTTGAGCTCGGCTCGATTTGTAATCGAGCCGGCTCAGCTCGGCTTGGCTTGATAACAAAACGAGCTTTTTCGAGTTGAGCGTTTTTCGAGTGAGTTTCGAGCGAGTTGCAAGCCGCGAGCATTTCTCTAATTGTATAGTACTTTTGTTATTTCTTATTCGCATAATATATTACAAATGATTATTATGTTTTGATGTTTTATATTACTTATGAGGGTCGGGGCGCCGACAGTGTCGGGAAGTGGATAACGTTTATGTTTCACACGTTCTAGCATACGGTTGGTTTGTTTGTTTTGGAAAGTACGTATAAAGTATTTTTATTTAAATTTTCAAGGTAGTGATCCAAGGTAATACTACCTCTAAATTGGTATTTCAGATTAGTGAATTAATAAATTGAGGTGACAATGCATGATTGGTGAAAATCAGGATAGTTCATGGTGTTGCCTCTCGCCTCTTAAAGTGGTCGAGTTGGTAGTATTTAATTTCATGATACACCCAAACTGAACAAACTACTTTTCAAAAAGATTAAACTTTCTATAAAAGAACTCAAATTTAAAGCTTTAAAATCAAGATATAAACCCAAAGTACTATGGTTTTTATAAGTTGTTTCCACTGTCACTTATTAGTTTAAATGAAAGAGCAATTGTGTTAATACGGTGTTAACTTCTTAATATCCATTACAATGGAAGTCTAAGCAGCAGAAAAATAATTAAAAAGAGGACACATAAGTGTTTCAGATCAACCTGTCTTCACATGAACAAAAGTATTGAATTTGACCTGACCGCATTTTGACCACTAACCCAATTAAAACAATTCACCTATTACCAAACATGACCCACAATTCCAAAACAAACAATGACATGTTGCAGATTTAGGATTCAAATATACTAAAAAAAAAGCCAACCAGATAAAGGCTAAGCACTTATTCATTTAGTATTTACTGAACTGAAGTATGAGGTTTACAGCTGCATTCATTGAATAGATTGTTCCATAAAAGCGTTCTTGATAAAATATAGTTTCCAGGTCCATTGCCATCCTGATCAATATACCACCAAAGTCTTTTGGTTCTCAATCAAAGATTTATAGTATTATTGCGCCATAACATTGCTACCGTCAACATTAGTTGGCTCTGGACAATATTTGTCATCCAACCAATTGTGTAGATTTGCTATTAACTTTTCTGATTCCAGTATTATGCCAAAAAAACGTTTGCGCATATAATGAAATATATACAAATACATACAACTACCATTTAACTATCTGTTTGACTGTTGGGAGTGATATCAATAGTCATAGAATGGCTGTCTAATTCTCACTTTACACTTCATAATAAACATCCATATAAATTGCTTTTGTTTCCTTTAGTATTTACAAAAATACCATACAAATAAAACACATAAACATTGTTGGGAATCAGAGTAGTATTATATGAAATCATAAAATGTTATTAACAAATGACAACCTTGCTTCCTTTATGTTGAGATAAATTGTATAGATCCTCCTTTCAAAAAAGTAGAGTTTGATTTTCTAAATTCATTGACTAATTATCATTTCAAAAGTGGAATGATTTCTATTTGTGTAGCAAATACCACAAGTGAAAAGTGTTATGCAGCTTTTTCCAGATTTCTTGACAGAGAAACAGAAAGCTTAAAAAGAAATTAAAAACACGAAGGGTAAAAGAGCTGCTAAATTGATACTGTATAGCATGCCCAAAATTAAAACCTTTTTTAGAGATAGGTGTGTTTTGGTAGCCTATGTTAAATGGTTCAGACTATGTCAAAAGTAAATGGTTCAGACACTTAAAACCATCTTCAGCTAATAAAACCATTTTCACCAAATCAGAGGTTTGACTCACTAAAATAGGTGTAATTTTTCAGTGTATGTTAAAAGTAAAATGGTTCAGACTGCCTTTTATAGATCTCACCAAATGGGTGTACTTTGTAACATGTACTTACCTGGAAATGAATTAGCTGCTTTCTAAGAATGCATGTAGTAAATAAAAAAACAAAAAAGGTGAGAAAAATCTATGGCAACAGATTTGTTTGACCCATTTCCTTTTTATATCTTTCCCTCAAAATTTCTAAGAAAAAAAATGTACATTGATCAAAAGAAAAGGGTTACCTGAACTAAATGAGCATCGTCTCCAATCTATTATGAATGTACGATTACACTAACACTCATTTCCGATAAACCCCGCGTCTGAATCAGTTTTAAAAAATAAAATAAACAAAAGATCATGTACAAAATCTGCAATATAAAAGAAAAGCATATCAGCTAAGATGTAGTACCAATCATAATCATATTGATTTCAAAACATCATGTACAAAATCAGAAATATAAACGAAAAGCATACCAACTCAGATGTAGTACCAATCAGGATCATATGGTGCAAGTTCCTTGAATGTAGTGGCCTTGAAAATAATGGTCAAATGTGGAAGCTTCATTTGTCCAAAATGGCAGTAGAACAACGTGAGAGCATAAACTGAGTATGAGAATATTAAAAAAATGAACATAAACGAAAGCTTCTTCTAAATTGGTCGATTAATAAAAAAATAGGGACATACACATGTCCACCTCGAGAAGCATTGCTTAAATTTTCACGTCATCCTTCATTGTACACCTACTGCCCACAAGGTGTGCTTTTCTTTAAAAATTTCCATGTTCTTGTTAGGTTTGGCTGGTGAAAACATGATCCGATTTGACTGCATAAAAGTCAACATTTGGCTAAGATAATCTATCTTCATTTTCTAATTTTCAAATTTTTTTGTATAATTTTGTTGCTTTCAATGGTTATTAGACGTTAATCTCATATAAATTTTCTTGCTTATGAATAGCTTTATCAAGAATTGGGTTAAAGAATCTAGAGCAGAAATGTCAACCACAAGTTCTAAGCTTAGCTTTGACCAGTAGTGCAAGGACTGCAAGCACTGTGAAAAGGTGCTTATGCTTATATTTTCTTTTATAATAAGGAATCTTATATTAAAAAAAATATCTGACTTTTGGAAGTCAAACTAAATAAAATTCCAACTTGTGATTTATATTCGTTCCACACATTTTTAGATTATCTTTTAAAAGACATCACTTGTCATATTGGTTGTCATCGGGACAAATGACGCGTTATCATTGCCAAAGAAAACTTACCGTTGCGACTATAAGCCCATCTCATAGAAGAAGGAAAAAGCAAAGAGCCAAAGACTATTCTCAGCTCGCTTCTTCAACGTATTCCTTTGCCTAAAAGTCTGCTTTGTTCCCAGCACACAGTTTAAAGTTATTAATCTACTCACAACATTTCATTTAGAAAATTAAAAGTTATTAACCTACTCAACATACGAAATCATCAGATCCAAACTAAATTTCAACCAATCACACATCTCAACCGTAATATGCATCAAAATAACCACAAATATAACAGAAATCACTACTAACCAAGAGTAGTCTTCCACATGGAGCTTTCCAAACATTGAAATGCAAAAAAGAATTGCCAAAAACTAATTATGAGTTTCAATTTCTAAGAACCCATTAATGAATTTCTTAATTTCCAAATTTATTTGGACCCCTGAATTCTATCAAAACCTTTAGGTATTAATTATTAATTTTGATGCAAAGTTTTGATAATAGATCCTAAGGAAGAAGTATACAAAATATATCAAGCAGAAATCAAAGCATTGCTAATAAAGCAATCCATAAACATGAGGCTAGATATATGAAACCAAATTAAAAAAGTAAATCACCTGAACGTAATGGAGCAAAAGAAGACCACCTTTAACGACAAATGCCTAAATCAAAAAGCAAAAACCTTACTTCACTGCAAAACAAAACCGCTAAATGTTAAGAAAAATACCAAATCAATACATGAGATATTGAAGTCGATCTTTACCTCTGTAGTTTGAAATAACCGCTTCTATACCAATGAGCACAAGAAATGGACCATTGCAAAAAAAAAAAAAAAAAAAAAACGTGGCAGGAAACCTTAGACCTCCACAATACATGGAGCCCAAAAGATTGATGATTTCAATAAAAGTATGGAAGTCACCTTCGGCAAGACTGTTCCGGCACAAGGAGCATTCAGATGTGACCGGATCCAGACCATCTTGCGCCGGTGACGGCGGCATATTTGTGGTGAGAGAGAAAAGGGGAAGGGCGAGAAACATATTATGCGTTAGGGTAGGGTTTTCATCTGATAAATGGGTTAGGGCAAGCTTTGAGACAATTTCAACATTAGTCAGCATAAAAGGCTTGTACATGTGTTTAAAATGCTTGTACATGTTGAAAATTGAGTGAAATGACCATATTGTCCTCTCAATATGCTTTATAATATAGTATAGATATATATATTTCTTGTTAATTAGGTAATATCGTGAAAGAAAATTCAAAAGTTGTGCGAATATAATATAAATATATATTATTATATTTTTTTTATAAAATAGTGGGGCGTTACACAAAATGGGTGTTCATGTGTAAGAAAGATGACAGAGGAGTGATTGTTAGGAACAAAGCTAGATTGGTCGTACAAGGCTTTCATCAAGTTGAAGGAATAGATTATAACGAGATTTATGCACCGGTTGCACGCTTAGAAGCTATCCGCATGTTTCTGGCGTTTGCATCTTATAACAAAATTCAAGGCGTATCAAATGGACGTTAAAAGCGCGTTTCTTTATGGTGTGGTGATGGAAGAAGTTTACGTAGGTCAACCACCAGGCTTTGAGGATCCTATTCACCGGGATAAGGTCTACGTTCTAAACAAAGCTCTCTACGGGTTGCACCAGGCTCCAAGGCAATGGTATGAGGAGCTGAGCACGTATCTTCTGTCCTTTACAGTTCTATCTTATTTTTGATAGTTGATGGTGGTTGATAGTGATTTTCTAAAGCTTGATGGACCATTTGAGTTTTT
Organism: Ambrosia trifida; assembly: GCA_028751855.1. Classification (NCBI taxonomy): domain Eukaryota; kingdom Viridiplantae; phylum Streptophyta; class Magnoliopsida; order Asterales; family Asteraceae; genus Ambrosia; species Ambrosia trifida. Next base: position 80,432,160 of record CM054131.1, on the reverse strand, counting down.
GTTGTCTTAAAATGAGAAATAATGAATGTCGGATGCTTAAAAGTTGAGAAATATTTTGAATGGGACTCGATTTTGAGATTTGGTAAAAACTTCAAAAATTCCAATTTTCATTCGCCCCTTCGTTGGGTCGAAGGTGGAATTTTTCCTGCTCATTCGAACCTTTCAAACAGTCGAATGTGAGTGCTCATGTTTTAATTTCACATTCGAACCATTTGTCTACATTCGAACCTTTAAATAGGGTCGAAGGTGGACAGATTTTCACATTCGCCCTAGTCGTTTGGTCGAATGTGGAGCCTATATATAACTTATCTGCATATTCGACCCCCATATTCAAAAAATTTTAAATTTTTGTGATAAAGTGATCTTGTTGCTCGTGAAATAAAAATCATATCATTGTGTTCGTAGTGTCTTACTAATCATTTTGATTCATCATTTGCAGGTATTCATTCTAAAATGAAGTCAAAATCATTGAATTTGTGACCGAACCCTAACTGAGATCAAAACATGATTATTAATTGATAATTGTTACAATTTTTGTCAAGGTTTCATTGTTTAAGTGTTTTAGGGGGAGAATAAACAAAAATCAAGGTTTAAAACTAATCAGATTGTATTATTGATTGATTAAAGATGTCGAACCCTAGTTTTTAATTGAAAACACATAAACAATGGATAATAATCAAAATTGATGATTGGGAATTGTTAATCGGCCATATTAGATGGTATTCAAATCAAAATGGCATGTTAAAACGATCCAAATCAAAATCTGCAATTTGAAGAAGATGAACAGTCTTCTTTCGCCCAAATCTAAACGGTCGAACGTGGCTTTTGGTCGAATGAAGATGTTCAAACGGTCGAAAGTGGAAATGTTTGGTCAAATGTACATTTTTAATTACTGATTTTCACATTCGAACCTTTGATTCCACATTCGAACCTCTATTTTCACATTCGTACCTTCGAATGGTCGAATGTAGAATTTTAAAATCAAAATTTCAAGTTTTGGTTATTTTGTCCGTTTTTAACGTGTTTTTTTATTTGTTTTGCAATCTAATTATGTCTGAACAGGAAAGTACTGATGTTCCCGCCGGATCTTCAGACAAGGCAACTGGAAAAGAACAGGTTGAAGATTTACCATTCGAAGCAGCACACAATTGTTGTGCGTTTATGGGAGATCTAAAGAAACACACAGAATTCACCGTCATTGTAGATTTCTTGAAGAGAAGCCGTGTGATAATTGCCCTTGCTACCCCCGCCATTATTTACAAAGATCATCAACAAGAATTCTGGAAGAATGCCAGAATGGATTACTGGAACAATGAATCTGCTGTCGTAAGTACGATTCAGGGGGGTTCGTGATTATTTCTGAAGATGATATAAGAGAGGCATTGAAGCTATAAGATAAGAAGACAGATCCAAGAGTTTTATCATGGATTGAACAGAGAAACTGCTTCTTACGAATGAAGTACAATGGACCGATTACTGATGGTTCATTACACAAAGGGAAGCTTTGTCCTCAGTTCAAGTATCTCGCTCACGTCATCTTACATGTGTTTGGATCAGTGAGTGGAGGGTATGATGTTATGAGAAAGAGTATTTGCTCTTTGATGGTTGCCCTAATCTTAAACAAGCGGTTCAATGTATCTGGTATGATACTTGAACATATGCTGGAACCACTCAGAGGTTTAAAGAACAAGAAATTTTTGCTATATCCGAGATTCCTGCAGATGATATTTGATGAGAAGTATAAGAACTTGAGAAGAGATCCTACTCAGATTGTTGTACAGGATCACATGAATCTGAACACGCTTGTTAGAATGAAAGGTTATAAAGGCGTGCCGATGAATGAAAGACCACCACACAAGAATTTGTTTGGTCATCTGATTAATCCAGGATATGTAGATCCAGGAAACGATAAAGTTAGACATGAGAACAGTGATTCTGATGAAGATAATCCTTTATGTCCTGTTGATCCTGATGCTAAGAGAAAGCGACAAGTAGTGAATGTCGGTGCAAAGACTGGGAAAGGAAAAGAGAAACAACATGATGTAGAACCCGCACAGAAGAAAGTTTCTAGAAGAAAGAAGAGTGTAGCCAAAAAGGGTTTACATCTGGTTGATGAAGTGTCTATTGATTCTAAAAAGACACAGGTAGATGAAAGATGGGATTCGGATAACGAGACTTTTAAGAGCACCACGCCCAAGGTCACTGTGGCTAGTGAGTCTGAAAGTCTTAACAAGTCTGTAGAAGAGCAAAGGACAAAAAGTCCTATTGCATTGGATGAGATTGATGAAAATTTAGGTTTGGGATCTGAAGATTTTGGAGGATCGCCAAAGGTTAGAGAGAAACAGAAGAAACCGTTATACAAGAAGAAGGAAAAAGTTGTGAAACCGATGGAGAAAAGAGCTAGCAATATTGAGAATTTGATTGCTGGAAAGAAATTTCCTGCGGCATCTAGTTCTAAATCACCCATTACATCCCCAGCAGCAAAGAAACAGAAGACATCATCTGCTGCTGAGCATGCTGTTCTACCAACAGATGCATTCAATGATGCTTTGGATAGAGTGTTGAAAAAGTTGAAGAAAGGAAAGATTCCAGTTGCTGAAGCCTCAACACCTAAGGTTACTGTAGATAGTGATGTGATGACTGCAGTTAACCAGAAGCTTGGAAATATGATGAAGATTATCAATCGGCAACAAGCAGAGATTGAACAGTTGAGAAGTAATGACAGGAAGATGTTAGATGTTGTCGAATCTTCACATGAAAATCATGAAGCTCTGAAAGAAAAAGTTAAACTACTTCAGAAATAAAACAAGAAGTTGTTAAAGCATGAGCAGAGAAACACCAGAAGGTATATTACTATGAAAGAGGAGAACAAGAAGCTGAAAGCAGACAACAAGAGTATGAATAATCTGATAAAATATTTGTACTCTAAAGCTCCACAATTACAAGCTGGTGAAGAAGATAAAGAACGTGATGAGGAGGAAGTTGATTTTGAACCATCTGATGAAGAAGAAGAAGAAGAGGATGATGAGTTGAATGAGGATGCCGGTGATGCTCCTAAAAAGAAGAAGAAAGATGATGGTGATGATGATGGTTCAGGAGATGATTCAGGTGAAGGTAATAGCTCTGCTAGTTCTGATAGTGATGATGATGATGATGATACTAAAAAGTATAAGTGTGAGAAGAGAGGATCGGGAAAAGACACAGGAGAATCCAGTTCGAAAGCTCCTGGTGGTACTACTGACGATGATAATATCTTCTGGAATGAGAAGATCAGATCTTTATCTGAAGGTGACAAGAAATTATATCTTCAGATGTTGACTGAAAGAGTCTGGACGATCGAAATGACTGGCAGGTTTCCAAAGATATTTGAGTCAAACGATATGCGTTTTGAGTTGGAGTATAACGATCCTGATTTAGAAGATGGAGAAGTTTCTACAGCCATGTCAAAAGAGATATTGGAGGGACTGGCGAAACAGGTTGGTGAATCTCTGGAGGAGTTGATGAGTGAATACCAGATACCAAACATACCTGAGAAAGAAGCAGGTAATCACTCCGATGATAGAGATGTCCCTGTGTTTGAAGAAGTGGAGATTGAGGATATTACTAGTGAGGAATATCCAAAATACTTTAAGAATAATAAAGATTCTGGATTTACTGAATTTTCTGATGGACTGTTAAGCCAGGCTGAGAAACTTGCTCATGAAAGTAGTAAGAAGTTTGTTGAAGAAGTGTTTCCAAATTGTCAAAAGCCAAATACTGAACAATCTGATGCTTTGAAAGAACTATTGAGGAAGCTTAAAGAAAAAGAAGCTAACCGTCCAAAGACTGAAGTTCAAGGTAGCTTTTACAAATTCCATAATGAGTTGTTTAAAGGAAAAGCTCTCGGCTGGAAGTACTTGAGACAGCTGAAATGTGTCGCAGTGAAATGGGAGAAAGGAATTCTGTACTTTAACAAATTCCATGATATTAAGACACTACCATACTAGGCTGTTCGAGATATCTGCAGACATGAAATGTCAGGTGCTTCAGTGAACAACCATCTGGTTGGTTACTTTGCAGATAGAATGGCTAGAGAGAGCAGGACAAAATAGGATGTGTTTACCCCACAATATCCTAAGAGGATTGTCCATAGGAAGGAGAAGGATGATATTACGGGGATGCCCAAGGTGACTTTGAAGTATAAACCACCAAAAGTGTTGAAGCATATTCCTTTGATGCAGATTCCCCAACACTTTTCAAAGGACTTTATGTGGTGGTATTATGACTGGAAGACAGCAGAGGCTATTATCGTTCTGAATGATGGTTTGAAGGATTTCAAGAAGATTCACATCTTTGACCCAATGTGGTTAATCAACTGCTCGCACGAAGATATCATTATGCTCTATTATAATCCAATCTATTGTGAAGCAAAAGATAGTGAACAGGCAAGCAAATACCAACGTGTGGTATTCTTATGCTTTGCATGGGATGTTAATGTTGGGTGTGACTTCGACAAGAAACTGGGGAAGTTTGTAAAGGTACAGAATGTTGAAAAGAAGAAGCCAAAACAAACACATGAACCAGTGATGACAAAAGAACAAAAGGTGTTATTGTGTATCAAACTGATGAACAAGACTATGGACGAAGAGCGAAGGCTCAAGCAATTCAAGCAATAGTCGAGGGGGAGTTTGTAGATGCACATATTGCGACTAATGCTATTGAATTGCGAATTTAAAGTTGTTTTGTTTTTTGTCGAATGGTCGAAGGTGGAAATATAAATGGTCGAATGTAGAAGTAAACGGTCGAAGGTGCACTAGGAGGTCGAAAGTAGAATTGTATATATGTATGTCCAGATTCGCCCTATATGAATGGTCGAACCTGCACATTCGACCAAGCTATTTGGGCCAATGTGCAGGTCTATATAAGGCAATCTCAATTTTTGAATGTTAACTTTTGGTCATTTTGTTTTCCCTCCCAGTGTGTGTTTCTCCCTAGGGTTATTATTGAGTCTGTAACCGAGTTTAATCATTATAAACAACGTTTTGAAGTGTAATTGATTATCTAATTGTATGAAATGATTATGTTTATGATGATTTCTGTGTTTTGCTAGTTTTATTATCATTTTGTGATCAATTCAGGGATTCCGCACCTGAATTGAACTTGTTTGATCATTATCTTTGTTGATTAGCCGATCCTACGCACATACAAAAGTCAACCCATTATATCAAGTCTCAAAGAAAACGGTACATAAAACTTGTTTATTAAGTCTAAGTCCAAGCCTAAGTGACAATCATCAAGCGTTCCCTAAAACATGTACAAAATAAAACCTCAACAATAATGTTGGTGAGTACACTTAGTTTGTGTACGTATAGTATAGGTATAAAAATGTTTTACAATTCAAGTGTCACGATTCATTCAAGGCAATATGGTAAACACGTGAGCACACAATGCAAATCAAAATCAAACCTCAATTATGACAAAGTTTAAGAATAACCTAGGAGTTCCCACACGCATAGGTACTCTCCACTAGGCGGACCTAGGACTTCCCTCTCGCATTGGTACTTACCTTTCCCACATGCTTAGGTATTATCCACTAGGTTCCTAAATGTATATGAATATGTTTCCGTTTACGTTTATAAATATGTAATTATCACAAGTATACTACGTCTATGTCTGAGCATAAAGCACAAGAATTCAAAGCATAACACGTATATGAATTGTATGTTAAAACGTTTATGACTATGTGCAAGCATAAGTTTCATAAGTGTACATGCTTCACCCCATAAGTGTAAGAAAGCAAAAAGGGGATAAGTATACTCACAGTTTTGTTAAGTGCGATAAATCCAAACAAAACCTAAACAAGATGACAACTGGGAATTCTGAAGAACTCAACCTATATGTATAAGAATACTAGTGATGTAACGACCAAACGAAATAAAAATTATTAAAAATAATATTGGGCCACCTTAAGGTGTAGCCCAATATCCTTACCCGGATGATAAGGCTTGGACCAATCCGGCCCAATTAAGTTATATTAGCCCAACAAGCATCCGGCCCATTTAAGATATAGATGGATCATTAGACTCGATATAATGGGCCAAGTCTTTGGATCTAATTAAGGGCCCATATGTTAAACTAATTAGTATATAATGGGCCGATTGAATATGGGCTGAATAATTATAGTCTAGAAATAACTTGGGCCATAAATCTTTAAGTTGGATCCATTTATATGTATGTGTATTGCTCGGCCCATGTAGAAGATGAATGGGTGCCGCCATTCATTAAGGTTGCACCACATAAGCACTCCAACTCACCATATAACCACACCTAGCCAACCTATATTATAGGAACATGATTACCTTGCATGAAAACTCTCCCCTATAACCCACCGGCTTACATCGAACCCCACCAAAACCACTTACTTCATCTTCCTCAACATGCAAACCACTTCTCCTCCTCTCCATCTTCAATCGTAAACCCTTCCCAAGCAACCCTACTAAACCTTCTACTTTATAGAATAATAAGATCCATTCATATGAAATAGGCTACGGTTGAGAGTATAAGATAACCGGCCTATTATAGAGATTAAATCCGGGTAAGTTCTAAACCTTAACTTGTAGAAATCACGAGTGCCAAGCTGTAATGGCCAGCTTATCTACGTATTTATATACCTAAGCTGTAATGGTCAGCTAACTAACGTATATGTGTATCTTTGTAATCGTGTTTATGTAATAAGCAGGTAGTTCGCATAATTTCCGAGCAAGTCGTCAATCTTAGAACTCAAGTGGAAGAACAACAAGTGAGTGTTTGCACCCCATAATAGCTTTTAAATGATTTGGGGTAGATGTATGTTTGTTTGTCTTTGAAAATTATCACTTGATCATGATCTAATAGAAATAATAGAAACCGGTCGAATAGAAACTACGTAGAGTGGATCCATTCGGTATCAAAGAGTATAGACCCGGGCCGATTAGAGGCTACGGGACCATGTATAATCGATCTATACTCACCAAATAGAATGACCGGACGATTACATGCATGTGTCTAAAAGATTGTTAAAGTCTTGGCATCGCTCACTAGTTTCGACTAACGTATTTTAAACATACATTTCAGGAGATTATCATGGAACCCGAGCTCAGTTATGGTGTTAGTGAACTTGTCGAATGAAGTTTGATGTTTATAAATAAAGTAGAATCGTGTTGTAGTGTGACGTTTTCAAAACTAAAGGTTGTAAGGCTTCGGCCGAACATGATGTAGAAATTATGGTTTTTGGATGTATAATATATGGATGTTTTGAGTTAAAATGTTGATTATGATACAAGTGCAAGAAACCGGTTTTGAAAAATGTGAAATGGAAACTATAAAACTAGTTAGGAAACTAACTACCAATCGGTAACAACTCGGTGAAAATCGGGTCGTTACAGGTTGGTATCAGAGCTCGGGTTCGGGAAGTAGTGGAATTTTATAGAACTAATTTGAATTTTGCTTGATATGATTATGTGTAATAGAATGTCGAACACCGAAGAACAAGCCGAAGTGGAAATGGAAATTGAAGAAGGGGAGATACCCAACCAAGAGGAAGTGATGGATAACGAGTCACAAGAGTTTCCGAGTACTCAAGACTTGTTAGCCGAGATACCGGGTTTAAGGTGGACGAGTAACGGGTGGGATTTTAATTTGGAAAACATAGGTGTAGTTGGCCCTTTACCCGAGCCCGTGTTTACACCATCCGAAACAATCCACTCCTACCCTCAAGTTGATCCAATACCCCACTACTATTATCCGAACCCATCTCCTAGTGATTGTTTTGGTACTTCTAGCAACATCTCAATAGAAGAATCTAGTTATAATCCATTTACCACGGCTTACCCGATCCTCCCAACCATACCACCCATGACCCCGGCAATTGACCCATATCTTGAAGCTACTTTGATTAATCGGGCAAATGGAGCACTACCACAATCGGAGTACGTGAGCCGGAAAGATTACTTGGAGTTGGTAGAAAGTTATTATCAAATGAAAACCCAACGTGATCAAGCTCGCAACATGGTGGAAGAGCTAAGGAAGTTGGTGAGAAGGTTCGCATATCAATCAAGACAAGTCCTTGAGGAATCCAAGTATCCTCTAATGTTGTAGGGTGATGGTGCATGGAAGCCAAGATGGTGGGAAGGTTGAAGTGAAGGTAGAAAGTTAGTATTAAATAAAAAGGTGGTGAAGTAGTAGTTAAAATGATATGTGTTGTAAAAACTTATGTGGTAGTATTGTGTGGTAGTATGTTAACTTGTGTGATTAGTAGTTGTATTAAACATCTAGAAATTTTCTTATGGTATAAATATATCTAGATGTTTTGGTTAATTAATTAGACTAAAATAAAAAGGTTATGAAATAAATTATTGCTAACCAAAATGAAAATTTTAAATATAGAAAATGCCGAGACGATCTGAAAGAAATACGGGAAAAGAACCGGAAATAGAACCAATCAAGAAAAATAAAGCTTCTTCCTCAAAACCAACTGAAACAGTTGAAGAACCCATGAATGAAGAAACCCCCATAGAAGAAGATATTCCTGTAACAAATGAGATGAGTGAATTAGAAGAAAAGATGAGAAAGTTAGTTTTAGATAGTCTTCAAGATTCAATACCAACTATTATGACAATGTTAGAAAAACCATCCGGTTCCAAAAGTGTAGAGAAAAATCAAGATGAGGTCATAGTTAACTTAGAAGATAATACTATAAGATCTCGATACTGTGACTACAAAACCTTTATGGCTTGTAGACCCGAATCTTTTGATGGTAGTACGGGTGCTGCTGGGGCTACCCGTTGGTTAGAAGAAATGGAATCTATACTAGAAATAAGCAATTGTGCCCCTAGTGACCAGGTGAAATTTGTAACCCACTCGTTAAAAGCAGAAGCTTTAAACTGGTGGAATATGATAAGACAGGTAAGAGGTAGGGAAGTAGTAGCTGCTATGACATGGCTAGAATTTCGAACACTTATCACTGAGAAATACTGCCCCATGAATGAGATTGAAAAGATAGAAATGGAATTCTTAGGAATGGAAATGAAAGGCCTAGATTGTATAGGCTATATAAACCGATTCAACCAACTTGCCCGTTTAGTACCTCATCAAGTGAACCCTGAACCTAAGAGAATTAGGAGGTTTATCTGGGGATTGAACCCCCAAATTCAGGGTATAGTCAGAGGGGCAAAACCCGCAAAGTTTGACACTGCCTGTGAATTAGCCTTAAGCCTAACTGATGACATAATAAGGCACAAAGAAAGAGAGAGAATATCGGTAGGTAGCAAAAGAGGGTGGAATGAAACCTTTAGAACCATAAATTTCAATACATCTGGTAAAAGTCAAGAAAATTCAGGAGACCAGGGAAACCCTGAAAAGCGGCCCTACCGTGGAAATAGCCCTTTTTGCTCAAAATGCAAATATTACCACACTGGTGAATGTCGAAGGAAGTGTGATCGTTGTGGCCGATTTCATTTCGGCAATTGCAAGGGACCCCATTGTCAGAACTGTAAGAAAGTAGGACACGTGGCAAGAGATTGCAGATTTGACCCAGACCGTCCCAGAACTTGTTACGAATGCAAAGAACCTGGTCATTACAAAGCTGACTGTCCTAAGCTGAAAAACGCGTCCAAAGGAGAACAAGGAAGAGGAAGGGCATTTATGATCAATGCTGAAGAAGCCCGAGATGAACCCGATTTAGTCACGGGTATGTTCTATATTAACCAATTACCCGCTTACGTCTTATTCGATACTGGAGCTAATCTTAGCTTCATTTCAAAAACCTTTATAGAAAAGATAAACTTACTTCCGGAACCCATGAATAAAATATACGAAATTGAGATAGCCGATGGAAAAATTTTAAAAGCTACTGAAGTTTTTAAAAATTTGACATTGACTATTGAAAATCAAGAATTCCTGATAAATCTCATTCCTATGAGCTTAGGAGAATTTGACGTTATAGTCGGGATGGATTGGTTAGCATCAAATCAGGTTGAAATAGTTTGCAAAGAAAAGATAATAAAGATACCTCTTTTAACAACGGAGACTTTAATCGTGTATGGGGAGAAACCAAAAGGAACCCTAAATCTAGTTTCCAGCTTAAAAATGATGAAGTATTGGAGGAAGGGACACCAACTCTTTTTGATACATTTGAATTCAGAAAAAGAAAACAAAGAAGAAATAGATACAATTAAAATAGTATCTGAATTCAAAGACGTTTTCCCAGAAGAATTACCAGGATTACCCCCACCTCGTCAGGTAGAATTTTCAATTGACCTAATTCCTGGAGCTGCACCCGTTGCTAGAGCTCCATATAGGTTAGCTACAAATGAAATGAGAGAACTCACGAAGCAATTAGAAGAGCTCATAAATCAAGGATTTATTAGACCAAGTACCTCCCCTTGGGGAGCACCGGTACTTTTTGTTAAGAAAAAGGACGGAACCATGAGGATGTGCATAGATTATAGGGAGCTTAATAAGCTAACTATTAAGAACAAATACCCATTACCTAGGATCGATGACCTCTTTGATCAATTACAGGGTGCCCAATATTTTTCAAAAATTGATCTTAGGTCAGGTTATCATCAAATCAGGATAAGAGATGAAGATGTTTTAAAAACTGCTTTTCGAACCAGATATGGCCACTATGAATTTTTAGTCATGCCCTTTGGACTAACCAATGCTCCTGCAGTATTTATGGATTTGATGAATAGAATTTGTAGACCTTACTTAGATAAGTTTGTGATCGTCTTTTTAGATGACATTTTAATTTATTCTAAGAATGAAGAAGATCATCAACAACATTTAAGAGAAGTTCTGGAAACCCTTAGAAAAGAAAAGCTATATGCAAAATTTACTAAGTGTGAATTCTGGGTGAAAGAAATTAAATTCTTAGGACATGTGATCAATGAAGAAGGACTACAAGTAGATCCCATCAAAGTAGAAGCTATTCAAAAATGGGGACAGCCTAAGAATCCTACAGAAATTAGACAATTTCTAGGGCTAGCAGGTTATTACAGAAGATTTATTAGAAATTTTGCTAAATTAGCCCTACCCCTTACCACTTTAACTAAGAAAACCTCTAAGTTTGAATGGAAGGAAAAACAAGAACAAGCCTTTCAAAATTTAAAGAATAAATTATGTGAAGCCCCAGTATTGACCCTACCAAAAGAAGGAAAAACATTCATAGTATACTGTGATGCTTCTCAACAAGGCTTAGGATGTGTTCTAATGCAAGATCAGCAAGTAATAGCTTATGCCTCAAGACAATTGAAGAAACACGAACAGAATTACGTTACACACGATTTAGAACTTGGGGCCATAATATTTGCTTTAAAAATATGGAGGCATTACCTATATGGAACAAAGTGTACCATCTACACTGATCATAAAGGCCTTCAACATATTTTTGACCAAAAACTTTTAAACATGCGACAAAGAAGATGGATAGAAATCCTAAGCGATTACGAGTGCGACATAAGATACCATCCAGGAAAAGCAAATATTGTGGCTGATGCATTAAGTCGGAAAGAAAAACTTATAGGAACTAAAGCTTTTAAGATTACTCTAGTAAATGAATTCTTAAGTCATTTAAGAAATTATCAAAGAAGAGCTTTAGAACCTACCTTAATAGAACAAGAAGATCTTAACCGAGAAGAAGAAAGATTAATAGAAGGGGCAGACGGAATTTTAAGACACGATACCAGAATATGGATACCTTGTTATGGTGATCAAAGAGAAGTTATTTTAAGAGAAATTCATCATTCGAAATATTCAATCCATCCTGGTAACCATAAGATGTACAAGGATCTTAAGAAGAACTTTTGGTGGCCAAGTATGAAAAGAAGTATTGGAGAATTTGTTGCAAGATGTATAACCTGTACTAAGGTAAAAGCCGAGCACCAAAAGCCTAGCGGGTTATTGATACAACCCGAAATTCCTCTTTGGAAATGGGATCAACTTACCATGGATTTGGTAACTAAATTACCAAGATCTACAAGTGGTAATGATGCCATTTGGGTGATAGTAGATAGGCTAACCAAATCAGCCCATTTTCTACCCATACAAGAAAATTTTGGTGTAGAAAAATTAGCAAGTATATATATAAGGGAGATAGTAACAAGGCATGGAATTCCCCTCTCTATTATCTCAAACCGTGATGGCCGTTTCACTTCTAGATTTTGGGGAAAGTTTCAAGATGCCTTAGGATCTCAAATTAAGCTTAGCACTGCATATCACCCACAAACAGATGGACAAAGCGAAAGAACAATTCAAACACTAGAAGATATGTTACGAGCTTGTGTTTTAGAATTTAGAGGAAGTTGGGACACTCATCTACCATTAATAGAATTCTCGTACAATAATAGTTATCACGCTTCTATACAAGCTGCGCCCTTTGAAGCACTATATGGTAGAAAGTGTAGATCTCCAATTTGTTGGAATGAAATTGGAGAAAACCAACTTACCAAACCACAAATTGTTCAAGAAACCACAGACAAGATAGTTCAAATCAAGAAGAAACTAGAGGAAGCCAGGAGTCGTCAGAAAAGTTATGCAGATAATCGAAGAAAACCTTTAGAATTCCAAATAGGAGATTATGTCCTATTGAAAGTATCCCCATGGAAAGGTATTATACGGTTTCAAAAACGGGGAAAACTTAACCCACGATATATAGGACCATATCAAATAAAGGAAAGAATTGGACAGGTAGCCTATCGTTTAGAGTTACCTCCAGAATTAGACGGGATCCATGATGTTTTTCATATCTCCAATCTCCGAAAATGTGTAGTGGATACACAAGCCATCATTCCTTTAGATGATATTCAAGTAAATCCCCAATTACGATTCATAGAAGAACCTATAGAAATTGTATCACAACAAGAAAGAAGACTAAGAAGGGGAAAGATACCAATAGTACAAGTTAAGTGGAATTCTAGACGAGGACCTGAATTCACATTCGAACGTGAGGATATGATGAGAGCAAGATACCCCCACCTATTTGTGAATCAGGTACAATTTAAAAACAATTTCGGGGACGAAATTTTCTAAGGGGGGAAGAATGTAACGACCAAACGAAATAAAAATTATTAAAAATAATATTGGGCCACCTTAAGGTGTAGCCCAATATCCTTACCCGGATGATAAGGCTTGGACCAATCCGGCCCAATTAAGTTATATTAGCCCAACAAGCATCCGGCCCATTTAAGATATAGATGGATCATTAGACTCGATATAATGGGCCAAGTCTTTGGATCTAATTAAGGGCCCATATGTTAAACTAATTAGTATATAATGGGCCGATTGAATATGGGCTGAATAATTATAGTCTAGAAATAACTTGGGCCATAAATCTTTAAGTTGGATCCATTTATATGTATGTGTATTGCTCGGCCCATGTAGAAGATGAATGGGTGCCGCCATTCATTAAGGTTGCACCACATAAGCACTCCAACTCACCATATAACCACACCTAGCCAACCTATATTATAGGAACATGATTACCTTGCATGAAAACTCTCCCCTATAACCCACCGGCTTACATCGAACCCCACCAAAACCACTTACTTCATCTTCCTCAACATGCAAACCACTTCTCCTCCTCTCCATCTTCAATCGTAAACCCTTCCCAAGCAACCCTACTAAACCTTCTACTTTATAGAATAATAAGATCCATTCATATGAAATAGGCTACGGTTGAGAGTATAAGATAACCGGCCTATTATAGAGATTAAATCCGGGTAAGTTCTAAACCTTAACTTGTAGAAATCACGAGTGCCAAGCTGTAATGGCCAGCTTATCTACGTATTTATATACCTAAGCTGTAATGGTCAGCTAACTAACGTATATGTGTATCTTTGTAATCGTGTTTATGTAATAAGCAGGTAGTTCGCATAATTTCCGAGCAAGTCGTCAATCTTAGAACTCAAGTGGAAGAACAACAAGTGAGTGTTTGCACCCCATAATAGCTTTTAAATGATTTGGGGTAGATGTATGTTTGTTTGTCTTTGAAAATTATCACTTGATCATGATCTAATAGAAATAATAGAAACCGGTCGAATAGAAACTACGTAGAGTGGATCCATTCGGTATCAAAGAGTATAGACCCGGGCCGATTAGAGGCTACGGGACCATGTATAATCGATCTATACTCACCAAATAGAATGACCGGACGATTACATGCATGTGTCTAAAAGATTGTTAAAGTCTTGGCATCGCTCACTAGTTTCGACTAACGTATTTTAAACATACATTTCAGGAGATTATCATGGAACCCGAGCTCAGTTATGGTGTTAGTGAACTTGTCGAATGAAGTTTGATGTTTATAAATAAAGTAGAATCGTGTTGTAGTGTGACGTTTTCAAAACTAAAGGTTGTAAGGCTTCGGCCGAACATGATGTAGAAATTATGGTTTTTGGATGTATAATATATGGATGTTTTGAGTTAAAATGTTGATTATGATACAAGTGCAAGAAACCGGTTTTGAAAAATGTGAAATGGAAACTATAAAACTAGTTAGGAAACTAACTACCAATCGGTAACAACTCGGTGAAAATCGGGTCGTTACAAGTGAGGGATAATAACTTGAAAGTTTAAGACATCTAGAATCTAAGGCATTAGGGTTTGCTAGACTAATGTAGGTAAGATGGAGTTTAACGATAACTCAAATTTAATAATAATTTCGAATTCAAAAAGTATATCTTAATTTAGGATCCAATATATGTCTAAGAAAATATTTATTACTATTTGAATATTTTAATAAAATATATAATAATAATTTAAGTTTATTATGCAAATGAATATAATTTACACAATTGAATCCAAAATTAACACTTATGGTTTTTCAACTCAAGAATATTTTTGTTTTATGAGAAAAATATTTATAAAACAGATTTTATAGTCTATATATAATTAAATGATTAATTATGCTTAATTAAGCATAAATAAGACTAAAAATACAAAATATAATCGAAAAATAATATTTTTGTGAAACATAATTACTTTCAGATGTAAAATAGTGAAAATAAAATTTCAATAATTTATCTCAATTAATTTGCATTTAAAACGGATTTAATGAGTTTAAATCATATTTAATTGATAAGAAAATAAGAAAACTTATAAAAATAAATGATTTTGGGGTAAATAATTTTTATTTCAGTTCCTAGTATTTAGAAATAATTATCCAAAAATTTTGAGATAAAACTCATTAAAAATGAATTTTTAATTAATTAATTATGATCAAAACAATTTAAATTAATAAAAATGCGAAAACAATTTATTTTCAGAATCTAAAAACAGTATAATTTTGTAAAAGGTGTCAAGAAACTACACCTAAATTTTCATGATTTTTGAAGCAAAAATGAATTTATTATGAATATTTATAGATATACACATATTGTGTATGTTTTATAATAACTAGAAAATAATAAAAATATATAAATTAAAAAAAAACGAAAGAAGCGGTCTGGGTGGGTCTCAAACCCGGACCTGATGCCCAAACACACAAACTCTTAACCACTACACTACAACTCAATATTGTGAAATATGTGATTAACAATATTATTTAAAATATATAAGAATAGTCATCTTCTTTCTCAAATCTTCATGTTTTTAATTCGACAACATTAAGGCCTGAATTCATGGGGCTTTCATAGAACAATAAATAAATAAGAAAACGGCACCAAAATATAGGACTTATAATGTCGGATTAAGGTTGAAATAGATGTTTCAAAGGCCGAACAAAAATGGCCGATTCAGAGCTTCAAAACGCGATTTGATATTGTATTTTGGGGGGGGGGGGGGTTTCCAAAGCTTAGAGGTGCAGAAAACAAATGCTTTCGACGGTTTATATAATAGACGAGTTTTAAGGCGTTTAAAAAAATCCGGTCGTTATGCTCTTTAAACCTGAATTAAACTCCAGTTATTGTCGCGTTTAAGGCTTGATTATTCATGGAAATCAAGGTGAAAAAGTGGAGAAACGCATGGAATTCAAAATCGGATGTTAAAGTGCATTAAAAATGTTTAAAACACTCGACGGAGAGCTGATGGATTCCGGCAAGCTCACCGGATTCGTGAATCAGCAAAAGGAGAGGGAAGAGGTTTTAAAAGTTTCCCTATTTGGCAACATTAGTCCCTCAAGTTAGTTTGATTAAACATATCATGACTTGGTTAAGTTTTCTTATATAAATCTTAACCAAAATTAACTTTGAACTCTCTAAAAGTTTTTAAACTTAAAACTAACTTTTTTTTTCTTTTTATAAACTTTACATAAGATACCTGATTTCGTTATAGATTTTCGACGTAGAACTTTAATGTTTTATCCAGGTTCCTTCCATAAGTTAACATACGTTTACAATAAATAAATAAATAAATAAATATATATATATATATATATTAAAGTTAACGTCAACTTTCAAAAGATAAAATTTCTCAAATGTTCAAACGAAGAACGTTTAATTAACGATTCGTTAAACGTATATGATTAACACGAAGCGCAAATTCAAACAAAGGTGCAACGGTCAACTTAACTTAAAATTAAAATTCAACATAATCAAAGTACGAGGACTATAATTGTTAATACATTAAAGTTTAGAAAGAGTACGTGCAAATGTCACAAGTGACACCCGTCACCAGGGGGGACAGTGCAGCAAGTGGGGCTAAGGGGTGTTGCACCTTCCCTGCTAGCGCGCCGACGAGGCGGGCCAGGCCTAGTACGCGCCAGGTGTGACTTATCCGCGGGTGACCATCGCTAAGTTCGGCGCAGGGTCTCGCGCGGGTGGATTGCACTCCACGTGTGGTCTTGTAAGCATTGGACTCCGTGGAGGGAGCTCTGTGGAGATCTGTTATCTTCACATACTTGGCCATTTCAAGTGGCCTGTTTCTCCACGAAGGTCTTGTGAGAATGATGTTGTGAGGTATGGTCCGCCTTCGCGCTAGGAATGAGAACCCTACCCCTTCAATAGATATATAGAAAATACATTTATTAAATTTACAAAATCACCAACGGCAACACTTTTTCACCACCAAGACTGCATTTTGATATATCGCTAACTGGAAAAATATTTTAAATACTGGTGTTATGTCGGAAATTAAAGATAGAAACGTTCGGTGGGTAACTCGCCGTTGGTAGATACCATTTGTTTTGTAGCATTTCCGAATTCCGACAAGCGTTTACAAACGTATTTCCATCAGTAACCATCTTTGTCAACAAATTTGGCCGTCGGTAAGCTCTCATTAGTTTTGTAAGTAATGTGTTTGTCTTTAAATTACTATCTTCTGAACGTGTCAATGACAATGTTAGTGAATTGAATAAAGACCGGAGAATAAAATTGTTGAATTCATGGTCTACAGTTGTTGACTTGCTTTTATTTTTGGAAGGACAGATACCATCTTCACATAGGAAAAGGCCAAACATCACGAAAGAAAAGACACAAACATAAGTTCATCTTGATGTTTAAATTCCAACGTTAGGTGCCTTTTTTGACATGCCAATCTATGTGGGTACAAAAATGACAGTGATTGTTCACAGGAGCAAGAAATTACGTAAGTTTTGTAGGTTGCAAGTAAGAATAATGATTGGTCAGTCTAAGATGCGAATGGTGTTTTCATTGTCTTTGAGCCTGTCTCAATCACCAAATAAGTCTTAAGGGTATGTGTAGTGGTAGAGGGTTATGTTGGGGTTATGGGATTAAAATATTAAAAAGTAATAGAAAAGGAGTTATGTGAGGGTTATGGAAAAAGAAGGTGTAGTGGGAAGGAGGGTTATGTTGGGGTTATAAATGATTGGTAATGATTGGTTAATTATTGTTTTTTATTTAAATAAGAATATTAAATACTTAATAATATTTTATTAAATATAAAAATAATAATAAAAATTTAAACTGAAAGTTTATTAAATTAATAATAATAATAATAATAATAATAATAATATTATTATTATTATTATTATTATTATTATTATTATTATTATTGACCCTAAAAATGAGTGTGTATGTAATGCAACGACTTGATTTACTTCCACAACAAGTCCACTGATTTCTCCTCCATTAAACTAAAAAATAATAATAATAATAATCATTACAATAAGTGTGCTGACGTGGAGGCTTAGAAACCGTTGGATTGTTGATAATAAGCATTTCTCAGATATTATTACTTTTGGTAGGAAATCTGGTTATGTAGTAAATGGTTGGATTATTATGTGTAGTTGCCCAACGGTCAATTCATATAATAATAATAATAATAATAATAATAATAATAATAATAATAATAATAATAATAATAATAATAATAATAATAATAATAATAATAATAACCCACCCCACCTACCCCTTCCCCACCTACTTTTTTCTCCTCATCTTCTTCTTCACTTCTTCTTCTCCACTTCTCCTTCTTCTTCTTCACTTCTTCTTCTTCATCTCTTCTTCTTCTTCATCTCTTCTTCTTCTTCCTCTTCTTCACTTTTTCTTCCTCTTCACACACACTTCAATAATAATAATAATAATAATAATAATAATAATAATAATAATAATAATAATAATAATTTAATAAAAAGAGTGCAGGAGAAACGCCCGTTATGGAGAAAATCCTATGGCCTGAAAACGCCTGAAAACGCCCCGCGGGGCGGTGTGCAGAGGCGCTATGGCCTGAAAACGCCTCATAACTATCCCCACTACGCATACTCTAATATAATTAACTGGTCGATTAGAAAATAATATAAATAAAAGATTTAACAAAAATATTTACATGAAAAATAAAAGAAACTATAGATGGTTGATTACCTATTTCATTTCCTAAATGAAACTAATATCTTCTTTTCTCAATTTAAATGTTATAAAAAAAAAATTGTATGGATATAAAACTATTTTTTGTTTCATATCTATGTATGACAAAGTATATCTAAGCAATGCATTCAAATGTTTAAAAAGTATAAATTTTAAATTTGAAAAGCATTTGAAGATGATAGTACTTTGGACGTTGAAAGGTGGTCAAAGTGTATTAAATATACTAATCATATTCATACGTAATCTACGTGCCCAATGATGTTGTAGCCTACCGGTTGTAATTGAGGTAGGAAGGTTTACCTACTTTGTGTGGTTCCTATCCTGGCAGGTCGCAAGTTCGAATCTCACTCAGAGTAGGGTTATTCTGAAATGAAGGGTTGGACCTTAGGGGGGCCCGGGGACCGGACCTGAAGGGTGCAGGGCTTTGTTATGGGTGTGTACCGTTGGCCGTTCAAATATATATATAGATTTAGCTTCCTCTACAAAAGGGATTTTTTGTGAGAAGGGTAAGAAGTGTTTATGGCCCTAAGATTTATAAATGAAGGTTTGAGATTGATTGATGGCAAAAATTTAATAAGGATTATTAAATCAATTCATTAATTAGTCCTAGGGGTATTATAGTAATTTTTATGTTGTTAAATGACCGACGGCCGAAGATCATCTCGTTGTGTTTTTTTTGATCTTACATGAAGAAGGATGGTGGTAACAGCTCTGTTGTGTTTTATCAGCATCGTGATGTGTTTTATACTCATAAGTGGTGTCTTTAGGTTTCTTGACACTGATGAAGTGACCGACAGCCGAAGATCATCTCGTTGTGTTTTTTTCGATCTTATAGGAAGAATGATGGTGGTAACAACTCTGTTGTGTTTTATCAGCATCGTGATGTGTTTTATACTCATAAGTGGTGTCTTAGGTTTCTTGACACTGATAAAGCGAGCGGCAACTAAAGATCATCTCGTTGTGTTTTTTCGATCTTACAGGAATAAGGATGGTGGTAACAGATATGTTGTGTTTTATCAGCATCGCGATGTGTTTTATACTCATAAGTGGTGTATTTAGGTTTCTTTGTGTATTACTCGTGTTTCAAACATGGTGTTTTATTTGTTTGCTATTTGTGATATGTTTTATGTTCATAGTATTCGGATTTTTATAAGTTCTTTGATTTCAATTGGTTGGTGATATTGTGTTTTATGCTCATAGTTTGTAGGATGGTGTGTTTTAGATTTCTTTGGTTTTTTAAGAATAATGAACATGATTTATACATATAACACACTATGGATTGAAGAGGAGAGATAATCTTCCAAAAAAAAATGCATATTATTTCAAAAATAATTAAATGGATAAATTATAATTGTAGGCTAAATTGACTAATTTACCCTTGTTGCAAGATAATTAATATGCCACTTGTCAAATCTCCATGGCTTCTTACCCTTCTCACAAAAAAAACACCATTTGTATAGGATCTTGACCCTAAATATATATAGGGTAGGGTTTATGTAAAAAGTCTAGTTTTCCTAAAAAAGTGTAAGAAGTCTATGTAGACATTATGTTTTAACATTTAGAAGAATTGTTTTATATTCTTTTGGTATTGTATTATATAGAAAAACAACAAAAGTAAGAATTAAAAATACAATCAAATGTATTCTAAGAATTAAATATAAAACACCATGCGAATAAATATAATCAGTGTGTTCAAAAGATAGTCATTATGTTTTACAATTTAATGCTTAGAATACTTGTGATTGTGTTTTAAATTGTTACTTTTGTTGTTTTTCTATATAACGCAACATCAAAATAATATAAAACATTTCTCCTAAAATCTAAATCACAATACCTACATAGACTTCTTACATTTCTTATGAAAAGTGGACTTTTTAGTCAACACCTTACCTTTATATATATATATATATATACACACACACACACACACATATAGGTAGAGGATCCTAAAGGAAAATTAGTTTTTATGAGAAGTGTGAAAGGATTAAGAATTGGCATGTTGCCATCATATTTTGGATTTAGCAATGATGTTTTGAATTGTTTTGGCTTAAAAAAACCCTAAACAAAAACTAAACACAACAATTTAAAACACAATACAATGTATTATAGTCATTAAATTTAAAACAAAGCTAAAACACACTAGTTAACACTTAAAACACACTGCACAATATTGTTGGTATGGTGTTTTAAGCTTTAAGTGTAAAATACATTGTTTTCGTTCTTTAATTGTTATGTTTGCTATTTTATTAGGCAAAACAATCCAAAACATCATGAATAATTCCAAAAAATGATACCTGCATATCAAATTTTAATCCTTCTCACACATCTCACAAAAACCTATTTCCTACAGGATCCTTACCCATACATATATATAGGGTTAGGATAATTTGAGAACTAGTTTGAGTTGTGAGAACCATGAGAACTCACTTTATAGCTATACACTTATTTTATGGTGTAATGAATTTGTGGTTGTAAATTAAACAATAATAAAATATTGATAAATTATTAATCTACATAAATGGTTTATATAGGTGTAGTCGTTTTGTTACGCCGGTATAAAAACGTCGTAAATAATTTATTTATTTTTTTTATATACAGACATGTACCGTATGCATAAGTGCATTTCACTACTAGAGCACACTTTTGAATAAATTGTCAATTACCATAACTAAATGATCATTAAATGGACGCAATATGATATATAACGAGGCAAAATTTTATTCAATAATAATTAAATGAAAGCGAAGTGAGATATAAAACAAACACAAATTTAACAATTTTTTAGTCATGCATATTATAACATAAGTTGAAAGTAAGACACGTGTAGGATAGCAAACGTGAAAAAACTTAAAACGACTCTATATAAGAACTATAAAAAAAGACAGTGTAATACATGCAAATGTGCATTTCACTATTATAGTTAGGTTTTTTGAAGGGTTAATCTTTAGGGTTTAGTTTTTAGGTGTGGCTGGAGGGGGTTAGGTTTTTGGGAGGATAGGGTGAGGGGTTAAGGTTTCGGGGGTGGGAGTTTATGTAACAACCCGACCAGGAGGGGGCTGTAAGAAATAATAGATTGATAACAAACTTGCACAACTGAAGCAATGATAACTAATATTTATTGTTTAATACAAATTCTAATCCAAAAATATAATATACAACTTAAATAAATAAACGAGTTAAATGCCAATTTAGTCCCTGAGGTTTGTCAAAAATTGTCACTTTCATCCAAATCTTTTTTTTGTCAATTTAGTCCCCGTGGTTTCATTTTTGTCATTTTAGTCCCTGTGGACTAATAAGATTTGGATGAAACTGGCAATTTTTTACAAAACTCGGGACTAAAATGACCAAAAAAAATGAAACTATAGGTACTAAATTGACAAAAAAAAAAAATTGGATGAAAGTGGCAATTTTTGACAAACCTCACGGACTAAATTGGCAATAACTCATAAATATACTAATAACTATGCAGGGACGAATCGTGGTGGTCGTCGAAGCAGTTGAGGAGTGTAATCCGCTAGTCGTTCCATACTTCTACTGGCGCTTATCTCTAATGCTCTAGTCCGCAACACTTATAGTCTGAATCTTCTATCATGATAACCTCTAGTCTGCATCTAACAAGTATATACCTCGCAATGTCATCCATCCGTCTGCAGTACCTAAACACATGCTTAAAAGAGTTTAGGTTAGTAATTACGCTGGTGAGTCCATGTAAGTAGTTAAGTAAATCCAAAAAGTTTATCATTTCAAAAACAAGTTTGCACAGGTTAAAAGCATAGTGATGTACAAGTCACACCTCAATCCTAACACTGAATCCATCTACTCCCATTATAGATTCCCATGACATAATATATGCCACAACGGTCCGCATACCTCAGTGGAGGGTTTTCCGGGCTTCCGGATCCAGTGTACGTGGGGGATTCCCCAAGTAGTACTACCCATATATCCAGTGTACGTGGGGGATTCACCCCAAAACAGTAAAACAAAAGGGGGAAATACACGAACTCACCTTGGTATCATATCGTATCGCATCATCATGTAGTTACATGTCATTCCAAGTCTATCAAAATCCTATCCAAGTTTATAAATATCAGTGCGTGTAACCAACATCACGGTTACACGTGTGGGCATCTAGGATCTTTACATATACCCCCAAGTTACTTGTCATTGGTTCTTTTTATTCATATAATTATCAAGTTACACGTGGTTTTCCATGTTTGAGTAATTCATCCTAGTGTTCAATGTCCTTTATTCTATTTCTATATCTTAGAGCTAAGTGATACAACTGAGTCTAGGTGATATATGTATGTAATTTAGTTTAGCATCTTTCATATTATGTCATCTGATTGTCCGAGTCTTTTGTACCTTTGGATATCATGATGGTTATGTTATTCGTCTAAGTGTCCAATTGCATATCCACCCATCCGTCATCAATCATACGTCTATTATTAGCTATGTGTCCAGTTCCAATGTTTCGATTGTTAAAACTAGTTATCGTCCCATGTATCCATCACAACCACTACCATCTATTGTGACCATAAGGTAACTTTTTTCAACAATATACTTAACCACTAGTGTTCATCAACCATTATCCTAACAATAAACCATTAGTATAAGATCCAAACAATATCCTTCCCTATTATACTTCAAACCTTCCATAATATTGTTCTTAGTTACTAGATCCAGAAACAAGATGAGGGGACCTATTAACCGGTTCGAACCTTAGGGTACCATCGTGCTGTTGAAAAGTAATCCTAATTCATGCATGCAAGGCACGTGATCTCTAGTTAACGGTTCATTTAGTAGTTTGAATAAGTTGTTAGGCTAAGTCATGATTTGTTGAGTGTTTCGGAGATCCACCTTTCATGGGTGAGATCAAGTATTTAAGGTTGTGTAGGTTATGGTGTTTGATTACTTCTTTTCACTATTCAATAAGAGATCAAAAATCTGTGCCGCCTAAATTCTTTGTTCTTTATTATCGTTCTTATTCATTGTTTCAGTTTTGTTTAATCATTGCTCTTGCCAACACGTGGTATCAGAGCCATCACCACCATAGCTTCCCGTCACCGTATTGCTTAACCGTGACCGGCACCAGTGCTTATATCCCCTTATCTGGACCTCGTTCTGATTTCGTCGGGTGGTGGTTGTGGCTGCGTCACCGCCGTAGTTCCTGTATTCACGGTGATCGGAACCCACCAGTTCCCTTTCTCTTTCTCTCTTTAGTCTCGTTCTTCTCCCGGTTACTCTCTCTCTAACTCCTCTTTCTCTCTCTGTTGATCACCTTTGTCTCGATCTTCGTCTCTCTCTCCTCGGCGTATGTGTCTCTCTCTCTCTCTGTTGTATAGTGTGTGTGTTGTGTTGTTGAGGAACCGAGCCGCCGGAGCTCCGCCTATGCTCTGCCGTAAAGGGTGGCAGGAGCTGGATGGCTCCTCTCTTCTCTCTCTCCATTATCAAGTGTGTGTTTGTGCAAATATTGTTACAGCCATAAAAATGGTTTGGGGTTTCTTTTATAGTGGGGGGGTTTGATTAATGATATTGACAAAAACCATTTTTAGATTAAATGGTTTTTGGGGTTGAGTTGTCACAACAAGGAACAAGGGAGGATAAGTGTCCTCTCTAGTGACTCACTAAAGGGGTGTCGGGTGGGTTCGTTATCAGGTGTCGGTTTGGTCTCGCGTCGCATATCGGTTCGGTTACGTAACACACCGTTGTATATAATAGCTTTAATATTATGGTTTGGGTTTTAGTTTCGGATATAAACATACTAATTATTGTTCATTTCTTATTGTTTATTTAGTATACAAAATAATATTGTGCGAAAAATTATGGGCCCTATAACCGGGTTGTTACAGTTTAGCTGCACATGTGCATCTCACGGTTGGGGACAGGGGGTTTAGGTTTTTTGGGAGTGGTGGTGGGTGGGTTTAGGTTTTTAGGGGGTGGAGGTGGGGTTTTTGTGGGTTTTTTTTGTTCACACTCGTTCTCGAGTTCTCTTCCTAAAACTAATTCTCGCATGATCCTTACCCTATATGTGTGTGTATGTATTTGGTTTTAGTTTTTTAGAGGGTGGAGGTGGGATTTTTATGTTTTTTGTTTATGTTCACGCTAGTTCTAGAATTCTCTTCCTAAAACTAGTTCTCCCATAATCTATACACTAGACACACACACATATACATATATATACTAGTAGCGAACCCGCGCGATGTGGCGGCGCTAACAATTTACAACACAGTACTCAATTTTTTGATAGTTTATCAATTGGATTGTGATATATTGTGTAGTACTTGAGTTAGTTTTCTTATTTGTGTAATATGTTACAACTCAATTAAGTTAACTTATTATGTGCTACGTCTGACGTCAGAGTTATTCTTATGTAAATCTGGAATACGAAAATAAATAGACGTGCATTTTCACTAAGCAATATAAGGAATAGTCTCATTTCATCGGTGACTGACCATGTGAATTTTATCAAACAAAGTAGCCTCATATACCAAAGTTCATGTTGCGTGAGACCCAAGAAATCTTCAACAATGTCATGATTATCCATCAATGGTTCCAAGAAATATGATTCCTTTAGCCATAAGACCTGTAGATTAAAAAAAACATAAAGTCAACCGGCTAAACCATGAAAAGTGCAGTTTTGTTGTATCACAAATTTCAAGGAAATTTGCGATATGAGCATAGGGATCTTCATCAGGTAAACCATGAAAAGTGCAGTTTTGTTGTATCATGTGGATTACATGGGACTTAATTTCAAAATGGTCGGCATCAACGGCGGGTCTAGCGATGTTAGGGCCCAACGCATTGATGGAGGGTCTAGCAAAATCAGAGATGGTTCTATCAACTTGTGTCATTTTTAATTTTTGTTCTTTTCTTCTAGCTCTAAAATATCTTTCGAGTTTTCAAGAAGAGGTGTAAAAATTGGCGAGGGACACAAGTGAGTAATTTTAAGAAAACTTTTCTCTAAAACAGTCGTGTCCCCGGCAACGGTGCCAAAAACTTGGTGTGTGTGGGTGTTTCAAGAAAACCTAACTTCTTTTAAAAAAAAAGGGCAAAGTCCCGGAGGAGGTGCCAAAAGAAAATATGAGTAAGTTATAAAATAGTAAGACACTTGCAAGTTTTAAATTTATAAATTAAAACGATATTAGCTCAACGTTACACACCCAGCACAATAGGCAAGCGTACCTATCGTGTATAGTATAGAAATGTGCAAGTACCGAGTATCGAATCCGTGGACACGATTTTTACTTCTCAGCTTCCTAAAATTACTAGAAGACTTTTTTTAAAATGCGAGAAGAAAAGTAAAAAAGAGTGATGTAAACTTTTAAAAGAAATCAATGACAAAACAATGGTGTTGCTTCGGGATCAGATGGAGCCTAGTATGATGATAGTTATCTTTATTTAAATTGGTGTGTTCGAGTTGCGCACTTGTGCATAAACTTAGAATTGCTACTGCATTTTCTAGAGGTGACTGTTTTCGCATAACTGTACAAACAACTATGTTCTTAATGTTATTATGAGAGTCTCCCGAACCGGGCAGCTCACCTCTCAACACTGAAAACAAAATGACTCGAGACTGTGTGGACTCAACCCCGAATTACCCGCCTCCCGGTGTTGCGATATAAACATCAAACTACTCTAGACTTTTATGAATAACTCGTCGGTGGTCGGAGCATGACCGAAAAAGTCACCACTTAATATCATAGAGGAGTCGTGCCTAACCAGAACACGTGCATCCCCTACTTGATTTAATTAACTTGTCAAAAAGTGAGTGGTCTATTATTAACTGTGCGGCAGTATAATAATGAAAGAAAATAAAGACCGTTTTCTCTCAACAAGGGTTCATCAGTCCTTAACCTGCGCCAAAGCTTTCACATAGACCATGAAGCTAAGTCGCAAAATTAAGTCATGACTTATCACCAGGACCGAGTATAAAGACCATACCGACCATAAATGAGATCTTGATAGTAGAGGATTAAGCCACTAAGTGTGTGTATTTCTACCCACAAATGAGCTAATCACTACTCGCGGGATTAGGTTAGCTCACAAGCGCATGGGTTTTTGCACACCATGGGTACACTCATGAGTCCTCCCACTTCCTATCAAGACACCCACAAGATCAAAGACTAAGTGATTTATTAATTAGATTATTAAACAATGTTTAGAATAGAAAGACTTGTTAAGAACACAAAACACCACTTTAAGATAGAAGATAAACAATATTAATTCATACCAAGTTTCCATCATCACCGTAGCATCACCAAAAGAAATCGAGCCTAGCATGGTTGATACAATAAGCTCACAAGGTTGGGTTTCTGTACAAGTCATGGTGGAAGGATGTATGGAGATTTCTAAGGGTTTTGGATGATTTTGGGTTGTTTCTCTCTTGATCAAGGTGTTTATGGAGTGATCCCATGCTCCAAAGGACACCTACAATCCTTAAGGAGGGCAGCAACTTCATGGAGAAGTGTTGATTTGTGAGTGGAAAGGGATGCTTCAAAATGTGGGGTGGAGGCCTCTATTTATAGGCAAATCAGCTCAAGCATGCCCGTGCTCATACCTTGGCACGCCCTGCTCGACAGCGGGTACTGTTGCAGAGTCCTTTTTGCAGAAGATGTTGGTTTGTAGGCTGAGCACGCCTGTGCTCTTGTCCCTCGCACGCCCGTGCCACTCAGTACAACTAACCGTCTTGTCAGTTGTGGTCGGTTTAAGCTTTGGAGAACACGCTGGAGTAAAGCACGGTCGTGCCATACAGTGGGGCACGCCCGTGCACTTCCTGAAATGCAGAAATTGACCTCTATTGACTTGGAAATGTTGACTTGTTGACCCAGGACAGTTGCACGGCTGTGCCATATCTGGCAAAGCTTCAAAGTCTTCAATTCTTCATCCGTTTAGTGCCGTTTTGTGCGGGTTTCCACTTCTTTTCATCACCGGACCTCTGATCCTGCAATTATCAACAAAGAAAGATAAATCATGATAAAATGGAGATAAAAACACGATTTTGGGTATAAGATAGGTGATAATTATGTGTGAAAACATATCAATTTCTCGGCACATCAGACCCCCATAAGATAGACACTTGGACTTCCAAGAAGACAGTCGCTTTCGAACCTTCTCTAAAACCGGATCATAACTTCTAAAAAGGTTCATATTAAACGCAATGGGAATTCCAAGATGGGTAAAAGGAAACCGACATGATGCCACTTGTAAAGCCGAAGCCATTTCAGCGATTTCAGTGTCATCCACACTTACTCCATAAACAACTTTTCCATGAACTAATTCCCAACTCGGAGATCAGATAGAAACCCCTCAATAAACATCTCAAATTCAACGCATTTGTAATCGACCATTCCCCACAAAACACCACATCATCCACGTACATAAAATGAGAGAGCATAGGTCCCGTACCACCCACCCGAATACCATAAAAAACACCCAAGTAAGTAGCCCGTCTCATGATCCGGGTGAGACCCTCCATGGCAAGAATATCAAACAATAGACATAACCTGACCCCGCCACTTTTATGAAAAATTCATTTGTGCCAAGATATCTTCCAAAAAAATCCCACCTCAAAGAATCATAAGCTTTCTTGATATCGACATTTAGGAAAAAAAAAAAAAAAAAAAAACCTTTCAACTTCGACCTCTTCAACCATGCAGTAGTCTTATTAAGAATCAAAGGCCCGTCAAGAATATTTTGATCACTAAGAAAGGTGGTTTGTTCCTCGGATATAAGTCGTGGCATAATTTGTTTCAGGCGCAAAACTAGAACCTTGGATAACACTTTATTAAAAACACCAACCAGACTAATAGGTCTATAGTCCGACAAAGACACTTGATCTCGTCCTTTTGGAAATCCGAAAAACATCCCGACCGAATAGAAACATTAACGTGAAATTCCTCAAACATAGTCAAAAAGTCCTGCTTCAAAAATAGACCAAAACTTGAAAATAAAAGTAAAGTTAAACCCGTCGGGTCTCGGCGCTTTATCCCCATCACAATCGAAAACTGCACTCGTAATCTCATCCATAGTAAACGGGCCATCCAATAAAGCAACATCATCAGTAGATAGCTGAAGAAACACTAAGTATCAAAGAGATTATCACTAATCACCGAGTGGTAAATACTTAGATAACTACAAGTACGTTCCTTTACCGAAACCTTTGGTTCAACCCGAGAATGGAAATATAAGTGAGTGTGTGTGTGGTAAAAGTAAGACACGAAGATGTAAGTGGTTCGGTCAAGATAGACCTACGTCCACTGTGAAGAGCTGGTGATCTTATTACTTTGGAGAGTACAAAGTATTACAAATAAACCTATCTCTATGTTACAAGTGAGTATTTTTGGATCCTTTGCTAAGGAGTTGATGTCTTCTATTTATAGTGGAGATCGTGGGCTTGGTAGGAAGCCCACGAGAAGTCTTGTATTCCTTGGGCCTAGCCTTGGCCCAACTGCTTTTGGCCCCTGGGAAGGGCGGGAAAAAGGATGGCACTGTAGCTGACGTCATCGGCAGTTGAGGGTGACTGGCCGCCGGCGGTATGTCATTCTGACCCAGCATGGTTGACTTACCTGCTGGTGTCTGTCGTGACCCCTAACAGTAGGTAAGCATGCCTGGTCACGTCACTGTTGAACGTCAGTGGTTGTTGGGCTACTGCAGACACGTGTCGCCTTCCGCTTGGTGGTACCTGTGATCTTCTGTAGACGGATCTCCTTGATCCCTGATCTTCCGTACCTTGTACCTGGGGCTGTTACATAGTGGAATATTCCGCGCGTTGGTGGGCGTGTGTCTGCTTTTCCCAATTGAAGTATGTAAGACTAATTTGTTGCTCGTCCGTTGTCCGCGGACTACATCCTGCGCGGATGCTTCCGCGGATCTTTATGTAGAGGGATAAGGATGCCGCCTCCGCGTGGATTAGGCTTCCTATCCCTTCAATAGCCGAATGATGTCAGGGCTTATAAACGTCGGCTTTACTCCTACACTATCGCTAAATTTTTCCTTAAAAAAAGAAGCGACTTTTGTCTTAACCTGAACCGGGTCTGTGACCCAAACACCATCACAATGAACCCCATGAATTATATTATCCGTCGTATTGAGCTTGATGATACCATAGTAATATTTCGAATTCTCACCCCCATCGAGAGCCCAATTAACTCTAGATTTTTGTTGCGCATCCAATGTTCCCAACCTCTCTTCTTCAAGCAAAGACTTCTTATCTATAACATGGGATTCCATATCAGATTCGGTCAAGGCTCTAGTATCATTTATTTTCTCCTGCTCTTCAATTCTGCATTTACATTCCGAATACTTATCATCTCTTCACTTACGATCCGCATTCACCCACAATCTAATTCTACCCTTTAACCACTTCAACTTAGCCGCTAAGGCTACATCTGCAGACCCTGTAAACTCAAAATAAGAAGATATAATGAAAAAACTCCACAAACCCCGGAAATTCCAACCACGAGTTGTAAATCCGAAAAGGAATATACCCAAAATACGCATCTTTCAACGAAAGCAGGATCGGGCAATAATCTGAAAGATATCTAGCATGTGCCGCGACTGCCGCTCCTGACCAAGACGCCATAAAGTCGTTACAAACCAAGAACCTATCCAATTTACTTAGCTTGTCACCCTTCCTGGACATATAAGTGAACTTATACCCGCACGTATTATATTCAAAGAGCTCTGCATCTGTGATAAAGTTGTTGAAATAAACCGCATTTTGTAATGAAAAATCCGAATTACACCTTTCATTTACACATCTCACCTCATTAAAATCACCCAAGAAAACTCACAACCCACATAGGGATCGTATATACAGTAACAACTCATTCCAAAAATTATGTCTACTTGTCGGATCAATAGGAGCATGGACATTTGCAATATTAACATGAACAATAGCCAGAATCAAAAGGCCCGAAACCACCAAAACATGATGAGACTTAATAACCCCATATTGATGAAAACAAGATGGATCCCACCAACAAATTAAACCCCCCGCATTCCCATCCGACTCTACATAATCAAAATGAAAAATAGAATTACCCCAAAAACTTGAAAGCAACCAAAGAGGAGGATCTGAAATCTTTGATTCATGCAAGGCCATGAAATCCACACCATGATGCATCCTCAAACCTCTAACCCAACCCGCCTTTCCTTTACGCCTAATCCCACGAATGTTCAATGAAAGAAAGTTCATTAACAATCCAAACCACTGTGTTCCGAAATAATCTCCTCTACAATCGGGCTACAAAAAATTTTCAAATCCATACCTACCATCTCCCCTACCTGGACCGTGGCGCTTACCTCTTTATTAAGACCTACCGCCTCCTCCACCACTTCATACGGAACCTGATCTGAAGACCCAACAACATCCACATGAGCGATAGGAAGATCTACAGCTGACTGCTCAGGACCCTTCTCATCACCATCTTGTTCATTCTGAGCCATGGTGACCTCCACCGATTCATCCAATAACCTCATGTTCAGTCTGGGCATCTTTGTTCATCTTCCTAAAAAGGGAGTTAGAAAAAATAGAATCACGTGCATTGTCCTCTGGTTAATTATGAAACACAAGACGGGATCGTTTCCTGCTCTTCACCGATTTTGAACAGCCCATGTTAAAGCCCATCCCATTATTCCCTACAAACCCAAATGATAAAAGCCCATGTCTTGGCCCCAACCTGACTCCCCCACATGCCCGCTATCAACCTGGCCCACTTCTTTTGAATGTTGAGCGGGAACGGTCATCTCCTCCACAGAAGGAAAGAAGTAAAGTCTTCACTGCCACGCGATGTTTCCTCCTTATTCTCCGCCGGAATTATTGACACATTATTCGCCGGAATATTCCCATTCAACCCCACCTCATCGATCTCCAGCATGACATCTCTGATCTCACATTCTTCCATGTCGTCATCCTTATCTTCTACATTAACATCTTCAAATTTTGGGACCCACGTAGAACTGTCTTCAACAACCCAAACCGTGTATCCATTACCTTTCCAATAAATTGTGACCTCCTCGTCAATCCTAGAGGCAATCTTAGTAAGGACGTGAGTGAAACCAACCGAGTTATCTATACCAACCCACGAAAAATCCGATGGCCATACCACCTCTCCGAACAAGGTGCCAACCCTATCAAAAACCACATTTTCACGAACGGACACTAGCATACTAAACACCTTGAGGACTACAATCCATTTGAATGGTACGACTTGCCTAGTCCATGGCGACACTGAAACCAAAGCCTGTTCCCATACATCCTTCTTAGAGACCATAAAATCGGTCATCTCAATGTTATCACGGAACGTAATAAGCACCGTCAAACCTCCTAGATAAGAAATAGCAGCATCTTTATAACCTGCATTTAGCAACATCTTTTTTACCACATGCAGTCGAGCAATGGTATTTGAGACACCGACCACTGCCCGTCCCATGCAATGCATGGGATACATTGCCCCTCATCATTTAACTGTAACGTCTTCTTGGACCCAGAGGAACCACCATAAACCGTAGCCATAGCCGGAATCTCCCCATCCACGATATTCTTCTCCCTATGAATCCATGTCTTCTTCACCATGTCACCCTCATCATAGGAAATCTTTCTATGAGATTGATTGAACATGGCCATTGAAACAGCAATCCGAGAGTCCATGATTTCGATCTCATTCAAGCTTTGAAGAATAGAATATGGATCCCTGATTTTCACACACCGTACAAATCCGAAAACTCTCCCTTTAGTCATTCGCCTCCTCGGAACCCATGCATCCGTAACTATGACAAACTCCTTGAAAGCCTCCTTCAACTTCAAGCCAGTAACCCTATCCGAGATGTTTGTAACGTAGAAAGTAGTCCTTGTAGTCAGATCATCGTCATCAAAACGGTTGTTGGAAGGCGCCACCGTGTATCGCCTCTCCTATTAGGGTTTCCCATAGCAACAATAAGGTATATACTTTATTCGCAAATTTTGTGATACATGGTCAACTCTACGTGCTAGTCCATAGTAAAAAGTAAAAATGGATTTAAACAATTAATGATTGATAAAGATTATAAAGTTACAACATAAACAACCTCGTATAATACAAGGCTTTATAAGCTAGTAACATTTAATACATCTTAACTTACAATTTTTTTGTGGATGGATTGCTTATTTTCTTATATGTTTTCCTTTTTTTTCTTGCTTTAGTTGGTCCACAAAAATTTGTAAACGTGTTTTTATAAGACCATATGTAATGGTGAGGGAATTAGAGTGTTTTTGCCCTAATCCATGCCTCAGCAAAATTAAACACCCCCTACCCCCAAGTTTTTGGGGGTGTTTTTGAGCTTCAGGCAAAAAACAATGGCGTGAAAAAAAATGGAGGCCCAATCATATTACATTATTCCCATCTAGAGAGAAAGAAAGTGTGTGTGGTGAGGGGTTTAGAGAGAGAGGGCTTAAAATTTTTCACCTTACCACTACACCATTTTTTTCATTTCAAAGCTCATATAGACCCCACATGCCACGTATCGTTTAATGCCCCATGGGGCTTGAAAATTTCCACATACCATTACACATGGTCTAAGTGTTGAATTTTATCAGGTTTTTCTTTGGTATACGAAAAACAAAAATCTAACGAAAATCATTCTTATAACGTACAAAATTTTATATGTGGATCCCCCCCCCCCCCTTGGTTGATTTGCCAGTATTTGGTTGGGCATTAAACGATACGGATGTAGATAATGAGAATAATGTTGGGGTTCGTGATCAAGAAAACGGATTCAGAGAAGAAGTGGAAGGTACCTTAGCCTTAGCTAAAGGTTTAGGGGTTGAGAACTTGGAAATGTTTGAAAATGATGTTGTAAAGGCGGTTAACAGTGAAGGCTTTCAATCGGTAAATCAATGAACATGTTATCTGTTAATATTAGAGGTATGGGGAAGGATGACAAAGAGGAATGGATCGCTAATCTTAGACTTAAAAACGAGGTTAGTTTTGTTATTCTTCAAGAAACTTAATTTGCGGATTTGAGTGGTATGAATGTTGGCAAGTTTTGGGGTAGGGGCGACTATGAATTTGAACATGTGGATGCTTCGGATAGATCGGGGGTCTTATCTCCATGTGGAATCCAAAGAAGTTTGTTAAAGGTTTAGTGCAAAAGCATCAAAAAATTTTAGTCGTTAACGGTTATATGAAAGATAATGGGAGGATGGTTTCTTTAATCAATGTTTATGCTCCTCAAAAGGTAGTTGATAAGCAACGTCTTTGGAACGAGTTAAAGCGGGTTATTATGCAAGATTCGGGTAATTAGATTGTAGGAGGGTATTTTAGTTGTGTCTAGGATAGAGGTGAGCGACGGAATTCCAAGTTTAACGCTTCACCTACTAATGATTTCAACGACTTCTTAGATGTGGTTAGTTTACAAGAGTATGGCTTGAAAGGACACAAATTTACGTTTGTTTCCGATAACAAGTGTAGTAGGATTGACCAAGTATTTGTTTTGTGGAATATTTTTAACAATTGGCCTAACACGGAGTACCGTGCTTTGGCAAGAGAAAAATCAGATCACAGCCCGTTGGTTTTAAAGGTTGAGTATAGAAATTTCGGAACCAAGCCTTTTCGATTCTTCAGTTCATGGTTGCTTCGTGAAGGCTTTGATGAGGTTGTTTTGCAAGCGGCTAATTTGTTTCAAGGGAAGGTGCACCTGATGTTGTATTTATGAGCAAACTAAAGTGGATAAAGAAACATATTGTAAATTGGAGGAAGAATAATATGATTAATGAGCTAGAAGAAGAAACGAATGTTATGCAAGAGATTTGTGATTTGGACGAGGTCATTGAGCAAAGGGATTTCACAGAAGCTGAGCAATAGGTGCATGAAGAAAATCAAAAACGTTTAAGGGAGCTAGAAGAATTCAAGAGTAAGGATCTACGCCAAAAAAGCGAGGGTGCGATCGGCTAAAGAAGGTGATGAAAACATGAGTTTTTTTTCACGGGATGGTTAATACTCGTAGAGCTTCGAATTCTATACCGGGTTTGTTGGTGAATGGTGAGTGGATATATAAACCGTCTATAGTCAAAAAAGAGGTTTATCAATTTTTCAAGAAGAAATTTGTACAAGATATAAGGTTTCGGCCATCATTGGTGTGCTCGGATTTGAAGCAGACTTCGGATGAGAGAGGTTTGGTTCTGGTGGCGCCTTTTTCGAAAAAAGAAATCAAGCAAGTGGTGTTTGAGTGTGGTAGCGAAAAAGCTCTCGGTCTGGATGGCTTTAACTTTAAATTTATTAAGAAGTTTTGGCCAATTTTTGAAGCTGATTTCGTGAAGATTTTTCAGTATTTCGCAGACATGGGTATTACTAATAAAGGTGTTGGTTCGTCATTCATTACCTTGATATCGAAAGTGAGCGATCCTATAGGGCTTGGCGAGTATCGCCCGATTACTCTTATCGGGGTGGTAAGTAAGGTTATCTCTAAAGTCTTGGCTAATAGATTGAAGAAGGTGATGGATACTACTACTTATGAAACTCAATCGGCTTTCATCTCGGGGAGGTACATTCTTGATGGCCTGTTGATAGTTAGCGAAATTATTTCTTGGGCAAAACGAATGGGGAAAGATTTAATTTTGTTAAAAATAGATTTTGAAAAAGCCTATGACAATGTTCATTGGGATTTTTTATTATCTATTATGAGACAAATGAAGTTTCCTCAAGTTTGGTGCAATTGGATTTACAGTGTTTTATCTTCGGCTCAATCCTCTGTATTGGTTAATGGATCTCCTACTTTCGAGTTTGATTGTAGCAAAGGTCTTCAACAAGGAGACCCTATTTCGCCATGTTTATTTATAATAGTGATGGAGGCGTTTTCTAGTATTATTCGCAAAGCATGCGACATTGGTGCTTTTGACGGGGTGAGGCTTCCAAACGGGGGCCATGTATTTTTCACCTTCTATATGCTGATGATGCTATAGTTATGGGGGATTGGTCGCATTTAATTTTAAGGCGTTACGGAGACTTCTGCGGATTTTTCATTTATTTTCGGGTCCGCGGATTAATATTAAGAAGTTAGCTCTATTCGGCATTAGCATGGACGCAAATGTTGTTCAAATTGAAGTCGGGCGATTGGGGTGCAGGTCGGGAGGTATTCGATTTAAATATTTGGGTATTCGGGTGGGTCAAAATATGAGTCGAGTTAATGGTTGGGACCCGGTTATCCAAGTGTTAAAAAATAGAATGTCCAGTTGGAAGGCTCGAGTTTTATCTATGGCGGGAAGGGTTGTGCTTATTAAATCTATGTTAGAAAGTCTCCCAACTTACTATTTTTCGTTATATAAGTCGCCTATTACGGTAGTGAACAAGCTTGAAGGTTTAATTAGAAGATTCTTATAGGGCGCGAACGATGAGAAGGGTAAGGTGCATTGGGTCACTTGGGATATGGTGACTAAGGCGAAGAATGAGGGTGGGTTGGGTTTAAATATGCTTGTAGAAAGTAATAATGCGATGCTTTTGAAGTGGTTATGGAGATGTAAAACGGAAGATGGGGCTCTTTGGAGAAAGGTTATTGATGCTATACATGTTTTGGGAAGAAGGTAGGATGAGTTTCCCTGGGACAAGAGGATTACCCATGGAGTAAAATTGTTAAAACTGGTTATCGGCTAAAAATGCTGGAAGCTAAATTTGTTAGCATGATTCGGGGTAAGGTTGGCGATGGAAAGAAGATAAAATTTTGGGTCGACCCATGGATCGCTTGTGAGCCGTTAAAAGTTTTGTTCCCGCATTTGTTTCGGTTGGAAAAGAATAAATGGTGTACGATTTTGGATAGAGTTGGGTCTCATCGGGATGTGGGTTTGGTGCAATGGGAATGGCAAAGATATTCGGCTTTGTCTAATGAGGTGGCCGAATTAGTTGATTGTCATAGATTGATTTCGGGTACTCGGTTAAACGATAAAAAGGATCAATGGTCTTGGGATATAAGGTCTAATATTGGGTATTCGGTGAAGGACGCTAGAATGTGGATAATGGGGAAGGCTCCCATGAATGATAATTAGCGTTTCAAGCATAGTTGTCAAAAGTGTGCCTTGGCGAGCACCTAGGCGCGCCTAGGCTCGAGGCGCACCAAGTGCGTTGCGCCCTTTGAGGCACGCGCCTAGGCACTGAGGCGCACTATCAGGGCTGATTTCCGGTCAAATTCAGGCTAAAAGTTGCATAAACCTTTAAAACATCCTAAGTGAGTCATTAACAAGTCCTAAACAACCCTAAAACATCCTAAAGTAGCCCTAAACAAGCCTAAAACATCTCTAAAATCCCTAAAAAATGTATTTTATACTATGCGCTTAATTATAAAAAGCCGTCGTTTTTATGCGCCTTGCGCCTAGGCTCCGGGCTCAGCCTATGCGCCTTGAGTACGCCTAGGCGCTTTGACAACTATGGTTTCAAGTGGTGTAAATGGCTTCCAAATAAATGCAATATTTTTATGTGGAGGGCTACTTTGGATAGAATTCCGACTATGGAAGCTTTGAGCCAGAGGAACTTGATCGTGGGAGATGGTTTATGTGTTCACTATGGCGAGGCGTTCGAAGGTGTTGATCATATTTTTACAGCTTGTCGATTAGCACATGGTGTTTGATGTGGTATATCGGCTTGGTTGAACATTCCTCATATGTTTGCTTTTTCGTTGAAGGATGTAATGCAAGTGGAAGAATACACGGATGGGTCGAGCAAAAGGAAGGAGATAGTGTATGGAATTCTCATTTTGGCATGCTGGCGGCTATGGAAGGCGAGAAACGAGAAGGTCTTTTCTAATATTGATTCTAACGTAATTCGGATTGTCGCCGATGTTAAGTCGATGGGTTTTCTTTGGTATAGATGTAGGACTAAAGGTAATGTAGTCGATTGGAAAGGATGGTTTAATAGTAGTTGGACGTGATGTAATATTCGTTTTTGGCAGTTTATCTTTAGCTTGGAGATATGCCGAGTTTAGTGTGTTTAATGAAGTTCAAGTTTCAAAAAAGAAAAGATAAATAACAAATTAAGTTAGAACGATCATTCTAAAGGTTTTGAGTTCTTGCAGTTGCCACCTCCTTCGCTGTAGGGGTTTGTTATGTTCGAAATTTAGGTTTTCCGGTTTCACATATGGTTCATTACGAATCAATTTTCCGTATCACATTTTAATCTTTTTTTTTTAATCAAAACCTGATATAAATACCAACAAGAATTACAAGTAAGCGGTGGGTAAACGCCCACAAGCTGCGCCGCCACCCCTTTTTGAATAATAAACCGTAGTCTATTAAAAATAAAGCTTGCGTCCTTGGCCGCAGGAGAGTTACTCTTTACCCCCTTTTGCAAAAAAAAAAAAAAATGACCCGAAATAAGTTGGGCATAAATCTTTTTACCTTAAATTGTGTTAACAGTTATTAATGGATTTAAACCTGTAACGTTTTTATTGAAATAAAAATTTTGGGCTATAAATCCAATAACAAACATTCAATCAAATCAAATTTAGTTGTACAAGTTGGTTCGGTTCTGGAACGCATTATAACCGAAACCATACCTAAACTAAAAAAAAAGGAAAATAAAACGAAACTCTCTCTCATGCTATTCTTTCATACGCATGAGAGACTAAAAGGAAATAAGAAAAAAAGTTTCCATTGCCGGGAATCGAACCCGGGTCTCCTGGGTGAAAGCCAGATATCCTAACCGCTGGACGACAATGGATTTTTGTTTACTAATCTCAAACCTTTAATTGAGTTTGCAAATAGAAAGTCTTAGACTAAAATCCTTTGTGCAAAATGTAAGAGAACAAAATATACAACAGCAGCCTGAGTTCGACCATTACAGTGCTTAACATAATTTTAGTTACACTTAATTTCATCATCAAGAGACAAGAGGACCGGAGTAGAATTCGCAACCAAGCATTTTAACTTGGTGTTATTTACGATCGAGTATAAATAATCTCTCCAAAGAAATAACACAAAAGTTTGGATTAATACAACCTTTTTTAAAAAAAAAAAATCAAATTAACCGCAATATATCATGTTTTATATATTTTGTAACATTTTTTTTAGTAATCTAATCTTACTATTTTATTTCATGATTAAGAAAATTACATCAAGATAGCGGGCAGGTGGGCAACAAGCTGTGCCGCCACCCTTTTCTGAATAGCAAATCCTAATCTTCTAAAAACGTAATCCTGTCAACTCGGAGCTGAGACACTACTATGAATAACCCGTTGGACCCTGGTCAGGAAACGGGTAGCCTCCGGTGCCAATGAGCCAAAAGTATCAAAGGCCAAGGGTACAAAAACATGTTGATTCTTCTCACAGGCTTTGGCATGTTTTTCTACCTTCTCCTCTGCTTTTCGCACCGCTTGCCTTGCTACAAAGCCACTATCCCTGAACCCAACTAGAGGAGATAAAACCATTGTAACCTGCAAATTAAAAAATAAGTTAATTTACAGTAGGAATATTAGATGTGATGAGTGTAGTAGGTGTTTGAAGCAAGTCACAACTCGCAACCAGCATTATGAAAAAAGCATGAGATGCTTATGCTACAGTGTTAGTCTAGATGTGACTCTAATTGTACATACCCCTTAGATGGGGTGATGATTTGATTTATAAAACAAGGTATTACAAGAACAGTCGACTAAAATTAGTCGGGCCGATTCAATACAGAACTAAAAAACAATAAGTAGAAAAAATGGTTCCATTGCCGGGAATCAAACCCGGGTCTCCTGGGTGAAAGCTAGATATCCTAACCGCTGGACGACAATGGATTCATGCTTAACTATCTTATAACTCTGAATAACTTTGCAAATAATAAATTTAGACCAAATATCCGGTGTGTTATGCATTCAGACATTCGGTAATGAAAAATCTAACAGAAGAAATTTATAACAGCAAGCCTGATTCACCCATTACAGCATAAATTTAGTTACACTTTCTTAAATAAATAAGAAACAACACAAAAGTTAATACGCTACAACCATTGTAAAACCAAATAATTTGAACAGAAAAGCGTCGAAAAGAATTGTTTGCCCAAAAATTTATGACATGTGACGTAATTAGTTATTTATCAGCTATATGTGACGAAAACTTGGCTAGAGTTGTTGAGGGCTATAAAATGTGCTTGCTTAACCTCTTTAGTATTTGTTGATGTTTTTTTTAATAACCAACTTTAGAATTTGCTCTAAGCCCTTACAAAGGTCAAACCGTAACTGGTAACATGCATCCGGAGAAAAAGATGTTTAGAAAGAAAATTTGGTCATGATACCTCGTAAAAAAGAAAGATTATGTATACACATCTACAAGAAGCGAAAAAGAAAGAAAAGAAGGTGAACTATGTAGTTGACATGGCCTAAAACTTCTATATCTATACAATGAATTCAATCTTTCTATAAATTAACCTTCTAATACAAATTCTTGTTTCGTTGGTAAAGTATCATATCACTAAAAGTCGTTGCAAGATATGAGAAAAATACTAAATACAATGCCGTACGTACCAGCACTTTATATGGCATAAGTGTATAACAAAACAACTCATAAATAAACGGCCCAACTCTTAAAACTGTATTATTTGTGAGACATTATTTAGAATTGATTTGTTTGTATCAAAGATGTATGTTGACATGACACAATCATATATGCAATAATAACTCTATATACACATTAGTGCTCCTTTATTAAGCTTGAAATAGGTATTTCAAGTCATCTATTGTAAGCCGAGTCTGACTGCTACCAGTTTCATCCTCCCCGAATGTGGATGCCACCATCTCGCTCTGCTTTTGCGGCAAAAAACCACATAAACCTCTAATTTCAGTAGCTTTCAAGGGTAGATAAGCTAGAAAGATGTTTATTCAACTAGTTTCTATCTTCTTCAAAGAAGGGTGTTTTAGTTTCTTGCATGGGTGAGCATAAACAACAAATGACCAAGCCATAACCAAAAGTTTCAAACCAGTTCGGTTATGTTTTGTTTTTCATAAAAAACAAATAGCGGCGCAGCTTGTTGCTCGCCTGCCTGCTATTCTTATGTAATTTGCCCCTTTTGTTGAAATGATAATAATAATGAATTCCATAAAAATACATGTAGAGTTAAGTACATTACCAGTAGATTCAAACCAAAACTAAGCAATCTCTATAATTTCTATATATAATAAAATTTGTGTTTCAAAAAAGTTATATTATAACTTTTTATAAATAACAAAGTAGCCATCTATTACAGGAAAAGATTTATGACTATATTAATTGTATTCAATTGTATTTATTTTACTTTCCTTGTATACTTGTACACCTCAATTATAAATACATAGCATCAATCCCTCAATCATTATTGAGGTTGATTTCCTAATTCCTTACATGGTATCAGCCTAAAATCTCCCACCCCCAATTTCTTTTCTTTCCCAGCCGGCCCTACCCTTTACCTTTTCTTTTCTTCCTTTCAATCGCACATCTGTTCAGCTTCTTCATGGGTTCTTCTTCAAACCCTGCTGATTCACTTATCCCTTTTCCCAATTCTTCACACTTAACCCCCATTAAATTAACCTCTACCAATTATTTAGTTTGGCGTAATCATATGCGTCTTCTGGTTGGCCTTTATCGCTTAACAGCGCACATCGATGGTTCTTCTATACCACCGCCGGCCACCATTACAGCCGAAGATAAACAAGTTGATAACCCTCTGTTTCGTTCTTGGCTTGCCGACGATCAGAAAGCGGCCCTGCTTCTTCTTTCTGCCTTATCAGAATCTGCGGCTGCTGAAGTTCTTGGCTTGGAGAGCGCACGCGAGATCTGGTCTGCCCTCGAAAACGCATACAGTAATGCATCCGTGGAGCGGGTCCAGTCTCTACGTGATTCTCTTCGCGCCTTAACGAAAGGTAATTCTTCTGTTACTGAATTCTCTCGCAAGTTTAAAAATTATTGTGATCAGCTTGCTGCGATCGGACATCCGGTTGCTGACATGGACAAGCTGCACTGGTTTCTTTGCGGACTTGGGCCCTCTTATGAGGTATTCTCTACTGCTATCCGCACAACCAAACCTGCACCATCTTTTAGTGATTTAATTGCCCATGCTGAAAGTCAAGAGTTGTTTTCACAATCCCTTCATGGTACTACACCACCTGCTGCCTTTTTTGGACAAAACAGACGTGACTCGGGTACTGGTAGGGGCCGTGGCTCTTCTAGCCGTGGTTCTTACTCACGTGGTACGCCCACCCGTGGTCGCGGTTCTACCCGTAGGCCACCCCATTGTCAGCTATGTCGCACCAATGGGCACTATGCATCGGCTTGTCCGAATCTTCATACTTTTGCCTCTCAGGCTCCTGTTGTTGATGACTCTTTAGCCAAGGCGTTTCATGCGCAATGTCATGTCACTCATGATCATCCAGATTGGACTGGCGACTCCGGTGCTAATGAACACATGGCCCCGAAGAAGGAGTATCTGCATCACTCTACTCCTTATACAGGTAATGATAAAGTCACGTTTGGTAATGGTATGCAACTCCCAATTACTCATAAAGGTTCCTATAAATTATGTGATTCTATTACTCTTCGTGATGTGCTTGTTGTTCCTAATCTTACGAAGAAGTTATTATCTATTAGCAAGTTGACTGCGGATCATCCCGTTGATGTTCTTTTTTCTCAACATTATTTTAATCTTCAGGATAGGAAAACACAACGGGTACTCGCTAAAGGCAGGTGTGTTGATGGCTTATATGTGCTTCAGGATGGACCAAAGGCTTTTGTTGCTGATTTTTCCAATAAAGCATCTTTTGAGTTATGGCATTTACGTTTAGGACATGTGTCCTTTGATGTTATTTCTGTTTTAAACAAATCTGGTGTTTTATCTGTTACGTCATTGTTACCTAAACCTTCTATTTGTGCCTCTTGTCAAATTGCAAAGGGACAACGTTTGCCTTTTATTAATAATGATACACGTGCATCTTTTCCTTTAGATTTGGTTCATTGCGATCTCTGGGGACCTTCTCCTGTTACTTCCACAGATGGCTATCGCTACTATGTGATTT
Source organism: Ambrosia trifida (assembly GCA_028751855.1). Classification (NCBI taxonomy): domain Eukaryota; kingdom Viridiplantae; phylum Streptophyta; class Magnoliopsida; order Asterales; family Asteraceae; genus Ambrosia; species Ambrosia trifida. Next base: position 80,389,399 of record CM054131.1, on the reverse strand, counting down.
TTGTTGATGATTATTCTAGATTTACGTGGTGTTATCCACTCAAAACTAAGACAGGTTTTTATTCAGTCTTACCTATTTTTTTGAACTTAGTTCAAACTCAATGCTCAAGAAAAGTCAAGGTTTTTCAAAGCGATGGAGGTACAGAGTTTGTAAATCATACAGTCCGCAAAATCTTTGAGGACAATGGTACCTTTCATAGATTCTCGTGTCCCTACACACCTCAACAAAATGGCCGCGCTGAACGTAAACATCGTCACATTGTGGAGACTGGTCTTGCTATGTTATTTAATGCCCATATCCCGGCCTCTTATTGGGTCGATGCTTTCACCAGTGCAACATTTATTATTAATCGCGTCCCATCTTCTTTGCTTGAGAACAAGTCGCCTTATGAATTATTGATGAAGAGATTGCCTCAATATTCTAATTTTCGGGTATATGGTTGTTTGGTATTTCCATATTTGCGTGATTATGCAAGACATAAACTGGAGCCACGAAGTCTCCCATGTGTTTTTATTGGCTATAGTTCCACTCACAAAGGATTTCGGTGTCTTGATCCATCCACAAATCGGATCTTTATTACACGCCATGCTCGCTTTGACGAAGCATCTTTCCCATTTAAAGGCATCACTACACCCACCGATCTCACTGACTTGGTACTTAGCACCTTCTTGGATGACACTAGCATACTACCCTTCACACCTACTGACCCACCTACGGCCTCTCCCTCACCTCCATCATCCCCTAATACCTTCGGCCCAGCCCAAAATCCTTCCTCTTCAGCCTGTAACAATTCCTTACCTACTGGCCCAACCTTTTTTCCTACCCCATCTGCCCAGCCCGCTACCCCATCTGTCCAGCCCGCTACATCAGGCCCATTACCCGATCCTGCACCCAACCCTACTCACCTAGCCACACCCGCACCTGAAACCAATTTCCATGCCTCCGCACCTATTCCCGAACCACCAACCATACCTATTCCCGAACCATCAACCGTACCCGTTTCTGAAAATAATATCCATGCATCCGCACCTATTCCTGAGCCTGCTCCCGAACCTGAACCACAACCGAACGCCCCATCTCATCCACAAAACAGTCACCCTATGACCACTCGTGCCAAGTCTGGGATTTTTAAACCTAAGTACCAAGCGGACCTGTCCCATCTCCAATCCTATGCTTTACATGTGGCCTTGTCCTCTAACTCTGAGCCCCGTAGTTTTAAGACGGCTGCTAAGGATCCTTTGTGGATGGCTGCAATGGTTGATGAAATTAATGCTTTGCATACTAATCAAACTTGGACATTGGTTCCACGTCCCTCCTCCACAAATGTTGTTGGTTCAAAGTGGGTTTTCCGTGTTAAGTATCACTCCGATGGCACTGTGGAGCGTTACAAAGCACGTTTGGTGGCTCAAGGCTTTACTCAGATTCCTGGGTTGGACTACTCGCATACTTTCAGTCCAGTTGTCAAGGCTTCTACGGTTCGTATTGTTTTGTCACTTGCGGTTCTCAATAACTGGCACTTACATCAACTTGATGTCAAGAATGCATTCCTGAATGGGAATTTGGATGAACAGGTATTTATGGAGCAACCACCGGGTTTTGTTAGTTCTCACTACCCGAATCATGTTTGCAAATTATCTAAGGCTCTTTATGGTCTTAAGCAGGCTCCTCGTGCTTGGTTTCAACGGTTAAGTACGTTTCTTCTTACTTATGGTTTTACCTGCAGTCGTGCCGATACATCTCTCTTTGTTCTTCGCAAAGATGGTCATATCATGTATCTTCTTGTGTATGTGGACGATTTAATACTTACTGGTAATGATGAATCTATCATTACTACCTTTGTTTCTCATCTCAATCGGGAATTTGCTATTAAAGATCTTGGGGCGCTTAATTATTTTCTGGGCTTGGAAGTTGTTTATACTCCAAACGGTCTCTTTCTTACTCAAGCTAAATATGCCAAAGATATTCTTCTACGGTCCAACTTGCTACATGCTAAACCGGTTGCTACGCCTCTTTCTCCTCATGAGTCTTTTGTAGCGGATGGTGTTCCCCATCCGGATCCGACCATGTATCGCTCTCTGGTAGGCGCCTTGCAGTATCTCACAATTACGAGACCTGACTTGTCTTATGCGGTGAATCAACTTTCCCAGTTTCTTCAGTCCCCCACCGTTGATCATTTTCGGGCTGTCAAGCGTCTTCTACGCTATGTCAAAGGTACTTTATCATTTGGTCTCACCTACAGTCGCCCTCACCAACCCACAATTGTGGGCTATTCTGACGCTGATTGGGCTCGCTGTCTTGACACTCGTCGTTCCACGTATGGCTATTCCATCTTTTTAGGTGGCAACTTAGTATCTTGGAGTGCCAAGAAGCAGCCTACTGTTTCCAGATCCAGTTGTGAGTCGGAGTACCGTGCTATGGCAAATACTGCTGCTGAGCTTGTTTGGATAACTCATCTGCTGCAAGAATTACATGCTCTTCCTCCTGATCGTCCAACATTACTTTGTGATAATAAGAGTGCCTTGTTTATGACTCAAAATCCGGTTGCACACAAGCGTGCAAAACATATTGATTTGGACTATCACTTTATTCGGGAGTTGGTCAATTCCGGTAAGCTTTATACAAAGTTTGTTCCTACCAATCTTCAGGTGGCTGACATATTCACCAAAAGTCTTCCGCGTGCTCAGTTTGAAGTGTTTCGTAATATGCTCCGTCTGGGACCGCCACCATTTCGATTGAAGGGGGGTATTACAGGAAAAGATTTATGACTATATTAATTGTATTCAATTGTATTTATTTTACTTTCCTTGTATACTTGTACACCTCAATTATAAATACATAGCATCAATCCCTCAATCATTATTGAGGTTGATTTCCTAATTCCTTACACCATCGCTTATTTTCTTTAAAAGGATTGTTAATATTGCGCTTGACCTGAGACATACTTAACTTGACTAACAATTGATAATAGCTGGAAGCCTGGAACCTACACACATACAAGGCTCAAAGTTCGTGGGTTAACGAACAATTTTTCTTATAACCAAAAACGATAATCTGAAAACCTAAAGAGTGGCTAGAGTCTTATAGGTTTGGTTTTGGCCATAACCAAAGTGACTTATTGATGTGTTGCAAAACACGCACATTTATCCTATGTATCTATACTATATTATAATGCATATAGGATGGGTAAAATGGTCATTTCCAATAATCTCTTAAAATCAACCCTTAATGCATAGGTTACAACTCATGAAGCATAACTATTGAAACATTAGGAGCTGGCGGCAATTAAGGTGATTTCAGAATTTTTGAAATTTGAATCAAAACCTTATCCCAAAATCTTAATGCAGATTTTTTTCATCTTTTTCATTAAACCAAAGACAAACCAATTAATGCAGTATCTGCTGTCAAAAGTTAACCCTAACCCAGGCTCTGGACTGTCTGCTCCTGCTAACTTACCTTTCACCTCCTTACACATATTTGTTTATCATTATCTATGTCTGATCTATTTCTTCTCAGCTATTAAGGTATAAGTTCGGCTCATTTTCTTTTTTGCTTTTGTTGGTTGTTTTTAGTCTGCACATATAATGAAGAAGATGAAGATGTCAATGATATCTATAACATGCGTCATTCTAGGGTGGTTTAGGTTTGATGCTGCCACATTGTGCTTACCGCCTCCATTTGCTTCTTCTCTGCTCTTAATTTCTCATGAATCCTTAACCAGGTATTGTTTGCCCTTATTTATTTTCAGTTTCATAAATCAAAGTCTAGCTACGGTTTCGAATTTAAGTGCGTTTGGATTTTGTGCATTACAATTCCAGTGTTACAGTTTGCGTTTTTCAATTGGGGATTTAAAGAATTGTGGTTCTAACACGTTTAATGAACACATTTGGTGTTTGTTTCTAAATTTTATAAGGCATAGATGGCTGAGTATATGAGGCACATATGTGGGATAACAACCACAAGAAAGAAGGTTGATACAGGAAAGAGAGACAAGGTTTTGATTAGGATTTATAAATTATTGCCCATTTTATGTTTCTTTGTCTATCAGTTTAGAGCTTCTGATTTAGCAGCACTTAAGTATTGGGATGCCATTTTATCAGCTCACACAATTCTAATATCGTATGTTGTGTAGGTTTTGTAGAATATGTGAACGCTGAACACTACGGTATGCAGCTTGTACCAGATTCGGTACACCAAACAGAAAAAAGTTAAGGTTGAGTTTCATTTTACCACCATTCCCGCATTCGTGATTGTCTTGTTTGTTCTATGGTTTGTGTTAAAGCCAAGATGAGCCAGAGCCAAAGCTAAGGTTAACTGAGTTTTAGGTAATTCTGCTTCTGATGATACCTGATTAATTTTTTAGACTAGGCTTATTATTTTAGTAAATTTTAATAATTGCATAACTAGCCCCAAATAGGTCCTGTGATTTTGCTTCTTGTTGTTGTTGTTGCTGATGAATTAAGCTCGTGTTTACCTATTTCAGTATGAATCTAATCACCGATATGAATCTAAGAGGGTGCTCCAGCTTTAGCTTTAGCTTTATGCCCTGCAACATACAAATGCATCTCAACTTCTAAGAATATTAGTGACATTGTCCGCTATGCACCACCATGGTAAGATGTCATATGTTCTTATTTTCTGACTTTGAATATCAATAAAATTACCTTCATTTTCAAAATTTGTATGGATCTATCTAATATATGAGGAGGACAATAACTAGATATAAAAGTATAAATCTATCATGCATTCCCAAATATACGTACAGCCGTAAACCTACCATTATAATTAGTTCTTCGTGTAGATACGGGGATTTTTGGACATAATAATCGAGATGCATATAGCTAGCAAGACTTAATGGAGGAGAGGTTAGACCATCAAGGCCGGCGGTTTCGCTACTCATGTGGGCTTATGAATAATGAAGTTTTCCAAAGGGCTTATGAACAAGAGTCAACCTTCGGTAAGAGATAACTAACTATGGCCATCACTAAATGAAATTTACTATATTTTTTATTACATCTTTGCCAATTGTCATGTTTAAAATGTCATTGATGCTATTTAGTTGACCGTTGTAGTATTGAGTATGCGTTTAATTACATATGCATTTAGTAGAATCTCAATGTTGATGTTTAGCTGATGCAACTTGAATATATTCTGTATCTTGCATTAATATTTGTATTTTATGCAACAAAATTATAGGTAACAAGTTTGCGTGGCCGAAGGAAGGTATACAAAAGTCGAACCTTATTTAATTCTAGCATATCGCTCCCTTATCTGATCGAATAAGAAATGACAGAGAAAAAAAACCATCAACACATGTGTAGTATCTGACTTGGTTAGGTGTTAATTTAAAATATATAGATTAGTGCCTATACGACCCGTATCGCCAAAGTTTATCCAGGTCATATGACCGGTATCGTCATAGTCTATGCAGGTCATACGACCCATTTAGGTCGACCAACAGTTTTGCGCGTATATCTCCCATGGTAAATTTCACCAAATATTTAATAAATTCTTACTGCAGGTTTTAAGATATCATCCTATATAATCCCACTATATGTTCTTTCATATTTTGATAGGGAATGTATCAAATTGCTAAATTGAATGGCACCACAGTTTCTTTGAAGATACTAGACAAAGACAACTATTCTGATGCCGAAAGCATTTATGTGGTTAGATATCATATTTCCATATGATAGCCTTTGATATAAAGTAGGTGGAATGTTGATTTACAAAGTGGTGTTCAGCTTATACCTCTAACTCAAATATTTTTCTTAATCATTGTGTATATAGCATAGTTATTAAAGGTTTTAGGCGCACTCAAGGCGATTAGGCTCCGCTTGTGGCCTAGGCGAGAAGTGCGAAAAAAAAGCGCGGTTGACCCATACAAAGTCATACACTTATTTTTACAAAAAAGGTGCAGTGTGTGGTATACAATTATTAGTGAAGTTTCATTATTTTGAAAGAATTTGTATTTTTTTTGTTTGCAACGTTTTATCATTTATGCACCCAAAACTTATACTGACTTTACCCATTTATGATTTGACTGTTGTTTCCATAGAATTTTCGATATCAATTCATGATATGATCCATTATCAGACACTGCGATACATGATCCAGTGATATGTATTTTTATCGAGTTTGAGCTATTAAGTAGTAGTTGACCAATTAAGGAACAAGATATACCTTAATCGATTTAAAATATCAGTTGACTTTGACTTGCAAGATTTTAACAACTAGGGTATAATATGAAAAATAGTAAATCCTATAACTATCCAGATTTGAAAATGGACCACTATTTAGGGACAATTTAAAAAGGCCATAATATATTATCCTAAACATGATTGTGAAAAAGCAAAAATATTGGGGTGCTTGGATTTCTTGAACTGCCTATCAAGGTATCAGCTTTTTAATCACCCTTAAATGCCCCTAATTTTTTGTATTATTAAGGCAACTCAAAATATGTAGTAGTGACTTTGAATCTAAGTCCATACGTCGGACCTTTTAATTTTTTTAGTAACACAATGTTACGACCCACTCTGGACATATTGCTGGTTTTTTTAGTATAAACCGTAAATCAAACCATTCGTTACAGTTTGAAAATTTTGAAATTGACTGTCTGAAAGTAAAATAAAAATTTACCACAGAGCCAAATCGGTTATGTTATAAGTGGTTTCATGGTCTTAAATCAAATTGTGAAAGATGCAACTTGCAATTACATTCTCTAATTAAACACCGTAATGGTCTTTGGTTGGAGGTATAAAATTTATGGCAATATATGTAAATAGATGTTTCTAGCATGTATGTATTGTCACACCACGCCAATGGCGGAAACACGTGGCGCGACGCTCGAAAGCATATCAAAGTCAAGATTAACACAAACTATATTTAATTAGAAAAGATCATTATATTAAGATGTCGGGAAGGAGTACCTGGTTTCAAACATTACTTAAAACCACAAACATTAAGTTTTAAAGTGGGGTGTTTCCGTTTATGTCCCAACCCGAAGGTAACAATAGATGAAACCCCCAACCATTGTCCGACATCCCAAATTCCACCGTACTAGCCGCATACCTGTTCAGCACTTAGTTACCTGAAAGATATGTTTAAAAAGACGTCAATATATAAAATATTGGTGAGTTCACAGGTTTTAGTTTCGTAAATACGACATTTTTACGTCCTGTGCAAATCCAGCACATTTTTACATCCTGTGCAAATCCAGCACATTTTTATATCCTGTGCAAATCCAGCACATTTTTATATCCTGTGCAAATCCAGCACATTTTGTGGCCTTTGTATGGAGTAGCTAGCTCCTACAAATTATGATGATGAGCAATCCCCTGAGTCCCATAACCAAACCAAGACTAATAAATATGCCCCGCTCCAAGTCGTTTCTCGGAACCCAACGACTTAAGTTCAGAATACGTGCACCCCAGGCATACGCCGATGCATAATCGACGCTATCGATTAGGGGTGGGCCTTGTCAGGCACCAATAGTACTATCCAAATATTCCTTCAGTTTCATTTACCTGAATTAATGGTTACAGTAGCGAGGACCCAACCCCGAGTGGCGACCAAAAACTCAAGTACTCATCATGCCACTTACCACATTTTAACCTTTGAAAACATTTCAATATGTGATAAATTTTGACAAACATATCTTTCCCCCAGTTAAAAACAGTAAAATGGGGCCGTGAAACTCACCTTAATTTCCATGCTTAGCTAGCAAATAAAACCCAAAGCTTTGACCGACTTCCTCGTGCCCTATTTACCAATAAAGGACACCTTAAAGTCTATCATATATAAACCTAGCTTATTTTTCCGGTTAAAAGATAGTTTATTCAACTATCTAGACTCGTGTGTACTAACTCGAGTCTTTAAGTGTTTTAACTCGACGAACCGATCGTGACTTATCTTACTTACGCGTTAACACACGACGGAGTGCCCAAGTTGCGCACTTGTTACAGTCGCGGGTAACCCACGTTGGACTAATACCTCGAAACGTATAACTTACCTTGAACCATAGCTCATCTCGTTAGTCGAATAAATGTATTTGTCATGTACGTTTATTTTTAGGAAAATAAACTTTGCAATATATGATTATTGTTATTAATTTCCGATTAATAACATAAGTTACATCATTTCCAAAATCCGAACATTTCAAGGTTTTCAAGACTTCGCTTTTTATAAAACGATTACCAAATAAAATCTAACGTTCATAAGTTTTTGAATCCGAATAACAAACATTATTTAGTTACCGAAACCTTTCGAAAACTCGTCATACTTGACGTTTGGCAAAACTATATATCTCTATTTTGAGAGTATTGTCCGGTATTCACTTATTATTGCTACAAATATCTTTTGTCAAAATGTCGCGATTTTGTATGAAAACACTTGAGAATTATTTATAAAAACATACACGACCATATTAATTGTGTTGTGCTTCGGATTTTATAAAAATTTCGGTAGAGTTTCCTCTGTTTTTGTACAAACCAGACAACTCAAGTTGTCTACAAATTTCTCAAAAATCAATTCTAACACACGACAACTACATTTATTTGCATTTTCCAAATCAACGAGACGTATACGTTTCAACACTTTAGGTAATTTATACTTACATTAATATATAACAATATATGTACGTATAGTCCGACAATTTAGTCCGATATCAATATTACTTAGTCATGATTTATTATTCAATAACCATTCATCCGCTTTATACTTTTGTTTATCATTCGCCGGTTCGTTTCGCGAGTTAAGACTATTTAATTCGTATTTATATATTTATAAAAATAATATTCAACAATAATAACATAATAAATAAGAATTTGTTATACCAAGATTCCACACGCGTGCGTCTCGGCTACGGGTTGACCGAATCTTGTTGACCGAGCTTGCACGTTGACCGAGGCTTGCCCAGATCTGAGCTGGACCAAAACGGGTCAGACTCGCACCGACCCCGATCTGACCGTCTTGACACACCGTCAGCCCGAAATCATAACTACCCGACCCAAAAGTCCTCACCAGCTGCAGCTACCGATCGTCGAAGCGACAACCAGACCCGGATCAAAACTGAGTCTGACTCGGGTTGACCAGATCTTGCTTGGCTGACCCAGACCCAGACCCGGCCCGAGCAGCCCAACGCACCACCTTCTCTGCCGCCTGAGGCCACCGGCCGGAACCACCATCAATCGTACCCCATTTAACCTGCAACAACCACAACCTTCAACCTCCCGCGCGACCACCCGGAACAACCCCGGCCGCCTACCGCCTCATAACCACCATCTCCGGCCACCTAACCCGTCACCACCAGGCCTGATCTAAACAGATCGTTACCGGCCAAGCCCAAAAACGAACCCCCGAGGCTCGTCTTCTGCACAAAACCACGTCGCCGCCGCCGTACCACCATCAACCACACCTGACCCAACCCCGTCAACCCCCACCCTCACCCGACCTGCCCCTTTTTCTGGCTTAACTTCACGCCGCCGCCACCGGAGGGGTGGTGGTCGGCCGGTTTCTGTAAGGGAGGAGGAGAGAGAGGTGGTTGGAGAGAGAGAGAGACCCGGTTCTAGAGAGAGAGTAGAGAGAGAGAGAGGGTATGCGGCTGATGAATGAAGAAGAAGGAGCATCTCTTGCTTTTTATACTTAGGGTTTGGGGTAGGTGACTTGTACCGCGAATCGAACCCGTTTAAACGTAAATCACCTCGGTTTGTTATTAGGCCCGACAATTAATTACAAAAACTAGTCGGTTTTATTCGAAATGAAAAACATAACTAAACCGAGCAATTTAAATGTTATTTTCGTAACTCGACGCGTGAAAACGGAACACGCGTTAAAATCGCGTTAATCGATTCGGTTGTGTTATCCTTCATTTAGACGACCTGTTTACCATCGAAACTTAACAAATGAAATTATTTATAATAAATAATTATTCTGAAAGTTCGATAACGGTTAAAACCACACGCTTTGACGTTCGAATCCCACGTCAGTTCCTCTCCGCGTTCTCCAAAACGCTGCGTTTTTGGCCGTTTACCGCGCCGATTTCACATTCGATCGCATCGATAGTAAATACGTGTCGTATTTACATTTATTAGCCTCATGTTAGTCCACTTTGACAAATTTTTGCTGATGTCAGTTCGTTACGTTAAACACGCGAAGTCTTTCTTTAAAGGCATCAAGACTTCAACGAACTTTCAAAGGGACATCGTAGGACTCATATTAGCTCAACTAACCATAATTAACCTTAAACCATGTTAATTATTTCTAAAACATGATTAGAATCACGTTAATCGTTGTACGAAATTTGCCGGTTGTCACATTCTCCCCCCGTTAAGAGAATTCCGTCCCGGAATTCAGTTCAAGTCATCCGATACATTAGTATCCTTGAACAGGGCGGGATGTTTGCGACTCACACGATTACCTCTTTTCTACGTGAACCCAAGTTCACGCTTAGCGTCCTAACGAACACCATGTCATGAGTCGGCTACGGCCGAGCTCTTGGGTATCGCAATCCGGTACAAATATCGGTTTTCCCGAAATAGTAGAGCTTTGCGTCAACCTGAATCCTGTCGGTTGAGGAATTGACAATGCTTCCTCAAGCCAGACCTGCGGGATTCGTCAAGAGTCCCACTAAGCTCTTGCGATAGTTCGAGCTTGTTCGTTGCAAGGCCAATTTTAACTGACATATCCGCGTCACTGGAGTACTAAGCGAAGTCACTCCATTACAGTTTTCGTGCTTAACAACACCCTTTCAGAGTATAACACTCAGCAAAGTCCTATACCGATTCAAAGTTCCTAAGGCTAACTCCTTGTTAGTACAACTTCCCGATCGGCTTGGCCACTTAGTCAAGCAGATTTGAATCTACCAGATTCGTCGGTCATCTCTTGAACTCACGCCAGATCATGTGTATACCTCTACCTGACATTCAATGTTCTAGAGACGTACACGTATGCACCCCAGAGGACTTCGAGCAGTACACCCCGAACACTAGGGTGTTAATTCCTATCACATAGGAAATTCTGGCGACGAAGTACACGAATTTGATTTGCCACCGACACTAATTGTATCACACAGGACACTTCCGTCCAGGACAACAATTCATTCGTTCGAGAATGGTAATCCATAACCATCTCAAATTGAGTATTCCAGACTTGCGTTCAAGGTTTGGCACACCCTGGGGCAGGATAACTACTAAAATCCGATATTGTGAACGTTGGCATCTAGTGTCTAGCCACGACTCTCCAAGAGTATAGGTGGCTATCCGCATGCCTCATATTATAACCACAAGCGAGTATGGGATGAGAAGGTTCCAAACAGCAATCGATCATCGCCTGTGTCTCATCACAGCCACCGGACACCTCAGGCGACAAGACCATTAGGTTCGCTCGTTGAATTTCACTAATCGGGTGATCTTACCAGATCACAAAGCAGTCGACATTCTCGAGGACGCTTAAGGTTGTTTATAGTAGTGGATGGTATTCCTGTATCCTCACATGGACTGAAATCCACTATGCACCCACTTACAACCTTTCGCATGAGCGATTATGGTTAGTGATACCAGGGCACCTAATATGGACTGATGGGGGTCGAGAGTTTTTGCGTCACTTTCACCCCTCAGCTCCTCAAACAGTAGACAGTGTATATTCGACATACGGGCCGTACAATTCCATAATCTGTGAGAATTAAAAGCTGACTTAAACGCAGGTGACTAGAGGCTCGCATCACCTCATCACATTGGTCAACATGAGGGTGATGTATATGAATCATCATAATATGATTGCCGTAAAAAATAGAGGATAGGGTCTCGACAACATCTCAACACGTTGGCTTTCCTCGAGACGGTAAGCAGAGCATTGGTAACTACCCAAAACAAGGGTACCCAGTGCTTGTTCTGCTATATGTGCCTCACGAGCACTGGTGTCCTATCGTTATTAGCAACCTAGTAAGTCAATTCTGAACAACACAGGACACTTTCCCTCGAATTGACTATCCGATCCTATGCAGTGATCTGAGTGAAAGGAGTCCTGACCCGGAATCCTCACTCGCCAAATATTCCATCTTTCGGGATCTTTCGAGGTAAGAGGTGAAATTGAGTCATAGATGATTGCATTTGGCTTAGATTTCCCATTTGGGGCTTGACGGCTTCATACGCCAACGCCGTCACTTAAAACAAACAAACGACTGAGATCGCTCCACAAGAAGTAGTCTTGAGCCTTCCAATAAGGCATCCCATTCAACGACTCAGGTAGTCACACGCATGGGTGCAACATGACAGCTTTCGAGCTCATCTTGGTTAGTCAGGTACTAAACGCACTAACCTGGCAGCTCATATTACTTTGGTGTCTCCAATAGTGTTTGCCAAGGACAGGGGATTTTGCTCTAGCGCGAGCAATGCTACTGAAAAATACCTGGGAACACCCATGTCGACCCAAGGTCGAAAGGGTTCCACAATCCCAAGAATCTATGCAACGACACCAAGACAAGATAAACCTACCCTTAGCAGGATGACACCATTCGCAGGGCTGAGTTGATCGAAGATTTCATCACGGTAGGGTAGCACCCTCACAGAGTAGACAATGCTACATGCCCTTCTAGATTCAGGGTTTCATAAGACCTCCGAATCATGTACCGGGGACTCCACCAATGCACTCGCCGTGGGTGGGTCCACACTGTTATTCCCACAGTCATCAGCATGACACTTGGCAGGAATGATGTTAAACAATCCACTGGGATGAGCAATAATAAATTGAGTCTTTCAACTCCTACTAGCCCAAAGGTATGGGTCATAATATCGCTCACATTTACTCGATACCTTCAAGTTCGAGATGTTCTCGAAATCCCTTATCACGAAGACGAGCCTCACCCCGTCGTGTGTGGATCATGGGATTTCCTTTCGACATGATTCGAGAGTGGTTAGTCGACCGCAATGCACGTAAAAGGTTAAGGCTGGACATGGCGTCACTGATGCCTTAGATCTTGAAGAGGTAATGCTCACGAAACGCGCGAGCATATAAAGAGGTCGACACATGATTCGGTCAATTACTCAACTTACGAGATTCGAGCTTTAGAGAGATACATGTGCTAACACTAGGATTAGAATGTCTTATTATGACTTCCCGAAAGTCCGTTGGACACCCGAAATCCTACATAATCAACGGCGACACTACACAACCATTCAGCAAAATAACAACGGTTACGTGGGTTTGGGGTAATGTCTTTATTCCAAGGGAACCAAGAGTGAATCAAACGACAAGTTATCACATCATCAAGTCAATCCAACAATTGTAGCAATACGCTCACGGTGCGATACGGCAGTAGAAATAACATGACATGACAACAACACATCCACGAACACATCAACAAGGGAGCACCGCACAGGACCAACACGACGACAAAGAAGCATGACAACAAGGCAACACCGCAACATGGATTCACGACAGCAGGACGACACGCAACCTAGCGAGTCCACTATACATAACTACAAGAAGCTCCATTACGGTGAGCACGCATCCCGGTGCGTTTCAGCTCACTTATGGCGACAGAATCCTTATTCGTGTCCTCAGCCACAATCCTATACTCCATAGGCTCATTAGTAGGAACGATTGGATCACCAAAGGCATCCGCCTTCATAACAGGAATGGGAACGATGGGTTCCACCTAATTTAGTAGACTTATTAGGCCGATATCGTTCCTAAGGAGAATGACTGTATACTCGATATAAGTCACTCGAATAATAGCAACTGTAGCATTGACAGGCTCAACCCTACCTGAGAGCCATCGCCAGCATTAGTCTTGGCAGGAGCCAGGGAATGATAACGAGCGGTTCAACGAAAACCTCAAAGAAAATGGAGTTAACAGGAACGAACTCCATCGTGACACAACCATGATCATAGCGGCTTGGCAAGGGTCTTAGAGATATCTACGTCAATGAAAGTGATCTTAGTAGGAGCCTTCGAAACAACAGCAACATCAAACTTGACAAAGGCCATAGAAACATCCTCAACACGTTCAGTATGAGCTACACTCTCAGCAATGACGACATAATTCGCTTGGGCCATAGAACAACGATGGCAGCAACAACAGCAGGCTCAGCAGAAACCTTAGACCCGTCGTAGCTATTAGGTGTGTGGTAAATAGTATCCATAGAACCTAGAAACCAACCAACATCTTTTCCAGTATCAAAACATTGGTCACAACAAGGATAGTAGAGGTAGAAGGATCATGATTTATCGGGACACCACGATAAAATAAAACGATCCAGACTCTGGCAATTCCGCCGAGTCATCCTCCCCATTAGGGTCCTCTGGCATGTTATTTTGGTCCTAGCACCGATAGTCACCAACTGAAATGCCTCTCCGACACCTAAGCGAGGCCAGCGAACTTTCTTCCTGATAGGCCACGCAGTGAGAGTTTCGAAATATGACAAGAGATTAGACAAGTCACATTGTCCATGACGAATGGATCTCGCAACCTTAGTTTATAAAACACCGTGACAAAGGGACGCAACGTCTCAATATCTATGGGGATTGATGGAAAACACTTCGCATCAATTTCCACCCCAAATAAACAACCAGTCTCGTCGTCCTGACGAGGGTAGCGGACGTTCAACATTGCAACATGAGCAATGGAATCGCCGTCCCATGGGTAAGTTTGGTTGACAGAATAACATGACCACTTCCAGTAGTCCGTTATTTGATTTTTCGAGGGGGGAATTTCAATGTAGCCAGAGCGTTCCGTGACACTTGACAATTACGAGTCATACGCTCTACGGTTTCGGCTCCCGAAATGTGGTTTCACTCCCCGAGTATTATGACGGATTCAGACGCAAAACGCACGTCGTGATCCTATATTCAATATATATGTATGTCTCCATATATATTAACTGACTTGGGTAAAATTATCTCCGACTCGACTCACTTTACCATATAACTACTTTCCCATTAAGTAGTCATACTAGGATCTTGTCAGTCGAGATTTCATTTTTCCCGTAATCGACTCGACTCACCTTTCCATATATTTATTTTCCCATTAAATAAATATACTATGACCTTGTCGACTCGATATTACATTTCTCAACCATCAACTCGACTCACCTTACCGTATAATTATTTTCCCATTAAATAATTATACTAGGATCTTGTCGATTTGACATTTCGTTTTACCACCATCGACTCGACTCACTTTACCGTATAATTATTTTCCCATTAAATAATTATACTAGGATCTTGTCGACTCGACACTACATTTTACAATCATCGACTCGACTCACTTTACCGTATAATTATTTTCCCATTAAATAATTATACTAGGGTCTTGTCGATTCGACATTGTATTTTACGACCATCGACTCGACTCACTTTACCGTATAATTATTTTCCCATTAAATAATTATACTAGGGTCTTGTCGATTCGACATTGTATTTTACGACCATCGACTCGACTCACTTTACCGTATAATTATTTTCCCATTAAATAATTATACTAGGGTCTTGTCGATCGATATTTTGTTTTCGGTACCCGACCCGGCTCACCTTACCATATATTTATTTTCCCATTAAATAAATATACTAGGGTCTTGCCGATCGATATTTCATTTTCAACACCCGACTCGGCTCACTTTACCATATATTTATTTTCCCATTAAATAAATATATTAGGATCTTGCCGATTCGAAATTGTTGATTTAGACGGGGGCTATCATGCCTTCTATATGAAGATGATCAAAGCTATTAACTCAGCAAGGACGATTCTGCCCTCCAATGGGGGAAGGAACGCCTGACCCTCGAAGACAACTTGGGCATGTGTTAGATCAAGAATGACTTACTCACAGTAATAATATAGCAGCACACGGGCAACTAATCTCAATACTGATCCACACAGGGTCCCGTGCTCAAAACGCACTGGTTTTGCAGGGACGCACCCTAAGTCTTCACTCGGTTCCAAGTTTAGCATTCCACGCATCGTACCAAGCATTCATCTCTTCGGTAGGCAGTGCATCCTCGTATGTCCGCTCCTTTGAGGAACTTTGAGTGGAGGCATTCAACTCCTATACAAGGAAGCTTTCATCTCCTGTCCCTATCCGATGCGAGGGTTTACGTCAGATTACTCATATGAAGTAGACGTTCGAGCTCTTCCGTGTTCATACCTTAGAGGTAATGCTGAAGAAAACTCATTCAGTTTGCGGGGATCGAAATCAAGGGATATCAACAAGACCTCCCTTTTAGCCCGTTGGCCAATCAAACTCTAAGACTGACCCTACAGTACAAGAATAGACAAGGCAAGAAGTGATCACCAACCCCAGCCCTAGCGCCCACCAAGGTTACCGTGCACCACAAGTTATTATTACGTGTGCACCCGCAATGATAATCGGCGTTGCCAGGTAATTTTGGTGCCCGCTAGTTCCGAGCTTCCTGATCCAAAACAAAGATTTCACACAATAAGAGACCTAGACTAGCTTCGCCTTCACAACATCAGCAACACGACAACGTCCACTAGCACGATAAAGGTTAGCCCTTCCGATCATCCCGTCCGCAGGTAAGCGGGTGAGTTTGTCGTAGACCACCGCTTGTCCTTCCCGCTCGTCGATATCGGTAATCGATGCAAAAGTGCGGACTAAAGTGAAGTGTGAGACGATATCCTCTTAGGCAAGCTATCTATACTACTTATATGCATTAACTAGCATTAGTTAGAAAATCGGATCTCTACACAATTTAACATTCATATCCTTATTTTCTAGCATTTTATATATTGACACACATGGCTAGTCGGTCGGAATTTCCCCTTGTACAATCCATGTACAATTTCCTTTCTTTTCCAAAAATATTTCGTTGTGTTTTATTTTTGAAAACTTCGTTTTCGAGCCAAAACCGGTTATAGTCTAGATTTTTCAAAACACTAGTTCGCTATAACCTTGGCTCTGATACCACTTCTGTCACACCACGCCAATGGCGGAAACACGTGGCGCGACGCTCGAAAGCATATCAAAGTCAAGATTAACACAAACTATATTTAATTAGAAAAGATCATTATATTAAGATGTCGGGAAGGAGTACCTGGTTTCAAACATTACTTAAAACCACAAACATTAAGTTTTAAAGTGGGGTGTTTCCGTTTATGTCCCAACCCGAAGGTAACAATAGATGAAACCCCCAACCATTGTCCGACATCCCAAATTCCACCGTACTAGCCGCATACCTGTTCAGCACTTAGTTACCTGAAAGATATGTTTAAAAAGACGTCAATATATAAAATATTGGTGAGTTCACAGGTTTTAGTTTCGTAAATACGACATTTTTACGTCCTGTGCAAATCCAGCACATTTTTACATCCTGTGCAAATCCAGCACATTTTTATATCCTGTGCAAATCCAGCACATTTTTATATCCTGTGCAAATCCAGCACATTTTGTGGCCTTTGTATGGAGTAGCTAGCTCCTACAAATTATGATGATGAGCAATCCCCTGAGTCCCATAACCAAACCAAGACTAATAAATATGCCCCGCTCCAAGTCGTTTCTCGGAACCCAACGACTTAAGTTCAGAATACGTGCACCCCAGGCATACGCCGATGCATAATCGACGCTATCGATTAGGGGTGGGCCTTGTCAGGCACCAATAGTACTATCCAAATATTCCTTCAGTTTCATTTACCTGAATTAATGGTTACAGTAGCGAGGACCCAACCCCGAGTGGCGACCAAAAACTCAAGTACTCATCATGCCACTTACCACATTTTAACCTTTGAAAACATTTCAATATGTGATAAATTTTGACAAACATATCTTTCCCCCAGTTAAAAACAGTAAAATGGGGCCGTGAAACTCACCTTAATTTCCATGCTTAGCTAGCAAATAAAACCCAAAGCTTTGACCGACTTCCTCGTGCCCTATTTACCAATAAAGGACACCTTAAAGTCTATCATATATAAACCTAGCTTATTTTTCCGGTTAAAAGATAGTTTATTCAACTATCTAGACTCGTGTGTACTAACTCGAGTCTTTAAGTGTTTTAACTCGACGAACCGATCGTGACTTATCTTACTTACGCGTTAACACACGACGGAGTGCCCAAGTTGCGCACTTGTTACAGTCGCGGGTAACCCACGTTGGACTAATACCTCGAAACGTATAACTTACCTTGAACCATAGCTCATCTCGTTAGTCGAATAAATGTATTTGTCATGTACGTTTATTTTTAGGAAAATAAACTTTGCAATATATGATTATTGTTATTAATTTCCGATTAATAACATAAGTTACATCATTTCCAAAATCCGAACATTTCAAGGTTTTCAAGACTTCGCTTTTTATAAAACGATTACCAAATAAAATCTAACGTTCATAAGTTTTTGAATCCGAATAACAAACATTATTTAGTTACCGAAACCTTTCGAAAACTCGTCATACTTGACGTTTGGCAAAACTATATATCTCTATTTTGAGAGTATTGTCCGGTATTCACTTATTATTGCTACAAATATCTTTTGTCAAAATGTCGCGATTTTGTATGAAAACACTTGAGAATTATTTATAAAAACATACACGACCATATTAATTGTGTTGTGCTTCGGATTTTATAAAAATTTCGGCAGAGTTTCCTCTGTTTTTGTACAAACCAGACAACTCAAGTTGTCTACAAATTTCTCAAAAATCAATTCTAACACACGACAACTACATTTATTTGCATTTTCCAAATCAACGAGACGTATACGTTTCAACACTTTAGGTAATTTATACTTACATTAATATATAACAATATATGTACGTATAGTCCGACAATTTAGTCCGATATCAATATTACTTAGTCATGATTTATTATTCAATAACCATTCATCCGCTTTATACTTTTGTTTATCATTCGCCGGTTCGTTTCGCGAGTTAAGACTATTTAATTCGTATTTATATATTTATAAAAATAATATTCAACAATAATAACATAATAAATAAGAATTTGTTATACCAAGATTCCACACGCGTGCGTCTCGGCTACGGGTTGACCGAATCTTGTTGACCGAGCTTGCACGTTGACCGAGGCTTGCCCAGATCTGAGCTGGACCAAAACGGGTCAGACTCGCACCGACCCCGATCTGACCGTCTTGACACACCGTCAGCCCGAAATCATAACTACCCGACCCAAAAGTCCTCACCAGCTGCAGCTACCGATCGTCGAAGCGACAACCAGACCCGGATCAAAACTGAGTCTGACTCGGGTTGACCAGATCTTGCTTGGCTGACCCAGACCCAGACCCGGCCCGAGCAGCCCAACGCACCACCTTCTCTGCCGCCTGAGGCCACCGGCCGGAACCACCATCAATCGTACCCCATTTAACCTGCAACAACCACAACCTTCAACCTCCCGCGCGACCACCCGGAACAACCCCGGCCGCCTACCGCCTCATAACCACCATCTCCGGCCACCTAACCCGTCACCACCAGGCCTGATCTAAACAGATCGTTACCGGCCAAGCCCAAAAACGAACCCCCGAGGCTCGTCTTCTGCACAAAACCACGTCGCCGCCGCCGTACCACCATCAACCACACCTGACCCAACCCCGTCAACCCCCACCCTCACCCGACCTGCCCCTTTTTCTGGCTTAACTTCACGCCGCCGCCACCGGAGGGGTGGTGGTCGGCCGGTTTCTGTAAGGGAGGAGGAGAGAGAGGTGGTTGGAGAGAGAGAGAGACCCGGTTCTAGAGAGAGAGTAGAGAGAGAGAGAGGGTATGCGGCTGATGAATGAAGAAGAAGGAGCATCTCTTGCTTTTTATACTTAGGGTTTGGGGTAGGTGACTTGTACCGCGAATCGAACCCGTTTAAACGTAAATCACCTCGGTTTGTTATTAGGCCCGACAATTAATTACAAAAACTAGTCGGTTTTATTCGAAATGAAAAACATAACTAAACCGAGCAATTTAAATGTTATTTTCGTAACTCGACGCGTGAAAACGGAACACGCGTTAAAATCGCGTTAATCGATTCGGTTGTGTTATCCTTCATTTAGACGACCTGTTTACCATCGAAACTTAACAAATGAAATTATTTATAATAAATAATTATTCTAAAAGTTCGATAACGGTTAAAACCACACGCTTTGACGTTCGAATCCCACGTCAGTTCCTCTCCGCGTTCTCCAAAACGCTGCGTTTTTGGCCGTTTACCGCGCCGATTTCACATTCGATCGCATCGATAGTAAATACGTGTCGTATTTACATTTATTAGCCTCATGTTAGTCCACTTTGACAAATTTTTGCTGATGTCAGTTCGTTACGTTAAACACGCGAAGTCTTTCTTTAAAGGCATCAAGACTTCAACGAACTTTCAAAGGGACATCGTAGGACTCATATTAGCTCAACTAACCATAATTAACCTTAAACCATGTTAATTATTTCTAAAACATGATTAGAATCACGTTAATCGTTGTACGAAATTTGCCGGTTGTCACATGTATGGTGTAAATGGGTAAGAATCCTTAGTTACTAGATCACCATAGAGGATTAGTAAATTAATAGAAAACAAGTATCACGTTGTAAATTGGTATCGCCGCTGCATCGCGCGGGTTCCTTACTAGTTTTGTATAGTGTTTAATAGGCTTTATAATCATTTTTAGTCGTTTTTATTATTTATTTTGTAGGTGTTCATGAAACAAAGGAGTTTAAATCGATGACAAATGATCAAGTTACGAACACCCAAGAGCGAGCAAAGGTTTTATAAAATGATTTTTATGAACAATAAAAAAAAAGTAAAGAAAGAATAAGAGGAAAAGAAAAGCAGCCATGAATTGAAATAAAGTAGCAGCCATATGAGCCTAAGTCTTCGAGCCCAAAGAAAAGAAAAAAAGAAAGCAGCAGCAGCCCAATACATTAGAAGCCCACAAGCAAACAAATCAGACCTGGGCTTGGCCTACAGCCCAATTAAATCGAATAAGCAGAACCTACTAGACGGCTTATCGCTGGAAAAAAAAAAAATTTGGAGGAATATTTATTTGAGCTTGATCGATTATTGGGAATTGAGAGCAAGAACATTGGAGGAGCTGTGAAAAATAACTAGAGCAAAACTTATGGGATGAAACTAATATTTCGTAGTTATTGGGGTTGGTGGTCTAGTGGTAAGGCAAAGCCTTTTAATACACTAAAAGTGTGAGGTCTTGAGTTCAAGTCTCACAAGGAGCAAGAAATTCCTCTTTCAAAAAAAAAAAAAAAAAAAACTAATATCCCGTTCTGTCTATTTTGGTATATTTTTTATTCTTGTCACGTAAGAGAAATCCCCGATATTTATTATGTCAAAATATTCTTGAATAATGATTTGATTTAGGTAACATATACTTGTCAAGAGAAACGTCATCTATGTAAGAACAAATTTTTATTAGTTGCTCCCACTCATCTTGAGGTAAGTTCTTTAATCCACTTAGTTCTTGATAAAGAGAATTTCATTATGATTCCAACACATTTTATGCTTGCATCAACCCATACATGGATCTTATTGATTTACAGACCAAGTGTTATTAACCATCAGTTTATAACTTTCAGGTTGTTTAATGAACATGTAAGTCATTGCTATGAAAAGTTTTTTTAATTTCCATCTAATGTGGCTCTTAGTTATTATGAGCTACTAGGACGATAATGATCCTAAAAGAAATCTTTTGTAAGACAGATAAGAAAATTCTTTGATAATCTAATCATTCTTGAGTATAATCTTTTACAATCAATCTTATTTATAACGTTCCCATTCAGATCTAGTTTAATTATGAATACCATTAGGTGATTCTTCTAAATCCCAAATGTTATTCTAATTTATGGATTGAGTTTTGCTAATAATAGCTTTATTCAATTTAGAAGATTGATTGATACTCATGATTTAATTAGAAGATGTAGGATCGGTAAACTTTCCAAACATCCATTTGTGTTAGTCAGGGAGGTTACATAATCCTAAAAGATAGTGGGTTTTTAGACCCAAATGACCTCCTGAGTTGACTATTGAGTTTATTATGATACATATTTAGCTCTTAGTTAGGTGTTTTTATTTTCAAATATATAAGGAGCAATATTAGTTTCTAAGTGTATAAAAGTTAGTGCAGTAACATGTACAAAAGGAATAATCGAAGTTAAATTCGGAGTTAAATTTGATGAGTCTATCCCCCGCATCTTGTACTTTCAGAAAGTCATGATAAGGACTTTTACTGCTCCCACTGACCTTCGAAATCTTAACGAACTCAACATGCTTAAGGTCTAACTTTTGGAAGACCCGTAGTTTTTTTTAATAGAGACAACAACCTAATGATGTTTATTATCGTTTCTCTTGATGATGATGATTACTTTATTTAGTAAGAAATCTAAGTTTGTCCACATTTAGTTATCCACAAAACTTTGTTAAGAGTACACTAAATGCTAAGGAGACAAGTTGTGATAGAGCATTGTCCAGTGCAAGAGGTGTAATTTGAGGATATATCAAATTGTCATTCCCTCTACCTGTGTAACTTTTTCAAATTATAATTAAGACACTTAATGCTCCCACTAATCTTTTAGGTCTCTTAGTACCTCCACACAATAAGTTTTAGCGATGCGCGTGAACGAGAATATTTCATATATTTTGTACTTGATTTCCCTTATCATCCAAATTTCATAAGAAAAATTTTAAGGACATACTTAGAAGGAATCTTATTAAGTATATAAGAATAGGTTTCTTTAATACAATTATATATTTATCTAAGCTCCACTAATGTCAACTAATTATGACTTATAATTGAAACCCATTTAATCCTTTCGCCATTTAATGATTAGGGCGTTTAACACATGCTTTAAAGGAACTGAGAATGAGATTTGATAGCCAAGCATCCTTTAGTGACCCGGTCATGATTTCTCATGAAATTTTTATCTTAGTGGATGAATTGCACAGGTCTCATTTTTCTTTGTTAAATTCTCATTTTCATGATAACAAAGGTTGTGAAATGTTATTGTATCTTCTAGTTTTATTTCATAAGGTTTCTATTCAGATAATGACAACAAACACTATGAGAGTTTAAGCTAATAGTGGCTTTGGTTTGGTCATTAAAACCTTGTAACTGTCAAAATGTAGATTTTAGTATTGATACTAAATTCTGAGTGATCTCAAGAATATTGTAAGGTATCATAAAGCTTCAATACTAAGATCAGTTAATAATGGTTAATAGACCCTAAATTTTGCCACTAACTCTCATCTTAAGTATTTGTTGAATTCTGGTAATGAAACGTATAAAACTGGACTCAACCATCATGTGTTAATTGGAATTCATTAGCATTTGTGGAGTTAATTATCCTTAATTAGTCACTACATATCTTAGCTAGTTATTCTCTTTACTTATGGGTAATCTCATTACTTATGCCTATTCTTAATGACACGGTTTTGCTTAGTAAGACTTTCCCTTTAGAGAAACTTATAACTGAAAGTGGTACTTCTATTTTGTTTCCAGACCTTAGAATTATCCTCTCCATGATAATTATTTTTCCTCTTTTAGGTTTAATGATGAATAACATTAACTTTTCTAGTCTAATGCGTTCCTTTTCCTGTACGTATTTTGCTATCAACACACTCATTTTACTTTGATATTTCTGAGTGTTATAGTTGATTCATAATGCATTTAATCGTACTGGTGAAAAAAGTTATTATGCACTAGAAATTTTATTGATTTCCATGTGTAACCCCTTAGCTTTATGGGTCATGTTATTCCATGTTAATATTTATTCACAGATGTCATTTAACCATAAAGTTAGATTTATTTATTGCATGCTTCTTAGGATTTTGTTATATTCTTTCATTTCCATAGATAATACATTAGTCTTAGGAATATTTTTAGAATTAATTATTGCTCACCTAATAGGAATCGGTAAAAAAGGAGTTCTTAATTACCATATGAGACATTTTATTCCACTTTCTTATGCTCGTGAGTTACTCTGAAAATACTTTTATCTGATAGAGCAGTGGGAATGTCATGTCTTAAAAGGTAATTTAAGACTTAATAAGAACAAAGTTTAAGAAAACTTCCTAGTTTTGATAATTATAGTGGATCACTTATTTGAGATAATAATTTATAGCAGAATGTGAGATTAATTTGAGTTATGGGTATTAATGTAAGGTAGACTTAAAGTTATGATCATTATATTAATGAAGGGTCATTAATTGTGAGGATCATTTTATTAACGAATATGTGATAATATAATAACACCAAAACATAAGCTACTTAAATAACATGCATTTTTTGCTTTGGTTATAAGTGCTATTTATTTAAGTAATAATTTTGCAAACAGTGAATGTAACACATCACTTTTGTGTAGAAGTGAGACATTCATAGTTTTAATGCAAGACACTTTGTTCACCAAAATAATATGTATCAATCACCTTTGGGCAGAAATGATACCTTATGAAAGTTATGTGAACCAAGCTACAATGCTTAACAAGACTCTAAATAACCTGCTAATGTGAAACATCACCTTTGGGCAGAAGTGACACGTAAAATGTTATTTCAAGTTATTTATCGATCCCAGGGGGTGCAGATACATAATAGGCATATAGAAATTATTGTACGTCAATTTTAATAAACTTGATACATTAGGTTTTTATCAAAACTCCAAATTTTATTAGAGATCCAAGAAACTAATGGGTTCTCAATGAACTAATGGATTCTCAATGATCTTCTGAGTTCCTGGAAAAATAATGAGTTCTCGAATTAATCTTTTAAGTTCTTAAAATAAGTGAGTTCTCGGATTAATCTTATGAGTTCTCGAAAAATAATGAGTTCTCGAATATTAATGGGTTCTTGGATAATTTATGGGTTCTTGAAACATAATGAGTTCCCGTTTTGTTTATGAGTTCCCTTAATTTAAATGAGTTCTCGAAAAACTTATGGGTTCTCAAAATATAATGAGTTATCATAAAATTAGGTGAGTTTCCGAAAAATAAGTAAGTTCCCTAGAAATAAGTGAGTTCCCAGAAAATAAGTGAGTTCCCGAGAAAATAGTTAGTTCTCGGTTCTGGTATTGTTCTCGAAAAATGATGGGTTCTCAAATACATAAGGAGTTCCTAGAAAATTAGTTTTCGGATGATGTAACAGGTTCTCGAAAGTTGTAAGTGTGGTTCTCGGTCGTTAGTTATGGTTCTTGAATGTCATGATGTTCTCAAAAAATTTTATGAGGTTCTCAAATTTGTTTATGGTTCTCGAAAAAACATAAGTGGTTCTCGGATGAATGTTGGTTCTCGAAATTGATGGTTCTCGAATTTGTTTTATGGTTCTCGAATTTGTTTACGGGTTCTCAAAAAAAATCGGTTTCTAAAGAAACAAACAAAAATCCGAGAACTCCTATTCAAGAACCTACTTGAGATCCTAAGCTTTGAGAACTGATTAACCGTGAACCATTATCATGAACCTGGTTCGAGAAATAATGATTTTGAGAACTGATTTCATGAACTTAAAACTGAGAACCTGATAAGCGAGATCTTATAAATGTTAACCATTTAAACGAGATCTTTATCGAGAATTAATACCTACTAAGGATTTGGTTCAACATCTTAAGGATTCTCTTAATATCTTATCTCAAGTTTTAAAAGATTGGGATATCCCTTAAAAAATTGATTTCGAAATCCATTAATTGATTAGTTTGATTTCAAAATAAATTTAGAGATAATAATAATAATCCCCAATAAACCGAAAACATGATTGAATCCGATTTCAAGCCAAAACATAACATTATTTTTCGGAATATTATGATGTTCTCTAAGAACATCATCCAAAAATAAATAAATAAACTAATTATAAAAAATAAAAAACTGGAATTGAAATCTGGAATGATGTTTATTAAAACCAGATTTCGAAAAAACATTACCATGAGGATCTCGAACTGTTATGAGATCATAACACAGTTTTATTAAAAAAAACATTATAATCATAAAAAAAACGATGGAACCCGTAAATCACCATTATCAAGTTTAACAAAAACAGTTTTCCGATCTAATTCCAGATCTTGATGGAAGCAATCAAAACTGATTTGAGCAACATCGCTCTGATACCACATGTTGATCAATTCTGAATGTATACAATAAAAAAACATGATAATAATAAATAAATACCTGATTAGCCAGTGAATTCAATAACCGTAGTAATGAAAGTCACCATCATCTTGATCGGGTTCCCTTTAGTGTGTATACTAATGATGGCTAATGATCACAAAGTGATCGAATGAGAGAGAGGGGGAGCGACTTATTGATGAGTTATGGTGTTATTCGAGTCCAACCTAATACCTCTAGTAATCTCTCTATTTATACAATCAGGGAACACTTTAATTAGGTTTAGTAATGATAATTCCATCTATTAAAGAAATACTTATTATAAACTTCGAGATATTATAGTAATTAATTAATCTTAAATAAATGATAATAAAAACCATATAATAAGTACAATAAACATAATTTAAACTAAAATGTATTTACTAAAACTTTTTATTACTAAAAAAAATTTATAATATTGTGATAAAGTCAACTTAAATAAATGAAAACACCTTTAACATATTATGTGTTTCTTGCCAAATTCTTGAGAAGTTTGTGCAAACGTATTTCCCTTTATTTTTACCTTCGATCCTATAAAACTTGAGTACTAACCGATCATCAAGAATTCAAGATCTAAAATGCGCGATTTCTCTTCTGTCCTATACATTCTCTATTTTTGACAATGATCATATGTTGGCAACAAACATTTGTAATGTAACATTGGATATATCGAACCTAAGTTGATCTTTATAAATTATAAACCAAAACTAGTGAATCCTATTCTTCCGAAAGTGGAAAACCAATACCATGTCGAGTTGTTGGAAACACAAGAAACAAGAGACTACACAACACTCCAACCCCTATCGGTAATACCGACAACAGATCATTCATATTCTCCGACGGATTCGGACAGAAACAGCCGACGACATTCTTATCAAAAACCACGATTGTCCCAGACACCGCAAGCGATAAGAACCCATGTTACACATCGATAAACCTTGCCTTATACGCACTCACCTTCTCAGGCAAAACCGTAGCCGATCCATCAATCACCCACAAACCCGAGAACGTTGCTATCCCATACCGAACCTTTCCATTTTTGTCGCGAAAACTGTCCGTAAAACACAACACGAAACAAGATATCCCGCAAAGAGACAGGAGGACGAATTTTAAAACCTGGCTAACTTGTGTCCGGCATGTGCCTGCATGGGTAAAGATTGGGGCTAGGGTTTGAAATGTGAGGACTGATCCTGTTGGAAGAAGGTTGGAAAGATGTGATGTGAGCTTGAACGCTTTTCGGACCGCTTTTTGTGTCGTGGTCTTCTTCGGCTTACCTTCCAACAAGGGTTGAAGTTGTTCTTTGTTGTCAACGAGAATGTTCATGATCTTCTCGTTAAGGAATTTAGAATGTACTCATTTTAATTATCAGACTCGTGTTTGAAGTGTGTCATATGTTGGATATATCATGTATAATGAACAAATATACGAAATCAAAGATGTTTGTACTTTGTAGTAATGCATCATGAATATTTAAGACATGTTTTGGGGTTTGGAAATCAGCGATTGAGACGAAAAAGGAGATCGAGCGTTATTTCTTTGTTGAATGTTTCTGTTATGTACGTGAAATAAAGTTTTGCATTTAACTATTTAAAGTGAAACATAACTATTTAAGCTCAAAATCTCACGGGTTTGATTCTTGAGAGCGTCAGGTTTTACCGATTATTTCATTATCGTGTCTTCAGGAAGGTGAATGGTCGGGTTTTCCTCCGAAACTGTGGCTGGTGGGCCAATGGCTCCGTCCGTATAAGTAAAATCCGGTTATAGCTCCTTTAACCATTAGGAGTCGCGTACGAAATACCCGACTTCTACTTAGGTGTACCTTAAAAAAATAGTGAAACATAACTATTTAAGTAAAACATTTATATTCCAACTACACAAGAAAACATAAATGTTATTTACTTTAATTTATTGGAAAAGTTTTTTTAACAAGCATTAGATTTAAATAATCTCAACTATCAGCTATTGGCCGCCACCGATCCAAATTAAAGAAATGTGTGCTCGTTGTCCAACCTTTTAACATATTATCCACTAACGAACGAACACTAACATATTGTCCGAGGTTTAACAATCAGTTATTAGCCACCTCCTGTTCAAAGTGATGTGACATGGTAGTGTGGCAAATTCCCTCTTGCGTGTCAAATTCTTTCTTAGTATTCCGTTAGCTATGGTCCGTTGGTAGACAATATATTAAAAGGTGGGGCCATCAGTACATATTTTGTTAGTTAGAACCATTGACAACCAATTGCTAATAGTTGAGATTATATAAATCTAATACTCTTTTTTTAGTACTAGCTTATAGTCTCTTATAGTTTGTATCTTTTATTTAAAACTTACATTTAATCCATATATAATAAACAAAAGGTTATTGGATTTTAATAATTTCAGTTATTACGTGTTAACCACTGCCACTCCAACAAACCACTTGGTCGCCACCACTCCTAAGTTGTAACTTGTTTTCCTTTACCACACTCAAACTAATTGAACCTTAACCTAGTTAGTTTTTTCTTAAGTGACAGTTGTCACATAACATGTCACGTCGCTAAATAGTGCCACGTAAGCATGTCACATCACCAAAAAGTGACACATCAGCAAAAAAACTAACTGGGTTAGGGTTCGGTTAGTTTAGGAGTGGTAAAGGAAAATAAGTTACAAATTAGGAGTGGTGGCGGTCAAATGGTTAGTTAAGAGTGGCAGCGACCAACACATGATAGTTCAGGTTATTAAAATCCCAGAGAGGCTATTGTACAAAGTATTTTTAACGTACAAAGCGTGAGAAGGATTTTCAGCCATTTATTAGGGTTAAAAACTAGTGGTGGCATGATCGTAATATCTAAATATGATTAATGTTCAGTTAAATAGTCGAAGGTAAGTTAGACAAATTACAATAATCCATTAATTTTTTAATTAAACTGCCCAAATCTCATTAATTCTTGAGAACGATTACAATTATAGACAATCGAAGGATTCGCAATTCTCATTTCATAAAAAGCGATCAGTCAATTTGCTCTGAAATATGCTCTGTTTTTTTTAAACAAAAAACTGAGCATGATACTGATGTTGAATAAAAACTCCACTAAAAGAATAACCATCTAAACGTAAATGAATAAAATTAAATGTATAAATGTTCGTTATCGTTGCAAAAAACTTTTATGAACGCATGTATGCTATGTTTTCAAACGAAAAACAGAGCATGGTTACTAAACAGAGCTACAAAACAAAAGTAAAAAACGCACTCATAAAAACAAAAAAAAACGCCCATAAAATCATAAAACACACCCATAAATCATAAAACGCACCCATAAAATCATAAAACGCATCCATAAAAATCATAAAATGCACATTCATCTCTCAAAGGCAGAACCAGAAAATAAGCACTCAAAGACCTGCACCCATAAAACGCACTCATAAAAACAAAAAACAAAAACGCACCCATAAAATCATAAAAAGCACCCATAAAATCATAAAACACACCCATAAAAAATCATAAAATGCATGCTACCTTGATCATTGTTTTTCTGTAATCACCCTGAAGAAGTAAGAACCTGTGTGATGCTCCGAATCTTCTGGTTGATACAGAAAGGGGCCTTTCCCTGTTCGTCCAAGGATGATGATACAGGTGATTCCTACAAAACAAAGCACCGTTAGGACTCGCCACAGGATTGGGGGTAACCCCGTGACCACCCTCCGGCGTGAGAATAAGTATCTGTTTTCTGAGAAAGAATGTAGTGTGTAGTGAGAGTAGAGATAGTGGTGATTTTCCTTTACCTTTCGTTCTCCTTTTATAGTTGATGTTTACTGTCGAGAGGAGACAATTCTTGCATGATTGTTTGCTCGTTGATCTTGCCTTATGACTAGCCTCGTATTTATTGTATTTGACTGACTGTGTTGACCGCTTTGACTCTATAGAGTCGGTGGGCCTTTCTTTATTGGGCTTATGTTTTTGTGGTATGGGCCAGGTTTATCTGGGCCATACCTCGTCATGTCCCCCCAGTCTAGTGATAAGATTGTGTGATTATTACTAGACTTTTTTTAGAAAAAGAAAAGAAAAGAATTAATCTCAATTGGGTTTCGTGATTTATGGTTTGAGGCACGTGATGTAATGATGACTATAACCGTCGCATCAATCCTCCTATTTAATAGGCATAAGTGCCTAGGGAGTTGACATCTGGCGTTTGTTAACATTTGAATTTTAAACTTCCCCTAATTTTATAGAACAGTTTTTCTTCATCGATTAAACTTACTTCCGTCCATCATCTGAACCACAAATGGCTCCCAAGGCGAGTTCGTCATGCGTTGCTATGATTGTATCCGACGTGCCTTGCCACTGGCCCTCTTTTCCCTCTTTCCTTAGTGACTATCAGATTCCCTCGGAGTGGGGGCCGGTGCTTCCTGGAAAAGATGACCGGGCTTTTCCTCTCAAGGAAGGGAAGATTACATTATACGGCGAATTCTTCACTTTTTCTCACTTTCGTCTGCCGGCTACCAATTTCCTGTTTGATATCTTGTCTTATTACAAGGTAAATCCCTCTCAATTACATCCCCTAGGTTTAATAAAAATTCGCCATTTTGAATTTTGTGCCCTAGGTCTGAGTAGGGCTCCTCGTCTGGAGATTTTCCATGTGTTATATGTTTTGAAATTCAAGGGAGAGTACTTTACTTTTGATCGGCGTCCTGGATCTTTGCCGTGTATAGACAATTTTCCCCAGAGTGTTCGTGATAAGGAGTGGAGGAAGAAGTTCTTTTATATTGACGAACGTGTTTTTCCCGTTCAGGCCCCGATTAGGTATCCAGGAGCCAAATCCCGGTTGGCTGATGAATGCCCTCCCCCTTCTATTTTCGATAAGGATCCACTATATCTTGCCTTAACCAACAACCCAACAGAATGCACATTTATTCCGGAACGAGCCTTGGTTGCCGTTGGTATGATCCGGTTGTGGGTGGATGAGACTGTATTTCCAGAATATAGGCGTCAAGACCAGGGGACGTGGCAGTATTTTTGATGTCCTGAATACGGAAATTTCGTCTCAGTTAGTCGAATATGACCGTCCATTGGGTCCTGATGAGCTTGATGTTCTTAGTCAAACAATCTCTAATTTCCTTATTCCAGCCCCTGTTGCTCCTACCACGGGGCAGGCTGTTGGCCCGTCTTCATCTAATGTGGAGACCGTGCCTATAGATGTTGAAGAGGATGTTACTGATCCTGTGGACGCCAGTCCTATTAATGTTGCTCCCCCCGTGTGTGAAATAAGCGTGGAGAAGAAACAAAACAAATCCAAGAAAAGGAAAGCCACTACTGCTCTTGATATTGAAGCTTTGTTAGCTAGGCGGAAACAGCTGCTGGAAATGAAACAAAAGTCTCTTGGTATGCATTTGTGTGTTTCTGTATTTGGTCTTGTTTTGTTTTTTCGTTCTTTAATTTTGTTTGTCTTGTACAGGTGAGAGAATATCTGTTGGTACGTCCGCCTCTGCGTCTGGGGGTGTGTCTACATCTGTTGTTGATGCTGCCCAAGTTGTCCCAATTATTGGAAGTAGCTCCGAGGAGGCTGCTGTTCCTTCCTCTTCTCCTGCAGTCAGTGCAGTTCTGTCATCTGCTGCTCCTGTTACAACTGCCCCTGTGTCTATTCCGGTCCCTGCTTCGGTGGCTGTTGTAGCCTCGTCTTTGCCTTTCTCTTCCGCGCCGGTTTCCGCTCCTTTGAAGCCGGTATATTCTATTGCTGGACCGTCTGTGACTACTAGCTTTTCTGCTGAACAGAGCTTTTCTCAGCTTCTTCGGGATGTGCAGAAAAATCCTATTCAGTTTCTTGGTGGGATCCGGACTGGCAGTTCGTCAGGTCAGTCTTCCGGTAAAAATGATATGCCCAGTAATGTTTATTCTCCTGGTATTAACTGGCGGCCAACTCTGAAAGATAACCGGTATGTCCCTGGGTGGCATATTGCTAAGTCGAGCCGCTTAATACATCCGGAAGTCATCCGTCACTGGGCAGAACATGCCTTCCCCCCAGCTGAAAGGTTTTATTTGCAAGGACTGGATAATGCCCAGCTTACTGAAAATGTCATGGGTTCTGGTGCGTGCTACACTGCTGCTTCCTATGAGGTGCTTCGTCGATGGCGATCAGACCTTGCTAATCTTCTTGAGGTTCGCGATAGGCAGGTCCCGCTCATGTCCCAGAATGAGAGATTGGCCAAACAGTTGTCTGAAGCTGAGGTAGAGCTAGTGTCCCGGCAAGTTGCTTTGGAGAAGTTGGAGGGAGATAAGGCCCGGATGGTGAAGGGTCATATGGAGGAGAAGTTGGAATTGCTTCGTGCTAATGATTCCCAGGGTGGCATTATCTCCCGTCTTGAGGGTAGAATTCAAACGTTGTCCAAAGAGCTTGCGGCTGAGAAGAACATTGTTGCCCGGAACCAGGCAGAGATGGAGAGATGCAAACTGCTGTCTGCCGAGGTTGAGAATTTTGAGCCCCGGATCAGACGTGCAGAGGAGGAGAAGGATTCCATGGTTGAAAAACTAAATGAATGTCAAAGGCAACTGACTCTGGCCAATGAACGTGCTGACCAGGCTGTGGATGCTAATGAAGCTGCCAAGAATCTTGCCATCTCCCTTCAATCTCAGCTGGAGCGTTCCCGAGGTGACCGTGATTGGTTGGTTTCCCGGGGTATTCCTACGTCGTGGCGTTTTATCCAGACCAGCCAAGTCTACCAGGATCGTATTAATGATTTTTATGAGGTAGCTATGGAGGTCGGGTATCTTGGCGGGCTCACGTATGGGAACAATCTTGGACTCGTTGGTCAGAAAGTGCCCCCTCCCACAGAGCAGGAAAAAGAAATTGGGACTCGAGTTGCTGATTCTATGCAGGCCTTGAGTAGTGATTCCCTGGAACCTATCTCACAATTGAGCAGTCAAGTTGGCGATGATGGAATCTCGTCTCTCCGTACTTTACTTGGGCCTTTTGTTAAAGGCTCGTCTGATATTGAAACTTCTTCTTCTAGTCAGGATTGAAAAACTTTATTTGTACTCATGACTCTTTGTTTAATTATATTTTATGTTGCATGTGTGTTTTTTATGAATATGTGGTGTGTGTATGTGCCACTTGTCATTAATATAATCAATAGTGCTGGCGACGATTTGACGGCCATTAATGGGCTTTTGTATGTCATGATTGCATGACGATTCGAGTCGCCATTTACACTGTTGCACAGATATTTGTGTCAGTAACATTAAAGGCGTATCTTTTGGTCTTCCCAAAAGGATCTATATAAGTCACTTGACTTATCAAATAGATCGTACTTTTTTCTTTTTTTGTTCAAAAAATTTGCTTTTTTGCTTTTTCCCTTCTTCCATGGCACGCCGTTCATCCTCCATAACAGAATTATCGAGGGAACTTGATGCTGTTGATGCTCTTCAAATGCTTTACCAATACTCCCGTGAGATGGATGCCCGTCGAGCTGCTCTCGAGGAGTTTAATATCAGGTATGCCGACTACGTTCCTGCACGTAGATATGGGAAAACATATTCCCGTGGACCACGAAAGCTGTTTATTGACGTGGATCATGATGATGGTCGAGTTCTTCTGCCAGTTCATGATCCTGATGTGATTCAAGAAATGCCTGTGGTTCATGACCCGGAAGACATCGTCAATGTGCCGGTTGTTCCTGTTCCAGCAGATCCTGTTCCTCTGGTGGATGATGATGGTCCTGTGAATGACCAAGAAGATCTTCATGTTGAAGATGTTGAAGATTTTCCTGACCCTCCAACTCCCCTGCCCTTTCAGGAAGAAGAGTTGTTGTACACCCCTGCGGAGGTATTGGCAATCCTGGATGGTAGGCTATGAAGGTTGTGTATGTCTGTGAGGCTGACTTTTGATTTTGTTTGGCTAGCTAGCATTTTGTAGGGAAATGGCGTGTGGATTTTTGTCCTGCCCCCTATTTTAGATGATGTCATGTTTATGACTGTATTTTGGATATCACAATCAAATGTATAGAAAATGTAACTAATATATGTCGTAAAAGGCGTTTTATTAACACGGTATGCCGTGATTATGATAATGTTTACATAGAGTATGTCTGTCATGAAACATTACTTGCTTTTGCTTGTGCCTAATTAGACGTAACATTTCTTTAGTTGTGCCGCGTTCCATGTTCGGGGTATTGGTTCCCCGTTTAATTGTTTTAGGGAATATGCTCCCTTTCCTGCTTGCTTCATTGTCCCGCATCACCAACTCTCCAACTTTGAATGTTTTTTCTAGCACCCGTTTGTTATAATATTTTTCTAGAAGTCGTTTGTACCGTGCTTTGTTGATGCATGCCGTTTCCCGGCGTTCTTCCAGTATCTCCAGATTTTCCCAGATTAACTCTTCGTTCTTGTCCTCATTGCTGTTTCTTCTTAGGGAAGGGATCCCAATCTCTGCCGGGATCATTGCTTCTGAGCCGAACGTCAGACTAAATGGTGTTTCTCCATTGCTTGTTTTTGGCATGGTTCTGTGTGCCCACAGGACGTGGGGCAGTTGTTCAACCCATGACTTCCCTTTCGCGTCCAGCCTTTTCTTCAAACCGTCCAGGAGGCTTCGATTTGCTCTTTCAACCTGACCGTTGCCCTGTGAATGTGCAACGGAAGTGAAAATCTGCTGGATGTGTAGCTCTTTGCACCATTCTTTGAGTGTCTTGTCTGTGAATTGTGTTCCATTATCGCTGACGAGATATAATGGGACACCGAAACGGCAAACTATGTGTTCCCATAGGAATTTCTTGATGTTTGAAGCTTCAATTTTTGCTAGCGGTTTTGCCTCCACCCATTTAGTGAAATAATCCACCGCGACTACCAAATACTTCAACTTCCCCGGGGCCAAAGGGAAAGGTCCCACCAAGTCGACCCCCCATTTTTGGAATGGCCACGCGACTGTGACCGGGATTAAGTTATTCTTTGGGCGTATGGTCTGTGGTGCATATTTCTGGCAACTAATGCACTTTTGTAGTTCTTCTACAGCCATATTATGCATCCCCGGCCAGAAATATCCTGCGTTGGTTATCTTGGCTACCACTGCGCGGGGACCTGCGTGTATGCCGCACATTCCCACGTGGATGTCTTGTATCAAGAACCTTGCCTCGGATGGAGTTACACACCGCAATGCTTGTCCCAGGTATGATTTCCGATACAGCACTCCTCCATGCATCTCGTACTGCAGGGCCTTGGTCCGTATCTTCATTGCCTCGCCCTTGTTTTCCGGTAGTGTCCCCTTTTCCAAGTATTGTTGGATCGGGGTCATCCATGACACTTCTGGCATGCAGATGCTATGCACTTCTGCCTCCTAGGTTGATAGTTAGTTTAAAGTCTCGATGTGGACGTCTTCTTCAGTGCCCGAGGACGCCAACTTACTGAGGGCGTCCGCGATGTCATTCTTGTGCCGTCGTATATGAGTTAGTGTAACTCTTTCAAACTTTGACATTAATTCTCTTGTCATCCCCAGGTATCTCGCCATCGTCTCGTCATTGGCTTCGTAGGATTCATTGACTTGGTTGTTCACTAACAACGAGTCTACGTGGGCGTCCACCTTCTTAGCTCCCATCGACAGTGCTAGCCGCATACCGGCTAGGAGTGCTTCATATTCTGACTGGTTGTTCGAGCAATCGAACTCAAAACGCAGCGCGTGTAAGGATCTCGTCCCCTCTGGGCTGACTAGCACAAGTCCGGCACCTAAACCTTTGCTATTGGACGAACCATCCGTATACAATTGTCATACTGGACTGTCGCCTTCTGGTGTAGCCGTGCTGTTGCTCCCCGGTACCTGTATCGTCTCACGTTCCGGGATCTCGGTCATGAAGTCTGCTATTACCTGTCCCTTGATGGACGTCCTTTTCTTGAATGATATGTCCAGGGCCCCTAATTCAATAGCCCATTTTGCTAACCTTTCTGAGACTTCTGGTCGGTTCAAAATCTGTGCCAAAGGGAAACCGGTTAGGACTTCAACCATGTGTCCCTGGAAATATCGACGTAGGCGCCGGGATGCGTGTACTAAAGCCAGGACTAATTTCTCCAACGTGGGATATCTTCCTTCAGGGTCAGAAAGGACCCGGCTAATGTAGTACACCGGTGTCTGAAGACTCTCTCGCTCTACCAACAGGACTGCACTGACCGCGTGATGCCCGGCTGCTAGATACATCTTTAGGGTCTCTCCGGGTCTTAGAGCCGTGAGTGCTGGTAGATTGCTGACGAATTTCTTCATTTCCTGGAAAGCTTTTTCTGCTTCCTCCGTCCACTTGAATTTGTTTTTGTTCAAGCACTCTTTCAAGGTTGATATGAAAGGAAGAGATCTCTCCGCGTGCCTTCCCAGGAAGCGATTGATAGCTGCTAACCTTCCGTTCAGGGTCTGGGCTTCTTTCAACGTCTTTGGAGACGGCATGCTAGTGATGGCTGTAACCTTTTCAGGATTTATTGTAACACCCCAACCGATGGCGGAATCATCGAGGTGCCACGTAATGACGATTGTTCAAAAGCTCATGGTACTAAAATGTAAATATTTGATTATGAATATTGTTTTATAACATGTGAAAATAAATACATGACAACCAAAATGGAGATAATTGATTGATTTAATCTAAGTCCAAAGTTCTATGTGAAGCGTCAAGCAGCTTATCTTGAAACATGCACGAAAATAAATTTTGTCAACATATGATGTTGGTGAGTACTACCTAGCTTTGTACATATAGTATAAGTTTGAAAAGTAGTACAATTCATGTGTCTAGCATCACCAAGGCATTATGTAAACACGCAAGTAACCAAACAAGACAAAGATCAAATGTAAAGTTGATAAGATGAAATTGATAATGAGCACCCTAACACGTGTCAAGTCTAAAAGAGCACCATAACATTAGTTATGTCTAAATGAGCACCGTAATATAAGTTACGTCTATATGTAAAGAGCACCATAACATAAGTTATGTCTAGATGTACGATTTTGTATGTAAGCTACGTTCATGTTCAAACATAAGCACAAAGATAAACAAGACACGTATATGAATTGTAAATGAATAAAAATGTATGTGTAACTGAATATGAAGGTTTTGTATACTTGTGCATGAATCACCCCAAAAGTTGTAAAAGCGAAAAAGGGGATAAGTAATACTCACCTTAGCAAGGTGGTAAGTCTTGTGTAATTGAATAAGTGTAATCCAACGTTGCCAAGTATCACCCTATGTATAAGGTAACAAATAAGTCTAAGTCTATCTAGTCTATGAGTATTATCTAGGGTTTCGAATTGGGGATAAGTATTCGTTTGATTAATAAATTAAACGTTTAATAAATAAGAGAAATTTGATAAATAAATAAACAAAAGTCTTTTTGTAATTTTAAATCAAAGATGGTCACAATATAAAGTTTTAAGTGTGAAAATAATTTTTATAAAATTATTTTCTTATAAATAGAATATTAAATCTATTTATTTCAAATTGTCAAAATATAACTTTAATATTTAAAAATATTAAAATTAAAGAATTTTTAGATTAAAAATTGTATTTCTGTTCTAAATAAATAGAAATAATTTATATAAAATTTTGGTGCAAAAATATTGAAAAATGAATTTATTATGATTTATTTATGATTAAAATAGTCAAAAATCGTTTAAAAATATTAAATAAATGATTTTTCGAAAATAAAAATCATTTCAGAAATGTTTGATGTTTTACAAACTCAGAATAATTTTTGTGGAAATTTATATAATCGTTTTGATATTTTTATAGAATTATATAATTATAATAGAATAAACTTGTAATATTTATTATATATATTAAATAAATGATTTTCGAAAATCTAAA
This sequence comes from Ambrosia trifida, assembly GCA_028751855.1. NCBI lineage: Eukaryota > Viridiplantae > Streptophyta > Magnoliopsida > Asterales > Asteraceae > Ambrosia > Ambrosia trifida. The sequence goes on along the minus strand of CM054131.1, from coordinate 80,351,533 downwards.
AATTTTATAATAAAGTTTAACATTTGAATAACATAAGATAATTTTTATAGAGTTTATAAATCATATTTGGTATTTTAAAAGTATTTTTAAAAAAGTTAATTAGAATAAATATAAGGTTAAAAGTCTAAAAAAAATGATGCAGCTGCTGGGGATCGAACCTGGCTCCTGGCCGGTTCAATGATTTATCACAAGTGTGGCTCACCACTGAGCCACACCCTGAGAACGTTTTATAACCGAAACAAAAAATATTTATACACTAACTGCTTGAACCTTCTTCCCCAATTCAATATCATTCAAACCCTAGTTTTCCATTTGATTTCAATTGAACCCGTTTAAGACCCTGTTAATCCAAATAATCATAGGGGTTTTAAACCTGAGATGAAAATGGACGAAACGGCATGGTGACTTACGGTTTTTGGGCTTGGATGAACACGGGGAAGGGTGGCCGGAATCTGTTATGCCGGCGAGAACTCAAGTCCACGTCCGAGGAACTTCCCTTCTTCCATTCCAAAGGAGCATTTCCCCGGGTTAAGCTTGATGTTGTACTCCCGTAGTGTTTTGAAGGTTTCCTCGATATCCGCCATAATCTTTTCTTCAGTGGAACTCTTAATGACCAAGTCATCGACATAAACTTCGAGATTGCGGCCGATCTGTTTTTCGAACGCTTGATCCATCAGCCTCTGATATGTTGCTCCTACGTTCTTTAGCCCGAAAGGCATCTTTGTGTAGCAATATATGCCGGCATCGGTGTGGAACGCCGTCTTCTCTTCGTCTTCCCATGCCATCTTTATTTGGTGATACCCTTTATATGCATCGAGGAAACACTTGAATTTGTTTGGTGCCACCGAATCCACCTTGAGATCGATCTCCGGCAAAGGGTATGCGTCCTTGGGGCATGCTTTATTTAAATCTTTGTAATCTACGCACATCCGCCAAGTTCCATCGTGTTTCCTGACCATGACTGGGTTCGCAAACCAAGTGTGGTACTTTGTCTTCCGCAAAATGCCCGCCTCCTCCAGTTTTTTCACCTCTTGGACGACTGCTGCCCTTCTTTCGGGAGCCATACTCCGCCTTTTCTGGGTGACGGGTTTAATGGACGGGTAGGTCGACAGTTTATGTTTAGCTTTTGATCTTGATATACCTGTCATGTCAGCGTGCTTGAAAGCAAATATATCAATGTTACCTCTTAGCACCTGTTTGAGTCTTTCCCGTGCTGCCGTAGACAGGGTATCTCCTATCGTGACTGTTTGTTACGGGTATTCCGCATTCAATACCCACCTCTCTGGTCCGACTAGTCCTGTAGGTGCTTGACGATATGATTTGAGGTCAGTCGTCGCACAGGCTTTATCCCCGGACACCGTGACCACCCCCTGAGGAGTAGGGAACGTCATGAATCCCCTGGCCGTCGAGACCAAGGCGTCGATCTTCCCCAGAGTATACCGTCCCATGATCACATTATACTGTGAGTTGGCGGGAATAACCAAGAAGGTTACCAGTACAGTCTGTTCTTTTCTCCCATCCCCTATGGTGACAGGGAATGTTAATTGCCCCAGGGGCTCGATGCTTTCCCCGGTAAACCCTCGTACAGGTCCTCTGGCGGGCTCGAGCATCCTTTGATCCTCTGGGCGCATACGCCGGAAACACGGTTCGTATATAATGTCTTCTGAGCTTCCCGTATCCACCGGGATTCTTCTCATGCTGTAATCCCCTACTGCCGTAGAGATAACCAAGGCCTCCATACTTAACTTTCGGTAATGTGGTGGTATGGTGATGGTTGCCTCCATCCATGGCTCTATTCTTTCAAATGATCTCTTCCGATCATACCTCGTCTCAAACTTTACCATGTTTATTTCCCTAGGTCTTTTTCCTGTAGCCTTGTCCGCGCCGGCAGATGACGTGCCTGGCTTCACATCCCTTACCAAATGTGCCAATTTCCCCGTTCTGACAAAGTATTCGATCTGCTTCTTTAGCTGGAAACAGTCATTTGTTTCATGGCCGGTCCCTTTGTGATAGGCACAGTATTTGGATTTATCTTGGGATGGTGATTCTTTCAGTGGACGGGGAGTGTTGAGCTTCAAATCTTCAGACTCCAATATTTGGAGTGGCGTTTTCGTCAAGTCCGGGTATTCGAATTTGGGCCTCGACGAGCCTTCTCCTTTCCCCGCGAACGTGTTTTCAGATCTTCGTCTGTCATCTCTTCGATCTTCCCGGCTATCATTTCGGGAATACGGATGTCTTTCCGATCTTCCTCTGTTTTTGGAGCCTTGGTGTTCCCGGGGGGCTTCAGAATTCTTTGCAGCTTCTTGTTTCTTTCGCACGGCGTGGTTCATGGCTATGGATTTTTCTTGCTTTACATAGGCCTTCGCAATGGTCATCATCTCGTCCATAGTCTGCGGATAACCTGTTGGGCCGTGTAATTTACGTAGCAGGCCATCGTCATTCACCCCCATGGTGAAGGCGGTGCATGCCAATTCCTCCGTGAGGCCCGGGATCTGCAGCCTTTCTTTGTTAAACCGGATTATGAAGTGTTCCATTGATTCGTTGTCCCTCTGTCGTATGTGCATCACCTCGTCTCTGTACTTAGTGTGTCTTCTCTGCTGGCTGAATTGTTGTGAAAATCCTTTTACGATTTCTTTCCAGTTGGACACGGACCCCGTCGGCAGGCTATCCCACCAGACCCGTGCCGCTCCAACGAGGGTCTGGACGAACATGTGACACCAGGCTGGCAAAGGCCAGTCTTTTGAGCGTCCTGCCGACTCAAAGATGCTCAGATGATCATCTGGGTGTAACATTACGCATTTAAACTTGTACGTTACACGATCATTATTAATAAAACGTCAAGTTCTATCGTTTATATTCGCATTAATTATTTTTGTCGCATTTTAGAAACCCTAATACTATATATATATATATATATATTATATATATATATATATATATATGGTTTTGTGTTGAAAATTTAACAAAAAATAAAACGCTTGGGCCGGGAATCGAACCCGCGCCCAAGACCGGCCCAAACAACACACACACATAAACCAGCTGGGCTGGCACCATTGTTTGTTCAGAACCCAGCACGCTTTAATTATATTCTTGATTTAAAACCTTCACAGTTGACTTGAAAAGTCAACTGTGGAACGAGGGTTGCCAAAATCACCAACAATAATTCGTGATTTGCATATTTTTGGCATCTTTACACGATAACCGGCCTATCATGACTAAGCAACACGTTGATTATCAATCAATTGATAATCAATTAACCATATACGCGTATTACATTGAATGATTGGTCAATCCTTACCATTTCTTCGATCCAGTGTTTAACCCTATAAATTGATCATTCACGAGTCTTCACAACTCGCCAATACTCCTCTCTTAACCTCCAATCTTCTTAATTATATTCTGTTATTGATCCACGATCGTTTTTTTTTTTTTTGACTTTTGGTTTGACCGATCAATCGAACTCGAAACAACTCTGTAAGTGAAATGTTTTCTGTGGGTTTTGATCATCGGCATTCACACATCAATAGCCCTATGATTAATTGGGCTATTGATGTGTGAATCAAACAATTGCAGAATCTAGGGTTTCGAAGGTTTAATTTGGGGATAAACTTGTTTTACCGTATAGTATTACACTATGTATTATTACAAAGTGAAGATGAACAGTATAAGGGCATGTTGGTAAATCATTGTTTGTACATTTGACATGTGTAACGACCTCCAGCACTCCACCATCTATTAGCTGCAGAGTTGAAACGCTGAGTCATCTCTTTTATTTCTTTCATCCATCCACGTTTCATCCACACAAACCCTCATACTCAAAGAAGAGTAAGAGAAGGAGAAAGCGGCATAACTGGATGTTCTTCGGCGACAGCGGGTATTTATATTGATGGTCATGTTAACTTACCTTACAACTTACTTGAAGTTTTACTCCAAAATCTATTTTTTAGGTTCATTTCTTTGTTCATGTTGGCTTATAGCAATTTTTTTTTTTGTTTTTGTTCTTAGCTTGAAGTCTTACTTCAAAATTTGGTTTCGATTATAAAGCTCTGTTTTGATGGTTTATTCCACCAAGTCTTTCTCCCCTTCATTACAAAGGTAAGTAACGCTCCCCTCTTTGCCAATTGCTTTTCATTTTCTCATCCGATTTGCTGGCTTTTGTTTTCTGGATTGCTCATATCTTTGCTCGGTTGTGTCTGGTTGTTCAATCTATTCATGGTCGTGTTGTTGCATGCGTTCTAATAACTGTTTTTTATGATCGGCGGAATACGGATGGTGTTATGCGTTTTGGTACCTTTTGATGTTGGATTGCCATGTTCTTCCTGTTTTCAGAATATTTTGTGTTAAAGTTTGTAGTCAAAGTGCTCGATGAAATGCAAACTGTCTAGATTTTGACGTTGTCGTCATTTTTAGTTTGTTCTTGGTTAAGACCGACCACAATAATTTTAGCTGCAATGTTTAAAAAAAATCCATAAACATCTCATTTAATATATATTTTGCTTCCAGCTTACTAATTCGAAATGTAAACTCTATCAAGTTACTGCTTATAATTGTAATATTGTCATCAATGATCACATACTATGGCATATTCTTTGTCTATGTTGTACACATGCTTGAACTTATGTGTGTTTATATGATTATTTGATTTTTTTAGCCCTTGCTACATCTAAATAAATCCAGCTTTTTATTTTTAAATTTGACTTATTTATATGTTTTCCTAGGTATGGTGTTTGGATAAAATATATAGCTTATTTCAATAGAATGTATATACACATGTTGTTTATGTAATTATTAATATGTGTTATGTTTCAATGCAGCTTGGTATCTACCGTTTCGTTTGTGTACTCAGGTGAATTCTCGCAGGTTTGTCTTTTTTTGTGTATGTTTGGCTGTTTGTTTTCGACTATGTGTTATACTTTGTTACTGTATTTTTTTTTTTTTTTTTTGTGATTTCTATTGTCGTGACTTATGCCTCCCAAAAAGAGAAAATCAGCAGGAACATGCCATGATTGTGGTTAGGCGTCGTGTTGACAATCCATAATTAATCATTGTCCATTACTCAAACACAAATGATGATACACATACAATTAAACTGATATATATCTGCTGGTTTGAAGTTGATTCTGGTTACAATAACCTTTGTTTTTCGGCAACACTTATAGTTGCTTCGACTACAATGACACCGCTTATCATTGAGGCTTCTCCAACAACTAAGGTTTGCTAGCGATTGTTGTTATGATGATTAAACAATTATTTGGGTAAAAAGAACAATGAACAAAGATTTATATTTTGAAGATTTGTTATTGATTGTTATTATGTTGATTAAGCAATTACCTCTACGATTTATGTTTTGAAGAATCCTTCTATGTTCATGGCATAAATAAAGTACTTTTAGAATCTGTATTATAAGATTTGTATACCAATATCTTATGGCTTAATACTGTCTCCACATGCTACAACAACTGATTTAAATGACGTGTTTCTTTTTTCCAATGTTATTTGTGTGGCGCATGGCTGATTATGAGAAGTTTGCCGTCATGTTTCGATAGTGATTATTTGATTGCTGCATTTGATGTCAACCATAAATAACTTCAAGGGTCGGGTAGAGTGAAACAGAATCTGATTGTTTACGTTGAAACCTTAGACGATTAATCATTTCGCGGCATAGCGATGTAATAGTTTTGTTCCTCATTTTTTGTAGGTAATTGTTGGGGCCTGCACTTGGTTTTCTCATTGGTGGATCATTTGTGATTGGGCTGGAGATAACAATGTTTCTTATTCCATGTTGGTCATAAGCTGATACACATGAAACAGACTGAGCTTGATCTATTAATAAGTTGTGTCCTTTGCTAATACTTTTGAAGAATTGGGTGCTACTGTGGAGGGTAGGGATGATGGCTTCGTCATGCGTCTCAAAGTTTAGCTTCTTTTGGGACGTCATTGCCACACTTCAGAATGGTAACCCTTTTGTTACTTTCATTTTGTTCTCATCTTACAAAATTAAGTTCAGTTGTTTTACGGTATTCCTAATTGGTGATGTAACTTTGTTTCATTCTTTTGTTTGAGATGAATATATTTTAAATGTGCATCTTGGCATAACTTCAATTATAGTGTTTTAGAACAAATGAGGACTAACAATAACAAACTGATCAGATCAAAAACAAATTGATCCGAGCCTCCTAGGTTTTGCCAGATCTTGTGTTGCAAAATTAACAAGAAGGTAGAAACATATTGGTCCTAGGTTTCCCTAAATGTTTTTGTTGCCATTATTAGACATCTTCATTTTATTTGAATAGTAAATTTAATGTTTTTTTTAACTCTTCAGTGGTGTTTATTTACTTCAGGATATGATTATTTAAGTGATAACATGAAGTAGGGTGCAATGGTATATTATAAGTGTTAAAGAGTTCATAAACACTTGAAGAATTTGGGTACACTGTTGTTAGTTGCTACATTTAAAGAAGAACATTCAGGCAAAAAATACTGAAGAGGAAGAAGAAAAGCAACATGAACTATCACCTAAAGGTTTTGTTTTCTTGTTTTCGTGAAGTTTCGGTCACGCTAATGTTTTGCGGTTTTTTGGAAGAATCAAAGTCACAAGAACATGCAGGAAGAAACATGGAAGAGAGAAGCAAAGCAACATGAACTAACACCCAATGGTTTTGTTTTGTTGTTTTTAAAAAAATGTTGGTCACGCTAATGCTTTTTCCATTTCTCGCGCCGCAACGCGCGCGGGAAAAATACTAGTTTATTTTAATCAAAACGGAATAATCACAACCACTGGTCTGGACCAAGTGGTTGTGACTGTTGCTAATTACCCTAGCCACCCGGGTTCGAGTCCCGGCTATGGCACCCTTTTTTTTGCCTTATTTTCATTTTTTTAAAAAACAATCAAACCAATTATATATATATATATATATACATTTAATCTTATAAATTCGTTTTTAATTATTAAAACCCTTTTATAAATTCTAAAAAAAATTATTTTTAACAAATCTGATGTAAAAGTTTTACCCACCATTTTTAGTTTTCTGAAATTTATTTATTAAATATTCATAATAATTAAATCAATTTTATGCTATTATATTTATAAAAATCCATTAAAATATCAAAACAATTTTATAAATTCCCACAAAAATTATCCTGAGTTTGTACAATGATAAACTTTACTGAAATGATTTTTAATTCTGAAAAATAATTTATTTTATATTTTTAATCAATTTTTGTTAGTTTTAATCATAATTAAATCATAATAAATTTAATTTTTATTATTTTTTGCACCAAAATTTTATACAATTTATTTCTGAATATTTAGAACAGAAATATAATTTTTAAAATAAAAATTCTTTAATTTTAGTATTTTTAAATATTAAAGTTAAATTTTGGCAATTTGTAATAAATAGATTTAATAATCTATTTTAAAGAAAATAATTTTATAAAAATTATTTTTATACTTCAAACACATTATTGTGAACATCCTAAATTCAAACTTTATAAAAAGACTTTCATTTATTTAATTATCAAATTTCCCTTTATTTATTTAAACATTTTATTATAAATTCAACAATTGGATATCCCTAAATCAAAACCCTAGAATATACTTGTAGACTAGATAGACTTAGACTTATTTGTTGCCTTATACATAGGGTAATACTTGGCAATCTATTGGGCTACACTCATACTATTCCTCAATACCTAATACTATACCAAGGTGAGTTTACGTAACCATGTTTATGCGATGCTTTATACTTGCAACATTTTATTTAAGCAATTCAACATGCATGTCTAGTTGTAAACTTTGTTGCCTCATGAATTAGTCAACAACAGTTTCAACGAGTTTCAACGAGTTTCAACATTACATAATCATTAGCTGTGGCCAAGCCGGCGATACTCAATAATAGATCTATTGGATTGACAACCCCACCCGGATACGCGTACCTCCTACATAGGTAGCGTGGGTGATTGTTATCGTTCCAACATATTACTAAGGTGAACCGTAGATGACGGGATGGACCTAAACTAGTCGGAGGTTTGATTATGTCGATTCAACATATTATGCTATTTCATGTAGACTTAAACTTACGATAGACATATGAATTGCTAAACTTTTATACTTAAACTATTTTGCTTAACATGGATTATGTATTCTCACCAACTTCTAGTTGACCCCCCCCCCCCCCCATTTTTACAACTCAACAGGAAATAATGATGCATGAAGACTAGAGTATTTCCATGAAGATAATTTGAAGTCTATGCTTGCTTGATCTTTTGTGATGTATTAGATTTCCACATTTAAAACTTATTATGTATTTCTATTTTTGGATATTTTCAATTTAAATTTATTTCAATTAAAATTTGGATTACCATGTGCTACTGTATACTCATTCTTACGTAACACCTCGATGTTTCCGCCATCGGTTGGGGTGTTACAGATTGGTATCAGAGCCTTGGTTATAGGGAATTAGGTTATTAGAAAATAATCTAGACTATAACCTTAGGGACTTAAACAGTACTTGCTTCTCTTACTTGTAACCCTAATTGCTTCCCTAATCCTATCCTTATCCTATACCTTATATAACCCTAAGCCTACATGTGACTACTCTTATTCGTCTGCTGCAATCCTGATCCACCATTAGATTAATAGGACAAAATCCTCAGGTTTAACCTGAACCCCCTTGAGATCTCGTCGAAGTTCTAGATTTTAATAACGAACACGTGCAATCTGGAAGGGTGAACGCCTGTATTCTGAGTCTTCTGTCTAGGTTGGCATTGCGCATATATCCCAATCAGACGAGGGACCCGGATGCCTACCTGGGAATTCTCGGGATGAGTGTTCACTTATAGGCTAAAGCATGTCTTCATATGTTATTAAAATTTAGAATCTTTGATAAGTCAACGTTTTCGTTTATTCGTTTTAATTAATGAATAAATGATTACATTACTTATATAATCTCATTCATTTCTTTGTGTCTATTACAGATCATGCCTCCACATCGCAACACTCGCAACAGCAATGGTGAGAACCACGAAGAAGGTGGTGACAACCATAACCATAACCAAGGTCCTAACCACAACAACAATGGTGTCGATGCCCAACTGGCTGCGATCATTTCTCAACAAATGGTGCAGCAAATCGCAACTCTGGTTCCCAATTTGCTAGCACAAGTCATCCAAATGAACGGCAACGGGAACTGTAACGGCAACGGGAACGGGAACGGCAATGGTAATGGAAATGGAAACCACAACGGGAATGGAAATGGTCTCCCAGCCTGCACCCTTAAGCATTTCAATTCTTGTAACCCTCCAAAGTTTAGTGGTGAAGAAGGAGCTACAGGACTCCTCCAATGGTTTGAGGGTATTGAGAATACCTTCATCAACAGTGAATGCCCCGACAACTTCAAAGTTCGTTACGCCATGAGTGTTCTCCACAAACGAGCACTCACTTGGTGGAATGAGGAGAAGCGCACTCGTGGGGCCGAAGTTGCTCTTGCTATGACATGGGACCAAGTCAAGGAGGTCATGAAGGAAGAGTTTTGTCCTCGCAATGAAGTTAAGAAGCTTGAGGATGAGTTCCACACCCTAGCTCAAGATAGTGGGGAAAACCTTGCCTACAACACCCGCTTTCACGAGCTTAGCTTATTGTTGCCTCACAAGGTCACTCCCCCGCTGGTAGCCATCGAGAAGTACATCGGTGGTCTGCCCATGCAAATCCAGGACACCGTTTGGGGAAGAAATCCTGCAACTTTGGAAGAGGCCAAGCGTCTAGCGGCCACTCTTACTGATAATCACGTGAAGAACGGTACTCTCTTCCGCAAGGGCACTAAGAAGACGGTTGCCAAAGACACTCCACAGCCCGCAATTGAAGTCAAGCCTGAGACCTCAAGCAACAAAAAGCGCAAGGCTAGAAATTACATGGTTGCTCCTACTCCACCTACTGCCCAAAACCCAGCCAAGAAGCCATATGGCGGGACTCACCCTCTTTGCAACACTTGTCAATACCATCATCTTCCTAGTAGACCGTGCCGCCAGTGTAATAACTGTAAGCGGTATGGACACTACACCAACGCCTGTCAAGCCCCTGCTGCCCAAAACAACCAAAACAACCCAGCCAGAAACAACCCAGCTCCCAACCAACAAAACAACAGGCCTGCTCGTGGTCAATGCTACGAGTGTGGCAGCCCTGATCACTACATCAACAACTGCCCTAATCGTAACCAGAACCAAAACCGCAACCAAAACCGCAACCAAAACCGCAACCAAAACCAGAACCGCAACCAGAACCAAGGTGCTCGGGGTCGCGCCTACAATCTCAATGCTAACCAGGCTCGTGACAACAACGAAGTGGTGAATGGTACGTTCCTCATTAATAACCACTATGCATCCATATTATTTGATTCGGGAGCTGATAAGTCATTTGTGTCACTGAAGTTTGAACCTTTACTTAACTTACCCCACACTAATCTAGAGGAACTTTTAGTGGTAGAGGTAGCTAATGGGAAGTCTATTTCGATCGACTCTATTATTCGTAACTGCTTGTTGAACCTCGACGATCATACCTTCCCTATCGATCTCATCCCATGCATCTTGGAAGTTTTGATGTTATAGTAGGCATGGACTGGTTGTCAACCCATCGTGCCGAAATTCTGTGCTTTGAGAAAGTCATACGCATCCCTCTCGAATCTGGTGAGATTTTGAAGATCTATGGTGAGAAACCCTGTGGTGAGCTTAAGCTTATGTCTTGTACTACTGCCCAAAGGTACTTAAGAAAGGGGTATACAGCCTTCTTAGCTAACGTGATAGAGAAGAAGGACAAAGGCAAAAGTATCCAAGACATTCCTATTATTCGAGACTATCCTGAAGTCTTCTTAGAGGATTTACCTGGTTTGCCTCCTGCTCGACAAGTGGAATTTAGAATTGATCTTGTTCCTGGTGCTAATCCTGTCGCCAAAGCTCCTTATCGTCTTGCACCCTCTGAGATGCAAGAACTTGCCAGTCAATTACAGGAACTTTATGATAAAGGGTTCATTCGCCCTAGTTCTTCTCCATGGGGAGCCCCTGTCTTGTTCGTTAAAAAGAAGGATGGTTCTCTCAGAATGTGTATTGACTACCGTGAACTCAACAAACTCACCATCAAGAATCGTTATCCACTGCCTAGGATTGAAGATCTCTTCGATCAACTTCAAGGAGCAACCCACTTCTCGAAGATTGATCTCCGTTCTCGTTATCATCAGCTTAGAGTCCACGATGAAGATATTCCCAAGACAGCTTTTCGCACACGCTACGGTCACTACGAATTCATGGTTATGCCTTTTGGATTGACCAACGCTCCCGCAGTATTCATGGATTTGATGAATCGGGTTTGTAGACCCTACCTCGACAAATTCGTGATTGTCTTCATTGATGATATTTTGATTTACTCTAAATCAAAATCCGATCACGAGCAACATCTTCACTCCATCTTAGGTCTCCTAAAGAAAGAACAACTGTATGCCAAGTTCTCGAAATGTGAATTTTGGCTTAAGGAAGTTCAATTTTTGGGACATGTCATTGATATGAACGGAATTCATGTTGATCCCGCAAAGATCGAAGCTGTGAAAAATTGGAGTGTTCCTCAAACTCCAACTGAAGTTCGTTCTTTCCTTGGTTTGGCTGGTTATTATCGTCGATTCATCGCCAATTTCTCCAAGATCGCTGTTCCACTCACTACCTTAACTCACAAGGGTAAACCCTATGAGTGGGGACCAAAGCAAGAGGAAGCATTTGAAACTCTTAAGCTGAAACTCTGTGAAGCTCCTATCTTGTCTCTACCTGATGGTAATGATGATTTCGTGGTCTACTATGATGCATCGAACCAAGGTCTTGGTTGTGTTCTCATGCAACGAGGAAAGGTTATAGCTTATGCATCTCGACAACTCAAGACTCACGAAAAGAATTATACCACCCATGATCTTGAATTGGGCGCTGTTGTCTTTGCTCTCAAGATTTGGAGACATTATCTTTATGGGACCAAATGTGTGGTGTTCACGGACCACAAAAGTCTCCAACATGTCTTCGACCAAAAGAATCTTAACATGAGGCAACGACGTTGGGTTGAATTACTTAACGACTATGATTGCGAAATTCGCTACCATCCTGGCAAGGCGAATGTTGTGGCTGACGCACTTAGTCGTAAAGAGCGTATCAAACTCCAATGTGCGAGAGTTCGTACTGATCTTCAAGATCGCATTCTTCGGGCTCAACATACATCCGTCACCCAAGGTAACATGTAGGATGAAATGTCTTGTGGTGCTGAAACTCAACTTGAAACCAAACCTGATGGTCTTCTTTATTTTCTCAATCGACTATGGATTCCCGACCGTGATGATCTTCGTACTTTTCTCATGAACGAGGCTCATAAGTCTCGTTATTCTATTCATCCTGGAGCTGACAAGATGTACCATGATCTCCGTTATTCTTATTGGTGGCCTGGTATGAAGAAAGACATTGCTCTTTTCGTTGCAAAATGCCTCACTTGTTCAAAGGTCAAGGCTGAACATCAATGACCATCTGGTATGCTTGAACAACCAGAGATTCCTGTATGGAAATAGGAGAGCATAGTTATGGACTTCATCACCAAACTCCCTCGTACACCCAAAGGTTTCGACAGTATTTGGGTAATCGTCGATCGTTTGACCAAGTCAGCCCACTTCTTACCTATTCGTGAGAAGTATTCTGTAGAAAGGTTGGCAAAGATGTACGTAAGTGAAATCGTATGTCGTCATGGTATACCTTTGGACATTATCTCTGATCGCGATGGTCGTTTCACCTCTCACTTTTGGGATTCTCTACAAGATGCTTTGGGTACCAAGTTGAACCTGAGTACTGCGTATCACCCTCAAACAGATGGTCAGACTGAACGGACCATCCAGACACTTGAGGATATGCTCAGGGCATGTATCATCGATTTTGGTGGCGCATGGGATTCTCATCTCCCTTTGGTTGAGTTTTCATACAACAACAGTTATCACGCCAGCATTAACATGGCTCCTTTCGAGGCACTCTATGGTCGTAAATGTCGTTCACCTGTCTGTTGGACTGAGGTTGGTGAAGCTCGCATCACTGGACCCGAACTAATCTAGGAATCCACAGACAAAGTTCAACTCATTCAGGATAATCTTCTCAAGGCTAGAAGTCGTCAGAAGAGTTATGCTGATAAACGTCGTAAACCCTTGGAATTTTAAGTTGGGGACCTTGTACTACTTAAGGTATCCCCTTGGAAAGGAGTAATTCGCTTCGGTAGAAAGGGAAAACTAGCTCTTCGATACGTAGGCCCCTTCAAAATTCTTGACAGAGTTGGAAAAGTGGCTTACAAACTTGATCTTCCACCTGAGCTAAGCAATGTTCACCCGACCTTCCATGTTTCGAATCTCAAGAAATGCTTAGCGGATGAAAACCTTCATGTTCCTCTTGAGGATGTGCAAATTGATGAAAGCATGCACATTATTGAGAAACCCGTCGAGATTGTTGATACTGGAGTCAAGAAACTCAAGCGCAGTCGCATTCCAATCGTTAAGGTTCGTTGGGAATCTAAACGAGGCCCAGAGTTCACTTGGGAACGTAAAGACCAGATGAAGTCGAAGTATCCACATATTTTTCCGCCAGACTCTCCAACTCCAACTTCGGACGAAGTTCCTAAAAGTAGGGGAGACTGTAACATTACGCATTTAAACTTGTACGTTACACGATCATTATTAATAAAACGTCAAGTTCTATCATTTATATTCGCATTAATTATTTTTGTCGCATTTTAGAAACCCTAATACTATATATATATATATATATATATATATATATATATATATATATTATATATATATGGTTTTGTGTTGAAAATTTAACAAAAAATAAAACGCTTGGGCCGGGAATCGAACCCGCGCCCAAGACCGGCCCAAACAACACACACACATAAACCAGCTGGGCTGGCACCATTGTTTGTTCAGAACCCAGCACGCTTTAATTATATTCTTGATTTAAAACCTTCACAGTTGACTTGAAAAGTCAACTGTGGAACGCGGGTTGCCAAAATCACCAACAATAATTCGTGATTTGCATATTTTTGGCATCTTTACACGATAACCGGCCTATCATGACTAAGCAACACGTTGATTATCAATCAATTGATAATCAATTAACCATATACGCGTATTACATTGAATGATTGGTCAATCCTTACCATTTCTTCGATCCAGTGTTTAACCCTATAAATTGATCATTCACGAGTCTTCACAACTCGCCAATACTCCTCTCTTAACCTCCAATCTTCTTAATTATATTCTGTTATTGATCCACGATCGTTTTTTTTTTTTTTTTTTTTGACTTTTGGTTTGACCGATCAATCGAACTCGAAACAACTCTGTAAGTGAAATGTTTTTTGTGGGTTTTGATCATCGGCATTCACACATCAATAGCCCTATGATTAATTGGGCTATTGATGTGTGAATCAAACAATTGCAGAATCTAGGGTTTCGAAGGTTTAATTTGGGGATAAACTTGTTTTACCGTATAGTATTTAGTTTAATCAAAACGGAATAATCACAACGACTGGTCTGGACCAAGTGGTTGTGACTGTTGCTAATTACCCTAGCCACCCGGGTTCGAATCCCGGCTATGGCACCCTTTTTTTTGCCTTATTTTCATTTTTTTTAAAAACAATCAAACCAATTATATATATATATATATACATTTAATCTTATAAATTCGTTTTTAATTATTAAAACCCTTTTATAAATTCTAAAAAAATTATTTTTAACAAATCTGATGTAAAAGTTTTACCCACAATTTTTAGTTTTCTGAAATTTATTTATTTAATATTTATAATAATTAAATCAATTTTATGCTATTATATTTATAAAAATCCATTAAAATATCAAAACAATTTTATAAATTCCCACAAAAATTATCCTGAGTTTGTACAATGATAAACTTTACTGAAATGATTTTTAATTCTAAAAAATAATTTATTTTTTATTTTTAATCAATTTTTGTTAGTTTTAATCATAATTAAATCATAATAAATTCAATTTTTATTATTCTTGGCACCAAAATTTTATACAATTTATTTCTAAATATTTAGAACAGAAATATAATTTTTAAAATAAAAATTCTTTAATTTTAGTATTTTTAAATATTAAAGTTAAATTTTGGCAATTTGTAATAAATAGATTTAATAATCTATTTTAAAGAAAATAATTTTATAAAAATTATTTTTATACTTCAAACACATTATTGTGAACATCCTAAATTCAAACTTTATAAAAAGACTTTCATTTATTTAATTATCAAATTTCCCTTTATTTATTTAAACATTTTATTATAAATTCAACAATTGGATATCCCCAAATCAAAACCCTAGAATATACTTGTAGACTAGATAGACTTAGACTTATTTGTTGCCTTATACATAGGGTAATACTTGGCAATCTATTGGGCTACACTCATACTATTCCTCAATACCTAATACTATACCAAGGTGAGTTTACGTAACCATGTTTATGCGATGCTTTATACTTGCAACATTTTATTTAAGCAATTCAACATACATGTCTAGTTGTAAACTTTGTTGCCTCATGAATTAGTCAACAACAGTTTCAACGAGTTTCAACGAGTTTCAACATTACATAATCATTAGCTGTGGCCAAGCCGGCGATACTCAATAATAGATCTATTGGATTGACAACCCCACCCGGATACGCGTACCTCCTACATAGGTAGCGTGGGTGATTGTTATCGTTCCAACATATTACTAAGGTGAACCGTAGATGACGGGATGGACCTAAACTAGTCGGAGGTTTGATTATGTCGATTCAACATATTATGCTATTTCATGTAGACTTAAACTTACGATAGACATATGAATTGCTAAACTTTTATACTTAAACTATTTTGCTTAACATGGATTATGTATTCTCACCAACTTCTAGTTGACCCCCCCCCCCCCCATTTTTACAACTCAACAGGAAATAATGATGCATGAAGACTAGAGTATTTCCATGAAGATAATTTGAAGTCTATGCTTGCTTGATCTTTTGTGATGTATTAGATTTCCACATTTAAAACGCATTATGTATTTCTATTTTTGGATATTTGCAATTTAAATTTATTTCAATTAAAATTTGGATTACCATGTGCTACTGTATACTCATTCTTACGTAACACCTCGATGTTTCCGCCATCGGTTGGGGTGTTACACCGGGTCCCCGGTTCCGTCGTATTTTCCCATAGTTGATGGTAACTTCAAATTCTGAGGGAGAGGGGCGTTAGCTATTCGGGCAGTGAACTTCAAGTAAGTAACCATGGCCGGGGGTCGGTAGGGGCGAGTCAAATCTTCATCATCCCCTTCTTCCCCGTGGTCAGGAGCCCGGGCGTATGTCGCGTCTGGTCTCCCGGGTTGGAATGCATGAGGCAGTGGTTGGCTAGGGGCTGGTGTGTCTCCATATGACAGCCTCGTTCCTACTCCCCCGAGGGATGTTCCCATATCTTGTCTGGATGACTGGGTGGTATTTCCCAGCCCTGTTGGTGCAGGTTGTGCCGGCGGATACATGTAGGGAAAGGTGTACGGGTAAGGACTTCCCGCCATAGGGGGATACATATACCCATAAGGAGGCATTGGGAACATCGGGAAGTATGATGGGTTTCCGGGAGTAACCGGAGAGTATAGTGGCATCGAGGCGGATGCCACGGATGCATTCATCGCGGCCGAATAAAGAGGTAGGCTTGATGTCGCCGCCATCCACGATGTGACCACCGGAGTGGATGAATTCCCCATGACTGCTACAGATGTTGTGATCAGTCTTGAGTAAGTATTGGCTGGGGTCGGCCCAGCGAACAATGGTGTGGAGACAGCTGGTATCATGGGAGGTACGGGTTGGAACCCGTTTTGCGCCATCGGGAGAGACACAAATCCCGGAGGCTGTTCCATCAGAATTTCTTCGTCAACGTGCTCTGGTGATTGACGATCTTCTCCCGGTCTTTCGGACGTGAACCCGCGTTGAGCTGCATTGTTTGTCATCATTTTGCACGAGTAGGAAAGATGCCTTTCTGTCTTGTTTCCGTCCCACGGATGGCGCCAATGAAGAAGTAAGAACCTGTGTGATGCTCCGAATCTTCTGGTTGATAAAGAAAGGGGCCTTTCCCAGTTCGTCCAAGGATGATGATATAGGTGATTCCTACAAAACAAAGCACCGTTAGGACTCGCCACAGGATTGGGGGTAACCCTGTGACCACCCTCCGGCGTGAGAATAAGTATTTGTTTTCTGAGAAAGAATGTAGTATGTAGTGAGAGTAGAGATAGTGGTGATTTTCCTTTACCTTTCGTTCTTTTATAGTTGATGTTTACTGTCGAGAGGAGACAATTCTTGCATGATTGTTTGCTCGTTGATCTTGCCTTATGACTAGCCTCGTATTTATTGTATTTGACTGACTGTGTTGACCACTTTGACTTTATAGAGTCGGTGGGCCTTTCTTTATTGGGCTTATGTTTTTGTGGTATGGGCCAGGTTTATCTGGGCCATACCTCGTCACACCCGTAAAATCATAAAACGCACCCAAAAAATTCATAAAACGCACCTTCATCTTCATATTCTTATTGATCATCAAAAATCTTCTTCTTCATTCTCTTCGCCTACCTCAATGATCGTTGTTTTTAAGTAAACAGATATAATCAACATATAAAACTAAATCACTCATGGGATCAACAATCATTATCAATCGTGAACAAACGTTATAAAAATGAATGAAAAAACAGAGCATCACATGATTATCGAGATCTAGGTTTGAATCAATAGCAGTTATGTTTAAATCTGCAAAAACATGATAAAAAAAATTATGAAACTATTATTAATTACTAGAATGTCGTAAATTTCTTCAATCGAATATGATTACGTCATAATTGAAATAAATATTGCTATGTTTGATTCTGTATTTGAAATTGAATCAGAGGTTGAAGAAACAAAATGTCTAAACTACCCATGTAATCAACCCATGTAATTAACCAGGATTGAGTTTATTAACCCTAACTATGGTTTATAGGTGTCGTTATCATGTGGTTTCCTACATTTTTTACGTTAAGGTACTTTATACACAATACTTTCTCATTAAAATCTAATAACTATACACAAAACATTTTCAATTAGAAAAATATAAACGGTAAATCAGTGCTGCAGTTGTTTCGAGGGGTTTTGGGGTGTGGGGACAGTTTACGGTTTTGGTACGACTTATGGTTTGGAGATAGTATTCTGAAAGATAGATGGCCCAGGTTGTATGCTTTGGAAAAAAATAAAAGGTGTAAAATAAATGAAAGGCTGAAGAGAGGTAATGCTGGCGTGGAGTTTAAAAGGAATTGGTATCGCTTTCCTCGCACGGTTGAGGAACTGTTAGAATATCAAGATTTAGAAAGAATGCTTTTAGAGGTTCATCTTAGAGAAGCTTTTGATACTTGGTCTTGGAATGGAGAGGAGGTCTACACTGTTGCCAAATGCAAAACTTTACTAAAGGAAGATAACAATGGATCAGGGAGCATTAAATCTAAATGGGAAGGTTGGGTTCCATTGAAGGTAAACCTCACTGTTTGGCGAGCCGATTTAGATCGTCTTGCTACAAGGGATGCATTGATAAGAAGACATATAAATATTCCGGATGGGTGTTGCCCTGTGTGCAACATGGCTGTGGAGGACTTAAAACATCTGATGGTGGATTGTATTTTTGCTTTTGGTATATGGTGCGGCATTAGCAAGTGGTGTCGTCTAGACCCTTTTTACGCATTCGATTATGAGGATCTTAAAATGCTATATAAGAATGTGCACGGTGGTAAGTGGAGGAAAAGAATTATTAGAGGAATTGTGATGATTGGGATTTGGGCTACATGGAATGCTAGAAATTCAAAAAATTTTGAAAACAAAGATACGAAGGTTATGGAGGTGGTAACTGAGGTCAAGTCAAAGGCTTTTTTGTGGTTAAAACATAGATCGAAATTTAATTGTTTGGTTTGGAAGGATTGGGCTAAGTACCCGTTGTATATATGTAACTAGTTGAGGCGGTTCTCGAGTTTTGAGTGCCTGCCTGTTTTTAATGAAAGTTAATGTTTAAAAAAAAAATTAGAAAAATGGGTTTTACTATTTGACAAGTTATATTCCTTTTAAGATTTTTTGCGTGTTCTTGTAATTTTCTTATATTCCTTTTAAGATTATTTGCGTGTTCTTGTAATTCCATAAATTATATCTCTTCAAGGGGTGAAGATGTACAAAGGCTATATATTGTGAGAATGATTGAGAATTGATATGTATGCATTATTTTTTAGACTTATCATAATATTTTAAATTGTTTTCACTAGAAAAATATCAAATATTACAATTAAAAACATAAACCAATATATTCTAGGCTTAAAACATCATGCGCAGAAAGTTAAGCATTATGTTTTAAGTAGGGGAAATGGATTTTAATACTCCCAACTATCGCTTGTTGGCGGATATCACTCCGAACTTACACTTTGGTCAATAGCACTCCCAACTTTAAACTTATTTTCTTCCATCACCCCCAAACTAACAGAGGTCTAACCTGGTTAGTCTTCGTGGCCAAAATGTAAAAACCAAAACTTCTTTGTGGCCAAAATGTAAAAACCAAAACTTAAGGGCCATTTTTAAAACTTTTTATTATTAATTTTTTTAATTCTATAAATCCCACCCCCCCCCCCCTCTTCTTCATTATACTCAAACATAAAATCAGAAAAGAGAGATGGATTTGCAGTCTCGACAGCCACTTCAATTTCAGCAACATCAACTCCAATCTCAAAGACAACAGAATCAACAATTACCATATGGGCAGTCTCAGGTGACATCTAATTCGGCAGTCTAATAAAATCTGAGCCACAAGTGTATGAACATTTCGAGTCATCCAGAGGTAGTCAATTGCCTGGTATTTCCCCTGGCTCTCAAGATATGTTTTTATCAACTTCAGAGAAACGTTAGGGTCAATGGCATTCAAGATTGCAATTACCATTAGGGTTGGTGGTGGTGAAGTTATGTTGATGGTCTCAGGTAATGTTAATGGTTACGATTAATAGTGATTATGGTGACGGTGGTACTAGGGTTTCTGTTCGGTGGTGTTGACTGTTAGGCGGCAGATGGTGGTGAGGTGGGTTGATAGTGGTGTTTGGTGGCAGATGGTGGTGGGGTGGGTTGGTGGTGGTGATGGTGGTACTAGGGTTTCTATTCAGTGGGGTGGGGTGGTGGTGGGTTTGAGTGTAATGAAGAAGAGGGGGAGGGGTTGGGATTTATAGAATTTTAAAAAATAATAATAATAAAAAGTTTCAAAAATGTTCCTTAAGTTTTGGTTTTTACATTTTGGCCACACAGAAGTTTTGGTTTATACATTTTGACCACGAAGACTAACCAGGTTAGACCTCCGTTAGTTTGGGGGTAATGGAAGAAAATAAATTGAAAGATGGGAGTGCTATTGGCCAAAGTGAAAGTTCGGAGTGATATCCGCCAACAGGCAATAGTTGGGAGTATTAAAATCCATTTTCCCTTTTAAGTATTAGTAGTGTGCTTTATTTGTGTTTTAAATTATATGGCTATAATACAATACATTGTATTTTAAATTGTTGTGCTTGCTGTTTTTATAGCCTAAACAATCTAAAACATTATGCCTAAATCCAAAATATGATAGCTACATGTCAATTCTTAATCCTTCACACACTTCATACAAAATATGACATTTGTACAAAAACATAAATATCTCTTCATGTTTACTTGTGTGTGTTCTTGTAATCTCAACATATACAAAGGATATCACAGTTACTAAAAGTAACATAGAAACACACTAAAATAAAATAAACATGTTGGGACTACATATTTAGGTATGTAGGGACTGGAGATGAATTCGGTATTGGTACTACGATATGAAACCGATATTTGAACGTAAAATCAGTAAAATGCCAGTAACATACTGAAGTTGTACCAAAAATGCCAAAAAGTCGACATCGAATCATACCGAAAATGATTTAGAACAGGAAATTCAGTATCAGTATCGGTACCATTTGCTCATCCCTAGTAGGGAACCACATGTTCCCAGAGGTCTAAACAGTTTCTAGGAACGACATGTGGAGAAGCTTTGTCTCTACAAGTTCATGCCCATAGCCTAGGTTCCTTAGGTCATCTCTATATGTGTCGTTCTACCAACTTTTAGGGACAATATGTAACATCCGGCTCCTCTCACCACCAATATTGTCCGCTTTGCCCCGATGGGTTGCACATCCAGAGCTCACGGATTTTTTTTTTTTTTGCCCCGGTGGAGACTTCCCAAGAGGTCACCCATCCTGAAATTGCTCCCACTTGAGCACGCTTAACTGTGGAGTTCTCCTCTCATCCACTAACATTAAGCCCTAAAACGCGTTGGTGATTTAAGAGGCAAGACATTACTTATGAACCAAGGATCTCTCCTGGCCACGGCCGATGCGGGAGTTTCCTGGGGTGTCACACAATATAGCATCCCTATAGAGTATAGACTTTAAAAAATCATATTATATTTTTAGGGACGATTGTCGTCTCTACAACTCTAAAATAGTCTTTTGGGTTTTTTTTTAATTGTTTTTCTTCTATTTACGACAAGTTGTCCCTATGCGGTAAAAATAAGCAAAAAATATAAAAAAGAAAAAACTTTGAAAATCCCTTAAGGACGATATGTCGATAGTTGAAAAGTGATATTGTTGGCTTTGTTGTTGCATTAGTTCCATCAATGCTTAGTTTGAGAATGGTTGCACTTACGCTTGTTATTGTGGTCACATTTCTTGCATTTCTTGCCATTGTTGTTGAAAATTGGCATTTTTTCTAGAATTCATGACCTAAAAAGTCCTTGGTGATGATCTCTTTTATGGTGTGCGGGGCATGTACTCGCTATTTTGGGGCGCAAATCTTTACAATCTTCAGTCTTCACTTAACCGGATATTGAGACCCACGGCACTAATAGCTAGCATATATATAGTATGATTTGAATTGATTTGTATTGTAATTATGTGATAATCTCTATCCATAAATAGAGACCCTAATGTATCATTATATATAGATTGTGAATCAATAGAATGAGGCAAGCAATATACTTTAACATGGTATCATCCTAAACCTAATTCTGCCGCCTCTATCCCTGTCCCACATCTTCTTTCTCTTCGGCAGAATTTCTTCCGATCCTCAAACCATTACCTGCTGTCTGTTCTGTTCCCTCATCTCTCAACATGTCTTCTCCACCCAATAATACTATTACTCCCACTGTCAACCTTGAGTCTAAACTGCACCCAGCAACTACCATTACCAATATTAAAAATTACATACCTATTACCCTTGAAATTGAGTCCTCGCAGTATGGCTCCTGGGCGACTTTGTTCAAACTCCACTGTCGAGCACTCACCGTTGACAACCATCTCAAGCCGAAACCACCACCAACTGAAACCGAATCCTCCACAGCCGCTGAAGAATGGGATCGAATCGATGCCATCGTGTTACAATGGATTTTTAGCACGATCTCTAACGATCTCCTACACACAATTATCAACAATGTGACGACCGCTCACGAAGCATGGGTCGCCATAAAAGATCTATTTCATGATAATAAGGCCGCTCGCGCCATCCACTTAATGCACAAGTTCTCGAATACTCGTCTGGATGGATTCCCAAACATGACTGCATATTGTCAGGCGATTAAAGTCATCGCGGATTAGCTTGCTAATGTCGACGCTCCGGTCGAAGGTGATCGCTTGGTTCTTCAACTTCTGGCAGGTCTCAATTCCGATTACGAGGGCATCTCCACCATCATCAAGAACACCCACCCTCTGCCATCCTTCTACTCAGCCCGCTCGAAACTCCTTCAAACAGAAACTGATAAAAACGAGCGTGCCCTTGCCACAGCCAAGACAGCCTCATCGGCTCTTTCTGCAACCACTCAAACCAACCGCCAAGACTACACTCGCCAAAATCCTCCCACCTCCCAAGACTACACTCGCCAACCACCCACCTACGGCCGAGGCCGCGGCGGCCGCTCTGGTCGTCGGGGAAGAGGTCGTGGTGGGTACGGCCGCTCACAATCTGCTGCTTCTCCTTTCTGGCCGAACACATTTGGAAATTGGTCTTTACAGTGGCCTCCACAAAACCCTTATACTTCGGCCCAATTCACACCATTTCCTTTTCCATGGGCCAGCCCTCCATGCCCCTACCCAAATACAAACAAGCCCACTAACTCAGCCCTACAACAGTCAGCCCAACAACCTGGACTCTTGGGCCCGAGACCTGCTTAGAATCACTATACCGCGTACACTCCAACGGACATCGAACAAGCCATGTACACGCTGTCTCTACAACAACCCGACCTGACACCATACATGGACACTGGAGCATCTTCAACAATGACAAATGATCAAGGTGATTTTCACTCCTTTACTAACTCGTGCATTGCAAAAAATATTATTGTAGGTAACGGTGATACAATTCCGGTTATAGGCCAAGGCACCAAATACCTACCCAAACCCTTCCCACCCTTTATCCTTAAAAATGTCCTATACTCACCTAAACTAATTAAAAACCTTATCTCTGTTCGTCGTTTCACTAGGGATAATTTAGTGTCTATTGAATTTGATCCGTTTGGTTTTCTTGTGAAGGACCTCAAGACGCGGGCTCCGCTCCTGCGGTGCAACAGCAGCGGTGATCTTTACCCCCTGGTGCTAGGATCTTCTTCCATCACTCCACCAACCGCCCTTGCCGCCATCACAGCTGACCTATGGCACCAACGTCTTGGTCACCCAGGACGTCAACCTTTACTTTCTATTAAAAACAATAATTCTATCCATTTTGATAATTTTTCTAATAATGTTTGTGATTCCTGTGTTTTGGGAAAAAGTATTAAACTTCCATTTTTTGCTTCTATGACATGCACTACTTTACCATTTGATATTATTCATAGTGATGTATGGACCTCTCCCGTCATTAGTTCCTCGGGTCACAAGTTTTATGTTTTATTCTTAGATGACTACTCCAATTTTTTATGGACTTACCCTTTAACTAATAAATCAAACGTCTTCTCCGCCTTTTGCCAATTTGCTTCCACTATTAAAACTCAATTTAACCACACCATTAAAACATTTCAATGTGACAATGGCCGTGAATATGTCAATAATGCCTTTCAAAATTTTTTTACCACCAACGGCATTCTCTACCGTCTCTCCTGCCCCTACTCGTCCTCACAAAACGGCAAAGCCGAAAGAAAAATACGTACCATCAATAATCTCATTCGCACCATACTCTCTCATGCTTCTCTCCCTACCAACTTCTGGCACTTTGCCTTAGAAACCGCCACCTATCTACTCAATATTATCCCCTCCACCATCACCAAAAATAAAACACCCACCGAAATTCTCTACCGCACCACTCCCACCTATGGCCATCTTCGCATTTTCGGTTGTCTTTGCTACCCTCTCTCACCCTCACCCACCATTCACAAACTAGATCACCGTGCCCATCCATGCGTCTTCTTAGGTTACCCTCCTACGCATAGGGGGTACCGTTGCCTTGACTTGAACACCAATCAGATTTTTATATCTAGACACGTAATTTTCGACGAAACAATTTTCCCATTTAAACACACCCTCACCCCTAACCCGGACTACACCATCCTTGACACAGACCCAACACCTTTCCCACATCACCTTTCCCATCACTTCCCTCAAACCCACTCCACCACCCCTACTGAACCCACCCCAGCAACCAATCCCACACCGTCCACTCACCCAAGCCCAACAAACACCTCCCCGGCCCAACAGACTCCCTCACACTCCACGGCCCAACCACAAACCTCTACCCCTACACAACCACCTCGGCCCACAACTATACCAAACCCGATCCCTTCAACTCAACATACCACACACGCCCCCCCACCTAGGACCATCCACACCCGCTCCATGAGCGGTATTTTTAAACCCAAACAACCTTTCAACCTGAATACCACCACCACTATCGTTCCCATACCCAAAAACCCAACCGATGCCTTAACTATACCGGAATGGTACTCTGCCATTGTAACACCCCAACCGATGGCGGAAACATCGGGGTGCCACGTATTGATGATTGTTTTCAGTAGCACATGGTATAATTTAAATTTTAAATAATTTATTCGAACATAATATCCAAAATGTGACATAATGTCTAAGAATTCAAATACATAACATCAAATAGCAACTTCAAAAGAACTTCAAATAAACTTCAAGAAAAATCCTCATGCTAACTCAAGCCTCAGCTTCATTGTTACCTGAAACATGTTAATTTTGAAAGTATTTTGGGTCAACATAAGTTGGTGAGAATTACATAGGTTTTTGATAATAAAATGAATAAAATGTTGTGCAATTCATGTGTCATGTTAATCTAGCCCATATGCGAGAACATATTAGAAATAAATCGAGTGCATAATCAACCCTGCTGACTGTTATAAAATGATACATACCATACGCTTATGGTCCAAATGAATATGTTATGCGATAACAAACACCCACGTAACCTTTGTAGGAGGCACGTATCCGGGTGGGATTGTCAGTCCAATAGATCTATCAATGTATACCGTCGGCTGATCAATGTTAATGATTATGCTAGAATGGTGCTTACTCTAATCATGCTCAAGACATAATGCAACATAGAAAACACATAGACACATTGATGATTGAATTGCAATGATAATGTTATAACATGTTTCACCCCAAAAATGGTGATAAATAAAAGGGGCTATGTAAAACTCACCTTAGCAAATGTTAAACTTGTTGAAAATATGAAATAATTGTGTTGCCCCAAGTGATTCCAAATATCACCCTATAATAAGGTAATATATAATAAGTCTAAGTCTAATTAACTTACAAGTGTATCCTAGGGTTTTGATTTGGGGATAATCAATTGTTGAAATTTAAATTAAAATGCTTAATTAATAAAGGAAAATTGGATAATTAATGAAAGATAGTCTTTTTATAAAATTTGAATTTTGAGTGAGCACATTAAAGTGTTTGAAGCAATAAAATAATTTTTATAAAATTATTTCATTTAAAATAGATTTTTAAATCTATTTATTTATAAATAGCCAATTATTAACTTTAATATTCAAAAATACTAAAATTAAAGAATTCTTATTTTAAAAATCATATTTCTGTTCTAAATAATTAAAAATAATTTGTATAAAATTTTGGTGCAAAAATGATGAAAATTGGATTTATTATGATTTAATTATGATTAAATCTAACAAAAATTGTTTAAAAATATAAAATAAATGATTTTACTGATTTAAAAATTATTTCAGTAAAGGTTGACTTTATAAAAAGTCAGGATAAATTTTGGAGAATTTAAATAAATTGTTTTGATATATAAATGGATTTTTATAATTATAATAGTATAAAAATGATTTAATTATTATAAATATTAAATAAAAGAATTTCTGAAAAATAAAAATTGTAAATAACACTTTTAACTCAGATTAAACAAATATAAATTTTTTTAGGATTTATAAAATAGTTTTGATATTTTAAAAAGAATTTAAAAGATTAAAAGGTTTTAATATATATATATATTTAATGGTTTGTTTTAAAAAGAAAAGAAAAGAAAGGAAAAAAAAGCAAGGTCAGAGCCGGGACTCGAACCCGGGTGACCACTGTGGTGGACCAGTGTCACAACCACTTGGCCTAGGCCGGTGGTTGTGATGTTTCTGGTTTAAATTTAATTAAATACACAATGCGAAAACAAGTTTATCCCCAAAATACATAAACGAGCCCTAGATTATACAATTGAACAGATCAGCCAACATTAGCCCGATTAATGTTGGGGCTTTTGTTGGTTGATCGCCGATGAATGAAACCCACAAAAAAACGAAGACTCACAGTGTTGATTTGATGATGATAGACGGGTCAAGGCAAAAGTCAAACTACGAGCAAAATAATAATATTCAGAGTGTATCAGAGAGATTGGGAGGTTGAGAGAGAGTTGTGAGCGAGTTGTTAAGCTTCGGAATGCATCTATTTATACTGAGGATTAGGGTTAGGGTTAATTGGAAGGTTTGACCTTCGATTGAATATATACGCGTTTAATTGATTAATTGGTCAACAATTGACGTGTAATCGATGTGTAATCGTGTTGTGCAAGGCCGATAATCAACCCAATTTACCAAAGATAGATCATATACGAGTTAATTTGATGAATTGCCCAACAAGGCAACCCACAGTTGACTTTCCTTGTCAACTGTGAGGTTTTAATGTGTGTATTTATATAATACGCGTCCGGGTTATTTCAAAACAGAAGGTCCAGCCCAGATGGTTGTGTATGTGTGTATGTGTGGCCCGGCCTTTGGCGCGGGTTCGATTCCCGGCCAAGGCATTTTTATTATTTTTGATATAATTATACTTCCACACACATATATTATATATTATATAGTATTAGGGTTCCAAAATCGTGACAAAATAATAAATGCAACGTATAAAAAGAAAACTTGACGTTTTTTATTAATGTCGATGCGTAACGTACAAGTATTTAATGCGTAATGTTACAGTCTCCCCTACTTTTAGGAACTTCGTCCCGAAGTTGGAGTTGGAGAGTCTGGTGGAAAAAGATGCGGATACTTCGACTTCATCTGGTCTTTACGTTCCCAAGTGAACTCTGGGCCTCGTTTAGATTCCCAATGAACCTTAACGATCGGAATACGACTGCGCTTGAGTTTCTTGACTCCAGTGTCAACAATCTCGACGGGTTTCTCGATAATGTGCATGCTTTCATCGATTTGCACATCCTCAAGAGGAACATGAAGGTTCTCATCTGCTAAGCATTTCTTGAGATTCGAAACATGGAAGGTCGGATGAACATTGCTTAGCTCAGGTGGAAGATCAAGCTTGTAAGCCACTTTTCCAACTCTGTCAAGGATTTTGAAGGGGCCTACGTAACGAGGAGCTAGTTTTCCCTTTCTACCGAAACGAATAACTCCTTTCCAAGGGGATACCTTAAGTAGCACAAGGTCCCCAACTTGAAATTCCAGGGGTTTACGACGTTTATCAGCATAACTCTTTTGGCGACTTCTAGCCTTGAGAAGATTATCCTGAATAAGCTGGATTTTGTCTGTGGTTTCCTGGATTAGTTCGGGTCCAGTAATACGAGCTTCACCAACCTCGGTCCAACAGACAGGTGAACGACATTTCCGACCATAGAGTGCCTCAAAAGGAGCCATGTTAATGCTGGCGTGATAACTGTTGTTGTATGAAAACTCAACCAAAGGAAGATGAGAATCCCATGCGCCACCAAAATCGATGACACATGCCCTGAGCATGTCCTCAAGTGTCTGGATGGTTCGTTCAGTCTGACCATCCGTTTGAGGGTGATAAGCAGTGCTCAGGTTCAACTTGGTACCCAAAGCATCTTGTAGAGATCCCCAAAAGTGAGAGGTGAAACGACCATCGCGATCAGAAATAATGTCCAAAGGTATACCGTGACGACATACGAGTTCACTTACGTACATCTTTGCCAACCTTTCCACAGAATACTTCTCACGAATAGGTAGAAAGTGAGCTGACTTGGTCAAACGATCGACGATTACCCAAATACTGTCAAAACCTTTGGGTGTGCGAGGGAGTTTGGTGATGAAATCCATAGCTATGCTCTCCCATTTCCAGACAGGAATCTCTGGTTGTTCAAGCATACCAGATGGTCGTTGATGTTCAGCCTTAACCTTGGAACAAGTGAGGCATTTTGCAACGAAAAGAGCAATGTCTTTCTTCATACCAGGCCACCAATAAGAATAACGAAGATCTTGGTACATCTTGTCAGCTCCAGGATGAACAGAATAACGAGACTTATGAGCCTCGTTCATGAGAAAAGTACGAAGATCATCACGGTCGGGAATCCACAGTCGGTTAAGGAAATAAAGGAGACCATCGGGTTTGGTTTCCAGTTGAGTTTCAGCACCACAAGACATTTCATCGTACATGTTACCTTGGGTGACTGAGGTGTGTTGAGCCTGGAGAATGCGATCTTGAAGGTCAGTACGAACTCTCGCACATTGGAGTTTGACACGCTCTTTACGACTAAGTGCGTCAGCCACAACATTCGCCTTGCCAGGATGGTAGCGAATTTCGCAATCATAGTCGTTAAGTAATTCAACCCAACGTCGTTGCCTCATGTTAAGATTCTTTTGATCGAAGACATGTTGGAGACTTTTGTGGTCCGTGAACACCACGCATTTGGTCCCATACAGATAATGTCTCCAAATCTTGAGTGCAAAGACAACAGCGCCCAATTCAAGATCATGGGTGGTATAATTTTTCTCGTGAGTCTTGAGTTGTCGAGACGCATAAGCAATAACCTTTCCTCGTTGCATGAGAACACAACCAAGACCTTGGTTCGATGCATCACAGTAGACCACGAAATCATCATTACCGTCAGGTAGAGACAAGACAGGAGCTTCACAAAGTTTCAGCTTAAGAGTTTCGAATGCTTCCTCTTGCTTAGGTCCCCACTTATAGGGTTTACCCTTGTGAGTTAAGGTAGTGAGAGGAACAGCGATCTTGGAGAAATTGGCGATGAATCGACGATAATAACCAGCCAACCCAAGAAAAGAACGGACTTCCGTTGGAGTGGTAGGAACACTCCAATTCTTCACAGCTTCGATCTTTGCAGGATCAACATGAATTCCGTTCATATCAATGACATGTCCCAAAAATTGAACTTCCTTAAGCCAAAATTCACATTTTGAAAACTTGGCGTACAGTTGTTCTTTCTTTAGGAGATTCAAGATAGAGTGAAGATGTTGCTCGTGATCGGATTTTGATTTAGAGTAAATCAAAATATCATCGATGAAAACGATCACGAATTTGTCGAGATAGGGTCTACAAACCCGATTCATCAAATCCATAAATACTGCGGGAGCATTGGTCAACCCAAAAGGCATAACCATGAATTCATAGTGACCGTAGCGAGTGCGAAAAGCCGTCTTGGGAATATCTTCATCGTGAACTCTAAGCTGATGATAACCAGAACGGAGATCAATCTTCGAGAAATGCGTTGCTCCTTGAAGTTGATCGAAGAGATCGTCAATCCTAGGAAGCGGATAACGATTCTTGATGGTGAGTTTGTTGAGTTCACGGTAGTCAATACACATCCGAAGAGAACCATCCTTCTTTTTAACGAATAAGACAGGGGCTCCCCATGGAGAAGAACTAGGGCGAATGAACCCTTTATCAGAAAGTTCCTGTAATTGACTAGCAAGTTCTTGCATCTCAGAGGGTGCAAGACGATAAGGAGCTTTAGCAATAGGATTAGCACCAGGAACAAGATCAATACGAAACTCCACTTGTCGAGCAGGAGGCAAACCAGGTAAATCCTCTGGAAAGACTTCAGGATAGTCTCGAATAATAGGAATGTCTTGAATACTCTTGCCTTTGTCCTTCTTCTCTATCACGTTAGCTAAGAAGGCTGTATACCCCTTTCGTAAGTACTTTTGGGCAGTAGTACAAGACATAAGCTTAAGCTCACCACAGGGTTTCTCACCATAGATCTTCAAAATCTCACCAGATTCGAGAGGAATACGTATGACTTTCTCGAAGCACAGAATTTCGGCACGATGAGTTGACAACCAGTCCATGCCTACTATAACATCAAAACTACCAAGATGCATAGGGATAAGATCGATAGGGAAAGTATGATCATCGAGATTCAACAAGCAGTTACGAATAATAGAGTCGATCGAAATAGACTTCCCGTTAGCTACCTCTACCACGAAAGGGTCTTCTAGATTAGTGTGGGGTAAGTTAAGTAAAGGTTCAAACTTCAGTGACACGAATGACTTATCAGCTCCTGAATCAAATAATATGGATGCATAGTGGTTATTAATGAGAAACGTACCATTCACCACTTCGTTGTTGTCACGAGCCTGGTTAGCGTTGAGATTGTAGGCGCGACCTCGAGCACCTTGGTTCTGGTTGCGGTTCTGGTTTTGGTTTTGGTTCTGATTTTGGTTTTGGTTACGGTTACGATTAGGGCAGTTGTTGATGTAGTGATTAGGGTTACCACACTCGTAGCATTGACCACGAGTAGGTCTGTTGTTTTGTTGGTTGGGAGCTGGGTTGTTGTTGTCTTGAGCAGCAGGAGATCGACAGACGTTCACCAGGTGACCATATCTTTGACACTTAGTACAAAATCGACATGGCACCTGTGTGGGATGGTGGTACTTGCAAGTGTTGCACAAAGGGTGAGGTCCGGTGTATGGTTTCTTGGCTGGGTTTTGGGCAGCAGGTGGAGTAGCAGCAACCATATAGTTTCTAGCCTTGCGCTTTTTGTTGCTTGAGGTCTCAGGCTTGACTTCAATTGCAGGCTGTGGAGTGTCTTTGGCAACAGTCTTCTTAGTGCCCTTGCGAACGAGAGTACCGTTCTTCACATGATTATCAGTAAGAGTGGCCGCTAGACGTTTGGCCTCTTCCAGAGTTGCAGGATTTCTACCCCAAACAGTGTCCTGGATTTGCATGGGCAGACCACCGATGTACTTCTCGATGGCTACCGGCAGAGGAGTAACCTTGTGTGGCAACAATAAGCTAAGCTCATGAAAGCGGGTGTTGTAGGCAAGGTTTTCCCCACTATCTTGAGCCAAGGTGTGGAACTCATCCTCAAGCTTTTTAACTTCATTGCGAGGACAGAACTCCTCTTTCATGATCTCTTTGACTTGGTCCCATGTCAAAGCAAGAGCAACCTCGGCCCCACGAGTACGCTTTTCTTCATTCCACCATGTGAGCGCTCGTTTATGGAGAACACTCATGGCGTAACGAACCTTGAAATTGTTGGGGCACTCACTGTTGATGAAGGTATTTTCAATACCCTCAAACCATTGGAGAAGTCCAGTAGCTCCTTCTTCACCGCTGAACTTTGGAGGGTTACAAGAGTTGAAATGTTTAAGGGTGCAAGCTTGGGGTCCATTACCATTGCCATTGCCATTCCCGTTCCCATTGTTGTGACCATTCCCGTTGCCGTTCAATTGGATGACCTGAGCAAGTAAATTGGGAACCAGAGTTGCGATTTGCTGCGCCATTTGTTGAGAAATGATCGCAGCCAGTTGAGCATCGACCCCATTGTTGTTGTGGTTAGGAGCTTGGTCATGGTTGTGGTTATGGTTATCACCACCTTCTTCGTGGTTCTCACCATTGTTGTTGCGAGTGCTGCGACGAGGAGGCATGATCTGTAATAGACACAATGAAATGAATGAGAATTTATATAAGGAATGTAATCATTTATTCATTAATTAAAACGAATAAACGAAAACGTTGACTTATCAAAGATTCTAAATTCTAATAACATATGAAGACATGCTTTAGCCTATAAGTGAACACTCATCCCGAGAATTCCCAGGTAGGCATCCGGGTCCCTCGTCTGATTGGGATATATGCGCAATGCCAGCCTAGACAGAAGACTCAGAATACAGGCGTTCACCCTTCCAGATTGCACGTGTTCGTTATTAAAATCTAGAACTTCGACGAGATCTCAAGGGGGTTCAGGTTAAACCTGAGGATTTTGTCCTATAAATCTAATGGTGGATCAGGATTGCAGCAGACAATTAAGAGTAGTCACATGTAGGTTTAGGGTTGTAGGGCATAGGATAAGGATAGGATTTGGGAAGCAATTAGGGTTACAAGTAGGAGAAGCAAGTACTGTTTTAGTCCCTAAGGTTATAGTCTAGATTATTTCTAATAACCTAATTCCCTATAACCAAGGCTCTGATACCAATCTGTAACACCCCAACCGATGGCGGAAACATCGGGGTGCCACGTATTGATGATTGTTTTCAGTAGCACATGGTATAATTTAAATTTTAAATAATTTATTCGAACATAATATCCAAAATGTGACATAATGTCTAAGAATTCAAATACATAACATCAAATAGCAACTTCAAAAGAACTTCAAATAAACTTCAAGAAAAATCCTCATGCTAACTCAAGCCTCAGCTTCATTGTTACCTGAAACATGTTAATTTTGAAAGTATTTTGGGTCAACATAAGTTGGTGAGAATTACATAGGTTTTTGATAATAAAATGAATAAAATGTTGTGCAATTCATGTGTCATGTTAATCTAGCCCATATGTGAGAACATATTAGAAATAAATCGAGTGCATAATCAACCCTGCTGACTGTTATAAAATGATACATACCATACGCTTATGGTCCAAATGAATATGTTATGCGATAACAAACACCCACGTAACCTTTGTAGGAGGCACGTATCCGGGTGGGATTGTCAGTCCAATAGATCTATCAATGTATACCGTCGGCTGATCAATGTTAATGATTATGCTAGAATGGTGCTTACTCTAATCATGCTCAAGACATAATGCAACATAGAAAACACATAGACACATTGATGATTGAATTGCAATGATAATGTTATAACATGTTTCACCCCAAAAATGGTGATAAATAAAAGGGGCTATGTAAAACTCACCTTAGCAAATGTTAAACTTGTTGAAAATATGAAATAATTGTGTTGCCCCAAGTGATTCCAAATATCACCCTATAATAAGGTAATATATAATAAGTCTAAGTCTAATTAACTTACAAGTGTATCCTAGGGTTTTGATTTGGGGATAATCAATTGTTGAAATTTAAATTAAAATGCTTAATTAATAAAGGAAAATTGGATAATTAATGAAAGATAGTCTTTTTATAAAATTTGAATTTTGAGTGAGCACATTAAAGTGTTTGAAGCAATAAAATAATTTTTATAAAATTATTTCATTTAAAATAGATTTTTAAATCTATTTATTTATAAATAGCCAATTAGTAACTTTAATATTCAAAAATACTAAAATTAAAGAATTCTTATTTTAAAAATCATATTTCTGTTCTAAATAATTAAAAATAATTTGTATAAAATTTTGGTGCAAAAATGATGAAAATTGGATTTATTATGATTTAATTATGATTAAATCTAACAAAAATTGTTTAAAAATATAAAATAAATGATTTTACTGATTTAAAAATTATTTCAGTAAAGGTTAACTTTATAAAAAGTCAGGATAAATTTTGGAGAATTTAAATAAATTGTTTTGATATATAAATGGATTTTTATAATTATAATAGTATAAAAATGATTTAATTATTATAAATATTAAATAAAAGAATTTCTGAAAAATAAAAATTGTAAATAACACTTTTAACTCAGATTAAACAAATATAAATTTTTTTAGGATTTATAAAATAGTTTTGATATTTTAAAAAGAATTTAAAAGATTAAAAGGTTTTAATATATATATATATATATTTAATGGTTTGTTTTAAAAAGAAAAGAAAAGAAAGGAACAAAAAGCAAGGTCAGAGCCGGGACTCGAACCCGGGTGACCACTGTGGTGGACCAGTGTCACAACCACTTGGCCTAGGCCGGTGGTTGTGATGTTTCTGGTTTAAATTTAATTAAATACACAATGCGAAAACAAGTTTATCCCCAAAATACATAAACGAGCCCTAGATTATACAATTGAACAGATCAGCCAACATTAGCCCGATTAATGTTGGGGCTTTTGTTGGTTGATCGCCGATGAATGAAACCCACAAAAAAACAAAGACTCACAGTGTTGATTTGATGATGATAGACGGGTCAAGGCAAAAGTCAAACTACGAGCAAAATAATAATATTCAGAGTGTATCAGAGAGATTGGGAGGTTGAGAGAGAGTTGTGAGCGAGTTGTTAAGCTTCGGAATGCATCTATTTATACTGAGGATTAGGGTTAGGGTTAATTGGAAGGTTTGACCTTCGATTGAATATATACGCGTTTAATTGATTAATTGGTCAACAATTGACGTGTAATCGATGTGTAATCGTGTTGTGCAAGGCCGATAATCAACCCAATTTACCAAAGATAGATCATATACGAGTTAATTTGATGAATTGCCCAACAAGGCAACCCACAGTTGACTTTCCTTGTCAACTGTGAGGTTTTAATGTGTGTATTTATATAATACGCGTCCGGGTTATTTCAAAACAGAAGGTCCAGCCCAGATGGTTGTGTATGTGTGTATGTGTGGCCCGGCCTTTGGCGCGGGTTCGATTCTAGGCCAAGGCATTTTTATTATTTTTGATATAATTATACTTCCACACACATATATTATATATTATATAGTATTAGGGTTCCAAAATCGTGACAAAATAATAAATGCAACGTATAAAAAGAAAACTTGACGTTTTTTATTAATGTCGATGCGTAACGTACAAGTATTTAATGCGTAATGTTACAGCTATGACTACAGAGTACAATGCACTTGTTAGGAATGGGACGTGGGAATTAGTGCCTCGTACCGCTGATATGAATGTTATACGCAGCATGTGGCTATTTAAACATAAGTTCAGGTCGGATGGTTCATTGGAGCGATACAAAGCTCGTTTGGTATGTGATGGCAGACTTCAACAAGTCGGTGTGGATTGTGGCGAGACTTTCAGCCCGGTTGTCAAACCGGCTACTATTCGGACGGTTCTGTCTATTGCCCTATCAAAGGGGTGGTCTGTTCATCAATTGGACGTCACCAATGCCTTTCTTCATGGGAATCTCCATGAAACGGTGTACATGTATCAACCTATGGGTTTTCGGGACAAACGGTTTCCTGATTATGTCTGTTCTCTGAAGAAATCACTATATGGCCTTAAGCAGGCACCCAGGGCCTGGTACCAGCGGTTCACCGACTTTGTCCTCTCCATTGGGTTTCAGCACAGCAAGAGCGATGCCTCTCTTTTCACTCTGCATCAAGGCACCCACACAGCTTATCTTCTCCTATATGTGGATGACATTCTCCTTGTCACCTCTTCTGATCTGCTTCGCAGCACTCTTATGAATAAACTTGCTGGCGAATTTGCTATGAAGGACCTAGGTCCCCTCAGCTACTTCTTGGGTATTTCTGTGGCTCGCACCAATAACACCATGTTTCTCTCGCAGCAGTCCTACATTAGCGAGATTATCACTCGCGCCGGTATGCAATCATGTAATCCAGTGGCTACTCCAATCGACACCAACAGCAAGCTTAGCGCCACCACCAGCGAGCCATTTCATGACCCTACTTTATACCGTAGTCTTGCCGGAGCTCTACAGTACCTTACGTTCACTCGTCCAGACATCTCCTATGCTGTACAACAGGTATGCATGCATATGCACTCTCCCAGGATTGACCACTGGAATGCTCTTAAACGAATTATCAGATATATAAAGGGGACTTCTACACACGGCCTCACACTTCGCGGCTCATCCTCTCCGACTCTAGTGTCCTATACTGATGCAGACTGGGCCGGTTGTCCCGACACTAGACGCTCCACCAGTGGTTACTGCATTTATTTTGGGGACTCTCTCATCTCCTGGTCGTCCAAACGCCAGAGCACCGTTTCCCGCTCCAGCGCTGAAGCCGAATACAGGGGGGTAGCTAACGTCGTTGCTGAAATTTGCTGGTTACGGAATTTACTGCTTGAGCTTCGTCATCCTTTGTCTCGAGCCACCCTGGTCTATTGCGACAATGTCAGTGCCATTTATCTCTCCGGCAACCCGGTGCAACATCAACGCACCAAACATATTGAGCTGGATATTCACTTTGTACGGGAACAGGTTCAACGGGGTCATGTGCGCATTCTTCATGTTCCAACTCGATTTCAGATTGCGGATATCTTCACTAAAGGCCTGCCTCGGGTGTTATTCGACGACTTCAGAGACAGTCTCAGCATCCGGCCTCCTCCCGCTTCGACTGCGGGGGTGTAATAGCTAGCATATATATAGTATGATTTGAATTGATTTGTATTGTAATTATGTGATAATCTCTATCCATAAATAGAGACCCTAATGTATCATTATATATAGATTGTGAATCAATAGAATGAGGCAAGCAATATACTTTAACAGGCACAAACACATCAAATATATAAATTGGGAACTTTGTGTTTTGAAGGTGTGGTGTCAATTCTCTTTGGTCAATAACAATAGAGTTTTCAATGACACGTTATGTGAGTTAGAGCCATCCCAATTCTTGACGTGTGAGGGTTTTTTTTTTTTTTTCAGCATGACCACAAAATAATAACGTTTAACCAAATCAACATTGCCAAGTATTCTTAAATCTATGTTTAAAGTCTAAACCATCGTAACATTACACTATTGGGTCAAGATTTTCGAGTATACCTAAATTAGGAATGAGATTGTTACCATACCGAATTTTACTAGTGCCAAAAATGAGTACCGAAAACATTAACCAAATACCATACTGAATTTGTGGACATGATACCGTTATCGAAGCTGAGATTCCAGTACTATACCATTTCGGCACCCAAGGCCGGCTTTGAGGGGGTGCGGGGAGGACCCCCGGCCCGGGCCCAATTTCTAAAGGGCACTTTGAGCGGCAACGAGTGTTTTTTTTTTTTTTTTTTTTTTTTTTGCAATTATTTTCTTTCTGTTTTTGACCACCAAAAAAAAAAAAGATCCTATCTTGAACATTGTTTATTAACGCAATAAGGTGAAGAGTAGATACGGAAGAAGATGAGTTATACATGATAAACTAGATTGTAAGGATACGTCAGAATTAAAAAAAAGTTGAAGTGTGTTACTTGAGATTTGTGTTGTGGTACAATAATTATGCAGCCTTTGCAGTAAATTTTAATATATAGTAGTACTACAAAATAGTAATTGTCTGACGCTTTTACACATGATGCAAGTCAATTTCATTTTATTAAAAACTTTTGAAGTCTAGACATAAAATAATAGTCCTTCAAAATATTATGGAATTTTAAGAAATGGTGGTTTTTTTTATGAGCCATAAAATAATGGCATTTCAAACTTTTGAAGACTAGGGAACCGGTAAGGATACCGGTTCAACGTCCGCTTCAGTTATGAAAACATTGCTTAAAACACCTTAGAATAAGAGGCACATATTTCGCGACTTGACCCGGGGATCTGAATTTTCAGGGCCGGCCCTGTCGGCACCGCTTTGTTTTATGTACTGTTTCGTTCATGGATGAAGTTCATCACACAAATACACAATCTTTCTCAAGCTCCACCATTAAGTATTCGGTTGGTATCCAAATTATGTAATGTTTAGCCATTATATTATCCAATAAATCAATCGTTCTTTGAACTTTTATGGTTCTTACGGTTCCGTGGCAGCTTAATATGGGTGTTTGAAAATTGACTAAGAAATTCGTTTATCTATATTTTGCGTTTTGATACAGGAGATAAACAATTTCAAAGCTACCTTAAAAAATTAACATCCATACATTTGAATTTACGTGATGATCATGTATTTTAAGATTTTACTGTGATAAATATGTTCTAGTTTTTTTTTTATCGGCGAATAACTGTGTGGCAACCACCCTTGCGGGGCGCTGTGCCCATAGTTGTCAAAAGTGCGCCTAAGCGAGCGCCTAGGCTCGAGGCCCATCAAGTGCGTTGCGCCCTTTAAGGCGCGCGCCTAGGCACTGAGGCGCCCTATCAGGGCTGATTTCCGGCCAAATTCAGGCTAAAGTTGCATAAACCTCTAAAACATCCTAAATGAGTTATGAACAAGTCCTAATCAACCCTAAAACATCCTAAAGTAGCCCTAAACAAGCTTAAAACATCTCTAAAATCCCTAAAAAATGCATTTTATACTATGCGCTTAATTATAAAAAGCCGTCGTTTTTTATGCGCCTTGCGCCTAGGCTCCGGGCTCGGCCTATGCGCCTTGAGTGCGCCTAAGCGCTTTGACAACTATGGTTGTGCCCAAGAATCGACTACTCGACCTCCAGCAGCCCCCGCCTTCTCCCGATGCGCGGAAACCCGAGCCCACCCCGCCCGAAGGCACGACAGTGTTATAGAACTCGGTAAAACCTCGTCGCCCGTCAGATTCGAACCGGCGCCACCCGTATTCGATCTTCACCCGGATACCAAACCATAAATGATGGAAGTGGGGATTGAACCTTTGATCACATAGGTGAAACAAAAGCCACTCCACCACTCCACCACTATGGATGGATTAATATGTTCTAGTTAGGGCAGTAAACAAACCAAACGTTCAGCGAACAGTTCGTGAAATGTTCGGCGGGAAGTTCATTTGTGTTTGTTTGTTTAATAAATGAACAAGCGCAAACAAGAAATTCGTTTCGTCTAGTTAAACAAACGAACAATGAACAGAGCTCGCGTTCGTCATTTATGTTCTTGAACATTCGGCAACATGTTCGTTTATGTTTATTTGTGTTCGATGGTTCTTTAGGGGATTTAAAATTTTATTTTTAATTTAAGTAATTCAATGTTTCCAATGGTAGATTATTTAATTTAATATATATTAGTGTATCACATATTAGTATTACTTTAACTAAATTGATTAAGTGTTATTTTGGGTGGATTAAACAAGGATTTCAAGTTTCATATGATAATTATGTGTTTTTATAAGGCATTATGTGATGAAGATTACGTCAAGTATATTTGGGTAATTGGCCTGTTTGGTATATTTTGGGCGGAAAATTGTATTGATGAAATTTTCGGAATTTAATATGTGTTAGTTTATTCTCGGTTTTGTTCATTAGTGCATGTTTGTGTTCATTTACGTAGTAGTACGTGGAAATGAGCGTTTCCCCCTCCACGACGCCCCAAAGCGCCCCGCACACTGTCCCCAGAGGCGTTATGGGTTAAAAATGGGCATGCACGTGAAAATTTTCACGCTGGATTTAAGCGTTCTTCTCCCTCTTTTTTTATCAGCCAAAGAAATAAAATAAAAGTGGAGCAAGGGGCGTAAATTTCCCCGCCCACTACACATTCTCTAATAGCATATACAACGCATAAGGTGGTTTGCAATCAGGGATGGCAATGGGTCAGGTCTGGGACGGTTTAGGTAATCCCAATCCCATACCCGATTAGGTATACTTGTCCCAAACCCGTCCCAAAACCTGTCGGGTTTGTATCGGGTAATTACTCGTCAAGTATCGAGTATACACGCGGGTTTCGGGTAAACCCGTTAATTTTTAAAACTTACCCATTGGATATATATCTGGCTAAAAACCTGTCGGGTGTCTATTGCATGAGTACTAACCAATACATTTAGCATTTTTAAATATGTATGTAAATGATTACAATGTATAAATATAAAATACTTAAATCATATAAAAACACTAAAAAACATATATAATAGATATTATACACTAGTGATTGGTGATTTTACCAAAATATGACAATCTAGATGGACAATTAGATATATTATGCATACATATTTTAAAAAAATATATAAGAAATTATATCGGGTATCTAATCGGGTAAACATGTATACTTTATCGGGTAATCAAGTCGGGTAAATGGGTATATCATCAAATCCCAACCCCGTCCCAAACCCGCAAAAAAAATAAAAATTAATCTCATACCCGGACCCATACCTAATTACCCGACCCCAAACCTGTCCCAAATGTGTCGGGTTTCAGGTTTACCCATCAGGTTCAAGTAAGATTGTCATCCCTATTTGGAATTCTAAAACGTCACCTTAGATGTCACATCATTCCAAACTATAACCCTTCTAAACTCATTTTTTTCCTACCATTTCAACCCTCCACCTGAGTCTCCACATCATCGCCTACTTTTCCTTTTATTTAATCTATATCTAAATTTTTATACTACATTTTTAATTTATTTAATTATAAGAATATTATTTATTTATTAAAACTATGAAAAAATAAAACTAAATATATTAAATAAACAAAAGTATGAAAAAAATGAAACTAAATTTTCCTAACTATTAATTAGGAAGTGGATTTAACCCTGACAATAACCACCCTACCATGCATCTCACCTAACGCCATGATATCATCATCCACATTAATCAGTCTACCCTGAGAAGCACCTGTAAACGCCTCTTTAAAAGACATCTTGTTGACACCCCCATCCTTCTTGACATCTGCATTGAACCGCATCCCTGGATCGAATTCTTTTGGAAACCATTCTGCTCCTTAGATGGACCTTGTGCATTTACCTCACCGTCCTCCAAAACGAATCTTGCAACATTAAACTTTAACCAAAAGTCCCACATTCGGATTGCAAATAACTTCGTCTCCATCTCGCCTCGATCCTTCACATCAATTAAAGACACAAAACCGAATCTATTACCATTCTTGTCCTGTTTTTTTGCGATATAAATATCGAAAATGGTACCGACACCTCGATCCTTTGTGTATACTGGATAATAGAGTTTTGAACGATGTGGGTAGTTTTCTTTTTTTTGAAAGGTGATCATACCTTCCCAGGTGGAGATAAAGACTGCCAACTCTTCTTTTCATCTCATAGGGGTGTTAGTCGGGTTCGGTAAGTGTATTCAAGAAGTCATCCTCAACGTTTAAGGTTTGGGTTGAGGATGACTCCAAAGAATGGCTGACCGAGTTCATTGAATAAGAAAAAGGCTGGTGGTCGGGATAGTTTTAAGCATTGTTCGAGCCACAATCCTTCATTCCGGTCGCCGGAGGGATCGCCGGTTGGTGAAGTTAATTCTCCGGTTGGTGCAATTAATTCTGAGGCGCATAATCCGGGATCTGAGGCTAATGATGGAAAGGTCTTTACGACTCTTATTATTTTGGAAAATAACCGTAATTAGGAGGAAAGAGAAGGAGGTCATTATGAGGGCCATGATTAAAGGAATGTTGATTTCCCAGAGGCTCTTGGTTGTCAACAGGATATTAATTTGGAAAAGTCTAATAAAAGGAAAAAGTTCCTTATTAATCAGCTTGTGGGCCGACCCAGTGGTGAATGTGGGAGTAGTAACGATAGGCCCGTCAAAGAGCCCAAAACTGTTGAGGATGAAGACCTTTTTGGGCTAGACCCAATCATCAATGGCATGGATGAACATGTTGTTAAGTCCAGAGTGCCTAGTGCTATTCCTGTATCTAATTCATTCTAGGCATTGCTTTCAGAAGAGCTAGAATCTGAGAACTACGTGAATGATTCGGCTTTGAATTCAGACGAGATGGATAAGACGAGGGGTTCGGCCATGAATTCAGTGCCGATTGGGGATGGTACGTGTGAAGATAACAGGAATGTTCTGGTCTCGGAGGTGAATGGAACGAAGGATTTTGGGCTTAAGCTGGGGGCGCAGTTGGATGGGTTTGAATAGATGCTTTACGACTCGATTAAAGGTACAGGTTTACAATCGAGTTTGAGATGAAGTTCCTTTCTTTAAATACTAGAGGGATTGGGTCGGTTGGAAAAGTATCTTAGGTAAAGGGTATGTTGTGTAAATATAATGTTGATTTTCTTGCTATACAAGAATCGATGATGAATGATGGTAATTCGTTTGATTTTTCGAAGATTTTGGGTCATGGGGGTTTTGATATGGTTATGGTTGGTTCTACGGGTAAATCACGGGGCATAGTGAGCATGTGGAATCCTAAAAAGTTTAAGAAGGTATCTTCGGTTCATGATCTAAATTTTATAATTATGGCTAGTGAATTAGTTGAAGATGGGTCTGTGATGAATATTGTTAATATTTATGCGCCTCAAAAGGCGGTGGAAAAAAAGAGGTTTATGGAATCGTATTAAAGGTCTTATGCAGAGGGTTATGGGTGTGTGGATTTTTCTTGGTGACTTTAATACTGTGAGATGGAAGGAAGAGCGGAAAAATTCAAAGTTTAACATTGGCATGGCTAAGGATTTTAATGAGTTTATTAACGATGCTAGTTTGCAGGAGTTCAAAATGAGTGGGATAGGGAAGGTTGTGAAGAGGTGGTGATTGAGGTGATTGAGAAACATGTCTTCGATGGGCCTTCAGATGTTAAAATCTAGAAACGACTGTTTGCTATTAGGTGGGCGATAAGGGGTTGGTGGAAGGAGGTTCAATATAAAGAAGGTGAAGCTTTGGATTCGTTGAAGAGAGATATTGCGGGTCTTGAGCGGAGGATGGAGGATAGTACTTTGGAGGAGGAGGAGTTATAGGTTTGGGAGGAGAGTAAAAAAGAGGTGGAGAAATTGTTAGTGTTTAATAATAAAGATTTGTATTAGAAATCTCGGGTTAAATGGGCTTCAATGGGTGATGATTATTCCGTTTTTTTCCATCGGTGCATTAATGGGAGGAAGGCGGCTAATTCTATTCCGGGATTGATGGTAGATGGGTGTTTAAACCTTCTTTGGTGAAAAGGAGGTTTTTTAGTTTTTTAGAGATCATTTTCATGAGGCTTTTTGCGAGTG
The DNA here is from genome assembly GCA_028751855.1 of Ambrosia trifida. NCBI lineage: Eukaryota > Viridiplantae > Streptophyta > Magnoliopsida > Asterales > Asteraceae > Ambrosia > Ambrosia trifida. The sequence goes on along the minus strand of CM054131.1, from coordinate 80,308,317 downwards.
ACCGGATTGCAGAGCTGGTAGCTCCTTTCTCTAAGGAAGAAATCAGGGAGGTGGTTTTTGATTATGGTCTTGTTAGGGCGCCTGGCCCAGATGGTTTTAATTTCAGGTTCATCAAACATGTCTGGAGGTTTTTGGAGGATGATTTCTTTAAGATGTTTGAAGATTTTTATGAAACAGGAATGATTAGCAAGGAGTGTAGTACCTCATTTATCACTTTGATTGCTATGACAAAGACTCCGGTGGGATTGAAAGACTATAGACCGATTAATTTGGTTGGGGTCATTAGTAAATCCATATCTAAAGTGATCGTTGGCAGAATTAAAAAGGTTATTGGTGAAGTTATTTCAGAGTCGCAATCAGCTTTTCTCAAGGAGAGGTTTATTTTGGACAGGCCATTGGTTCTGAACGAGCTTATTGGTCGGATAAAAAGTATGGTAAGAAAGCTTTCCTTATGAAAATCGATTTTGAAAAGGCTTATGACAATGTGAGTTGGGAGTTTTTGTTGTCGATATTGGATCAAATGGGCTTACCTTTGAAGTGGCGTCTTAGGGTTATGGGTATTCTTCAATCGGTGAGATCTGCGGTTTTAGTTAATGGTTCCCCCACGTTTGAGTGTCAATGTCAAAAGGGACTCAGACAAGGAGATCCATTATCTCCTTTCTTATTTCTTATTGTGATGGAGGCGTTATCGTCCATGATTACTAGAGCATGTAGGTGGGGTGAGTTGGAAGGTATTTCGTTGTCTAATAAGGGCCCTAAGGTATCCCATATGTTATACGGTGATGATGCTCTTATTATGGGTGTTTGGAGTAAAGAGAATGTAGTAAAAACTAACCGGCTTTTGTGTGTGTTCTATATGTGTTCGGGGTTAAGGATTAATATCCATAAATCGCTTATCTTTGGGTTGGGTGTTAATGAAGATTTAGTGGGGGATATGGCCACTATTTTGGGTTGTAAGGTTGGTGTTCTTCCATTTGAGTACCTTGGTATAAAAGTGGGGGCGAACATTGAAACAGCTTTCTCATTGGGAGCCAATTCTGGAAACAGTTTGGAATCGGCTTCAGTCTTGGAATCAAAGTTGTTGTCTATAGGAGGAAGACTTACTCTTATTAAATCGGTGCTAGCTAGTCTACCGGTTTATTAGTTGTCCCTATATAGAGCCCCGATTGCGGTTATTGAACGTATTGAAAGACTAATGAGGGATTCCTATGGTCGGGTGGAAGAGAGGGTAGAAGTATGAGTTGGGTTTTTTGGGATGTTGTTACGAGGCCGAAAAAGCTTGGGGGTTGGGAATCTCTAAATTATTAGATGTTAACACGGCTTTATTAGTTAAATGGGCGTGGAGATTTAAAAAAAAAAGATCAAAATGGGTTATGGAGGCATGTAGTCGAGAGTGTTAATGGTAAACGTCAGAGGTGGGTGTTCTTACCAATTAATAAGGCGATTCCCAGATGTTGGAAGTCGATTGCGATGTTTTTGGACAAACTTAGGATTCATGGCAAAAGGGCTCATGTATTTTTTTTTTTAGATGCATAATTGGAACTGGTGAGATAGCTCGTTTTTGGAAGGATATTTGGTATGGTACAGGTCCGTTATTGGGTCGATGGCCAGCTTTATATGCCCTAGATAATAATAAAAATTGTTTAGTTAGGGAGAGGATCACAGTGAGAGACGGTAAGATGGTGTTGTCCAATTCTTGGGGTTTTAACACGTGTACAGTGGAGTCCATTTCCGAGATGTAGGACTTGTTTTTTGTTCTGTCCCAGGTTGATGTTTCTGGGTTGAGAGACCGGTGGGTTGGGGGCTGGATTCATATGACAGCTTCACAGTTGCAGATGTTAAGTTTCGACTGATTAAAGACAGGTACGGGCAGCAGCATAATCAGCTTATGAAGTGGGAATCGTGGGTTCCGGCGAAAGTCAATATCCTGATGTGGAAAGATCGGATCCCGACCTGTTTGGCGTTGGTCAAGAGGCGGATTGAAATTCCTAACACTGTATGTCCGTTATGCGAAGCTTTCGAGGAGTCCGTAACTCACCTGTTTGTGGACGGTGGGTTCGCATATGGGATGCGGACTTCCATTTTCAAATGGGTCAAGGTTGATTTAGTTAGCTTGAGGAATTTGAATGACTTGCTACAGATTCAGAATGTGAAGAATGACTCCAAGTGGGCTAAGAAGATTATCCAGGGAATTATTATGATTTCTTGTTGGGTGCTTTGGAAGGAGCGGAATAAGAAGGTTTTTCAAGGGAGTACGCCTAAAGTTGTAGAGGTGGTGGCGACTATCAAGTGTATGTCGTTCTTTTGTTAAAACATCGATCTAGGTTCAAGTCTATTGAGTGGAACAGTTGGATAAAATATCTGATGTATATGTTGTAAGATTTTTTTGGCGGGCCTCCTGTTTGAGGTCCCGTTTGTTAGTTAATGAAGTATACAGTTCAAAAAAAAACAATTAAATAATAAGAATAATATTTAATATTCAAACGACTGTTTTTTAAATAGATATTGTTTCAGCGGCTATTCTTTCAAACGGTTATTGTTCCCGACTTTGAACGACTATTTTTTTCAAACGGTTATGTTCCACAACCGTATGAATACAAGACACATTTACACTTCTCAGCTACAATTCACTCTAAATACAAATCTAATTCAAAGATATGAGTGATGGATATCCTAGTGCAGCGATCGAACCTTCAAACCTCAAACGATATTCTCGTCGACATTAAACCGTGTTCAATCAAATCTTCCACCTCAACCAGTCTACACTCCTTCTCAACCAATCTACACTCATCCTCAACTAGTCTACACTCCTCCTCAACTAATAATCATCCATCCTTTACCAACCTACACTCCTTCTTAATCAGGTGTCGATCCAAATCCTTTTATAGACGAGGAGTTGAACTGGGCTTATGACTGCATCATGGGGATACTACAATTTAATTGACTACGAGTTTGGGAGAGGTAAACAAACTACATCCCAAACCCTCCTGTCACAAACATCCGTCCACCCCACAACTCGTACTTAGTTGGGCAGAAGGGTACGAAATGGACCTGCGTGAGGAATACGCCACTATGACTCTAATTAATACATCATTCATGATTGAATATACAATTCAAAAAATTTGATTACATAAATCCTACTCTATTCTTTTTTTTTTTTGAATAAAAGATCAGAAAGTAAAATACTCAAAAATCACAATGAAAGCGTTACCTATTTCTCTAGGTAATCTATTATTAACAACTTCTTCCCAACTTCTTTCACTGTAAAAAAATACTTCTATATTCACGACTTGTCTCAAACAAGAGAAAGAAAAAGGTATCTTATTTTTTATAGATATTCACGATATGTTTCCTATGGTAACTGAGTTCATGAATTATGGCCAACAAACAGTACGAGCCACAAGGTATATTGGTCAAGGTTTCATGATTACCTTATCACACGCGAATCGTTTACCTGTAACTATTCAATACCCCTACGAAAAATTCCTACGATGAACCGTACCTTCCCTCATTTCCTGATTTCGGATGCATTCATCAAGATACTAAGTGGGACGGTCATGGTAACGATCATGACGTGTGATCTCATGAGTCCAACCTAGATAACTCGGATAGGATGTATTGGGGCTTTTGTGTGTTTAATATTTGTGTTTAGTAATGTTTTAATTAGGTTTGTGTAATATTTAGTTTAGGTTTATGTAATATTTTTAATTATGTTTGTATAATATTGAATTTATGATGGTGTAATATTTTTTAACCATGTTTGTATAAAATTTAATTCAGGTCAGTGTAATATTTTTAGTTTAGGATTTTGTATTATTTAATTAGATTTTTATATTTTTTTTCTAATTGAAAAATAACAAAAAAAAAAAAAAAAAAAAAACTTTTTTTATTTAATTGAAAAAGAATGGATGGGACCCACATGGATACCACCGGACCCGTCCGCTCCCCCAAACCCAATCCCAACCTGACCACCCAATAGGCCCATAATGCAGTGACGTTTAGTTTGATCACGTTCGGAGTAATGGACTCATCCAATCTATACCCATTATGGGTGCTCTAAGTCTTTAACCATCCCACCTAAAATATAAACACTTAATTAAGAAAAAAAAACAATATTAAACTAAAAAAGTTTCAAACAATGTTTTGAAATCTAGATCGAACTGAAAACCGGACCCTAGACCGGTTCAGGTTAATGGATTGGACCGCCTGAATATCGGACCAGAAAATCGGGCGGTCAAACCGGCCTTTTAAGGGCTGGACCGGTTTTTTTCCTAGGTGTTTGTAGGGTTTCTTGGTCGGCTTGTTAGACCGGTTAAACCAATGGGGGCTCTGTTTTGATATCCGGTTCAATTATGAAAATATTGGTCTCCGTCCCAAAGTGAACAAAATTAATAGGGTTTTTACAAAATTCTTGGAGGACACTTCACCACCACCTCCTCCAAAACCCTCTTCAGCCGTTAACCCGCCACCTTATAAAAACCGTTCCATCCTCTGCTCACTGTACTCTTAATCCTTGATACAGGTACAACACCTTACAATTTTGTTGCATATGTTTAATGATTTCAAGGACCTAAAACTCTATTAATTCCATCCTCTGCGTTGTTTGATTCCTAATTTCATGAGCTCTTGACCGGTTTAAATATGCATTACAAATTATTGTGTTTCGAGATCTGTATTTTATTTGTTTAGGTTTAGTTTTGTTAGAGAGCTTGTTATAATGTTATCTATCAGCTCGTACATATTATTTTTTTTGTGATTTGAAAACCTAAGACCCTAATTTTATTGTTACTAAGTTGTGCGTGATCAATTGCATCCGTTTAATGATTTTTCAGTTGAAGTTATGGTTATATGAGCTTCGGACTGGTTTGAAGATGCGTTACAAGTTAATCTGCAAGTTCTTAGTTTGTTCGTTTAGGTTTAATTTTTTTGTTAGAGAGTTTGTTATCTAATAGGGTGTGTTTTTCGTGCATTTGATTTCATGTTTTATGAACTGTTTGGTTGTTTATGTAGGTTAAATTATATTTTGAGATGCATTACAAGTGTAATCAAGTTATTGAACTGATATGATGATGGATCTTGGATTTTAATGGTAGGGAAGATGAATCTCAACAATATGAAGGTACCCAAGATGCCTAATGGCAGTGGAGCTTCTAGATTGATAAAGTTGGGAGCTATTATTGGGCTTGGATTGTATGCTGCCGGTAACAGTTTGTACAATGTTGAGGGAGGGCATCGAGCTATCGTCTTCAACCGTCTAGTTGGTGTCAAAGATGAGGTTCATTTCATTTATTCTTCTCATCGTGTTTCTTTACGCTCTCATTTTCATAAGATGGTTTGATGGATTTGTCTCTTGTATGTGTATTGTTTGACTAGTTATTATTAGCAGGTAATCACAGAGTTTTATTATGTCTTTCCTTATTATTGTGGTCTTGTTTCTATGTTTATATATTTGCAAAATTGACTGTCACGTTTACAAATGTCAAATGGTGACTACGTCTAGTTTAGTCTTGTAAGGAATAGATGCCTACTTCGATTCAAGATAACCGCTGACCAGTTCCATCTTTATTTTTGTTCAATATCTCTTTTAAAGTTAATCTTTATAGGAATGATTATCATCGTGGACTTTAAATGAATTGAAGTTGAACTTATTAGAAGCGCATTGTAATTTGTAAATAATATTGTACAGTTGTATAAATTGTTTATTTTCCAACATGCAAGGTTACTGGATACGTGTTAGGCGTTTGTGCTTTATTCTATAATCCGTCAGCTTGAAGTGATGTTATGTTGATGCACTTTAGACATCATATATTTGGAATTTAGTTAACCAATGGTTGGTAGAGTCTCTTATTCGTTCAAACATCTCGCCACTGTTTCAACATTTTGCGAGTCTTAGTGGTCTTTTAGTTTCTTATGTGCGGCGTTGATTTTATTTTCGACAAAGTTTTTCCCTTGAAGATGCCTCACTGTCTTTGGCATCTTCGAGTGTCTGCAATCCATATTTAGATTACTTTAATGATTATAGTCTATGTGATTATTTTAAGAATTTTGTGTAGCAATGATTTTTGTAAATGTAATGTTGCAAATAATTATGAATCTTGTGATACTAATATGCTACATTGCAAACATATGAAATAGGTAGTCTCATATCTTGATAAAAATGTGATTAACTTTTTATTATTTATACATCTCTTGATTCATAAATGATCTTCACAAACACTACATTTCTACTTTGTTGAATGTAATTTGCCGGTTTAAAACATTTCATCACATAAAAAATGCTTTTATGGATGCAAATACTATATATTTATAAAATTTCAGTAGTGTTATTGTACTAAAAGCTTACGTGTTAAATAATTAGGTTTACCCGGAAGGTACACACGTCATGATTCCTTGGTTTGAAAGGCCAGTCATCTATGATGTTCGTGCACGACCCCATCTTGTAGAAAGCACTTCTGGTAGCCGTGATCTACAAATGGTATTACTCTGTAACTCCTAATACTATGTATTATCGTATCTATCATTAAATCAATTTCTATGTATTATATATGTGTGTGTGTGTGTTTATTGTGTGTGTTCAAGAGTTGTATGCTCATGCGGAAGTATGTTTGCCTTCTGATTATTAGTTGAATTTGGTAAATCAGGTGAAAATAGGTCTTCGAGTTCTTACTCGTCCGGTTGCCGATGAACTACCTGCTGTTTATCGAACTCTTGGTGAAAATTACAACGAGAGAGTCCTGCCTTCAATTATTCATGAAACACTGAAAGCTGTGGTTGCACAATATAATGCTAGCCAGCTTATTACCCAGAGAGAGGTATGCTGCATACACCATGCCACAAATTACATTTTGGCCTTTAACTGTGAGTCACTTAGTTTCGTTTAGTCAGTAGTCACTACACATTTTATACAGTTTATATCAAAAGGTACTTGTACTTCTACTATCAACTCGTTTAGGCTTTCATTTAGGCCCATTCTCTTAAACAGTAGGCTGTGTTTTTTTTTTTTTTTTTTTTTTTTTTTATTAAAGCTAGGTGATGCTGGCTCTTCTTCACCACTTTTTACAAGTGAATACCTTTTAATAAAAACGTGCTATGTAGGCTGTTAGTAGGGAAATACGGAAAATACTGACCGAGAGGGCTGCCAATTTCAACATTGCACTGGATGATGTATCCATCACAAGTCTTACTTTTGGAAGGGAATTTACTGCCGCAATTGAAGCCAAGCAAGTTGCTGCTCAGGAGGCTGAGAGGGCCAAGTTTGTTGTCGAAAAGGCTGAGCAAGACAAGCGCAGCGCTATCATCAGAGCACAGGTAACATTTTCTATATTTGACTCAGCAAATAAACAGGATGTATTACGGGTCAAAACATGTTATTTGCCATGGGTTTGACAGGTTGGGTTAAGGGTCAAAACGGGTACCTTGTTTTGTTATGGGTAGACCCCAAAGCATTTTGTCTCCTTTTTTTAATAAATAATAAGTTTGTGAAATATGATTACACTTCTGTAAAATCTTATGAATAAACATTTTTGGAGGGAAAGTGACAAAATTTAACTGGTTGGGTTACGGGTCAAAACTGGTGCACTTTATTGCTATGAATTGACCATGAAACATTTTTTGTTTCCAAATTTTTAGTTTTTTACTGTAGCATGTTTGTGAAATATCATCACAAATTTTTGTAAAGTTTTCTGAATAAATGATTTTTTTGGGAGAGAAAGTGGCAACAGGTTCGGTTACGGGTCATGGCTAAATTTATTGCTCATGTTACGAGTATGAAATTAATTAGTGTGTTAAATACGATTACAAACCTAATTTAATAAAGGTTTTCAAAGTCTTTCTATAAAAGTCATTTTTCATGTTAGCTCTTTTCATTTTTCTGTCATCAGTAAAAGATAAAACATAACATGATAAACATAACAATAACAGGGAGAGGCAAAAAGTGCTCAACTGATAGGTCAAGCAATTGCCAACAATCCAGCATTTATAACATTGAGGAAAATTGAAGCTGCTCGAGAAATCGCAGCAACAATGGCAAATTCATCCAACAAAGTCCTCTTAAATGCGGATAATCTCTTGCTCAACCTTCAGGAAATGAACTTGGAAAAGAAGCTGTAAGACTACACTTTCTTTTTGTGATTTTCTAGAATCTTAAGGGACTACACTCGGTTATGATTTGTGATGGTAACTGGTCAGTTTATCAAATGTTGAATGCTTTAAAAAATAATCCACAGAACAGCAACGGTCTTAAATTTGTTGGCGTATTTCTCTGTTATCATGTGGACATGAACAAGCATTATGTTGAAGTGAATGTGATTCTATTCGACTTGTGTTTTCCGACAATGCGATTTGGTTCCTTTTTTTTGAACGGCCAACGAATCAATTTCCGAGCACTCTCGGGCACCCTTTTGGCGAATCAGGTACTCGAGAGTACCCGGGAAAACCCGACCACTCACCCGCCCGAAGACACGACAGTGAAATAATCGGTAAAACCGGTCGGGATCAGGACTCGAACCCAAGCCAATGGCCGCGTCATCCCTCATTTCCCATCCACCAATGTCCTCCAAATATAGCTGGTGGGAATTGAACCCAAGCCTCCCATAGGAAACATTAGGCCCTCAACCAACTAGGCTACAAGTGTTGGACATGCGATTTGGTTCCTACTTAAGAAAATATTAACACCTAACTATTAATTATTATTATAATAAACTTGTATTTCATTTCTACCATTACAGTTTGTATACAAAAATTGAGGTTTTAATGGTATAAAGAAGAGTATGAGTCTCTTCGTTTTGATACGTAATGAGGGGGCACATACATACTGACATACAACACTACCCACACCGCCTATTAAGTAGGATTATGTCAATTTATTTTAACCTAATACACCCTAAAGAGGAATGGGCCATCTATCTAGTTCAACCAACTAACCTATTTTTTTTATATTTAAATTTAAATAAACTAATCAAATAAAAACGCATGTTCCTGTAGTATTACTTTACAAGTTTTTGACACATGATGGTGTTGGGGTTGCGAACACTGTCACAATGGTGGCGTGGTTGGTTGGTGGCGCTAGCTTGGTAGTGGAAGGTGGAGAAGTCGGTGAGGAGAGGAAACCTATATCAAGTGGTGCTGATGGTTTCAAAGGTGGTAGGGAGAATATTTGTAAAGAGAAACAAGCAGTGGCATCTAGGTGGTGGTGAAGTGATCTCCGGCCAGTCGCTATGCGCCACATTGACGTTGCCGGATGGTGGTGATGGCTCTATGGTGATCGTGGCGATGTTGCTATTTTTTTGACGTTGATATGTTTTGGTGGTTTAATTAACACAACAAAATTTGCTTTAAACCCAAAGCTATTCGTATTTTGTAAACGCACCTTTGAAAAATTGAAAAGGCTTCAAACGCACCGTTAATTTTTTAAACGCAAAAACATGTTTGGTATTTTTAGAATAATATACAAAATCAAACATCACGAACTTCTTCATTAATACCATGACCATCTTCATTTGCATGAATCAGGATCTATATTTTTTCCCAGATTTGATCAAACAAGACTCTTTTTTGCAAACCAACATTGAAAAAACTTCAAACGCACCTTTAAATTCTTTAACGCAAAAACACGTTATCTACAACCTTAAATTATTTCATTTTTCACATGTGTTTTCCTCTCTAAAACAGATCCAACTTCCGCCGCATCTAACCACCACAACCTCCCATTCCATTCCATTCCTATGGCTTCTCATCTTCACCCTCTTTTCAGTCTGTTTCTCTTAACCATCAACCACTTACTACCTGCACAAACAACCCAATCCATCAAAGATTTCTTCTTAACCTCAAAAAAGACCACCAAACACACACACACCAATACACACGGTGGTCAGTGGGACTCACGGCAGCGGATTTGGTGGTTCTGGACGAAGGTAACGGTGGTGACGATGATGCTTTGAGAATGGTTAGGTCACGGACATCAATGAACCGTGTGAGTTATAAGACCTTCCCTATTTTATTTCCAATCTGTTCAGTGGTGATTGCTGACCGGAGCTCCGCCGTTGATGGCGATGGAGAGGTCTCCGGCTCCTCCCCTCTCTATCTGTTCTCTGATTTGTGAGAGTGTGTTATAACAGAGAAGAGTGAGTTTGAGTGTTTTATAAAAGTCTAGAATACAATTAGGAGTATCAATACTATACGAGTACCAAATTGTAAAATTTGGTATGGGTACCAACATGGTACATGTACCAAATAGTTAAAATTGATACGAATACCATAAATACCATAATACGAAGTAAAACATATAATCAAATTTAATAGTATATAGAATTCGGTACCCGTACCATTTTTACCCGTACTCGTACCCATACTAATACCGAAAGTACCAAATACCGAAATCAGTAAAAGCGGGTACCAATACCTATACCGATACTCAAAATCAGTACAGATACAAGTATCGGTACAGGTACAGTATGAATAAAGATATATGTACAAAAATACTCGTCCCTATTACATTACATATGCTCACCGCTCACGTACCCGGAACCTCCAACATCCAAAACATCAAAGTCCACCCACCTTCTATACTTTGACCAATACCAAAAAGTCAACATAATTTGTGTTTTTATCAAATCTTAGGTTCCGGCGTTTTAATTTTTTTCCATCTCAATCCTTCTACCGATAAACTAGGGTTTCAATATTAATTAATAATCACCGGCGATCGAAGGGTAAACTTTTCATTTCCTATCTATAATTTCCAGTAGTTTCTTTGATTGCTTAATTTAATAATAATTTTTTTTAGGTTTATAAAAAAATGGATTATAAAAGAGGCGATAAAGTAGAAGTAGTAAACACTGAAGAGGGTTTTAAGGGTTCATTCTTCCCTGCAAACATTATCTCTAAGGTTTCCGACAACGAGTACATTGTCCAGTACAGAACCCTTGTTAAAGATGATAATTCAGGGCCCTTGAGAGAGGTTTTGTCCGATAAAAATATCCGCCCTGCGCCTCGCGAGATTGTCGCTTCGGCCTTTCGTTTGTCAGAGTCCGTTGACGCCTATGTTGAGGATGGCTGGTGGGCCGCGAAGGTTGTCGGGAAATCCGGGTCGGATTATGTGGTTCGGTTTGATAACGAATGTGAAGAGAAGACTTACCCTTTGGACAAGTTGAGAGTTCATCAGCAGTGGAAGTGGAAGCAAGGTGTTTGGGTCTTTGCTGGGAAATAAGGTAGTTTATTCGGATTCTAATTTGTTAGTTAGAGTATAGGGGTGTAAACGATTTGAGCTCAAGCTTAGTTAGTTTAAGTTAAAATTATATTCGTTTAGGCCTATTAGCTAGCTCGAGCTTGATAAGTGAAGGTCGGGCTTGAGCTTTGTGTAAGTTTGGCTTGATTTGAGCTTTTGGAAAGCTGATCTCAACTAGCACATGAGAGGCTTGGATCGGTTACACCCCTAGTTGAGTATTATGATGTCGATCGTATGAGGGAATGCTATAAGATGATTAAATATGAAGATTAATGTGACATTTACTTAATTAAAGTTTCCTTAAAACAGTTTCTTGAGAGCTTGGATGAACATAATCATAATCACATTTGAGTCAGACCTATGTGATTTTGATGTGTGATTGTTTTGAGTTAAGTATTTTGGTTTTGTTAATCATATGAGGGAATGCTATTTTAGTTGAATGATGAACACGCATACGGTTTTGACTTTCTGGAGTCAAAATGTTGACTATTCTTGGTTCTTAAGCAAGTGATTTAGATCTATAATCACTTTGTAAACATACATTCAACTATTCAAGAAACCTTTGTTGACTTTGAGCCGGGTCAAACAATCGCTTTCTTGTGTGTTCCTTGCATCGATAGGATCATGAAAGGTTTGTTGACTTTGTGCAGGGTCAAAGCTTTTAATGGAGGGCTGAGGTTCTAATGTCTAACATCTGATCAAGAATAGGTAACATAAGTCATGCTAATTTTTTTGATGAGCTTTATCATTTGAGTAAGTGAATTTGCAAGCGTTAATATGATTAAGAATAAATTGTAATGCTTTGGAACTGTGATCACGTTTTCTTTTTTTGTTTTGTAAAATAAGTGGCCAATATGAAACTGTGTTCACGAGGGCTTGTCTAATGAAATTTTAGTGTAAGGTGATTTTTATTTGAAGTAATAAATTAGAGTCTCCTTTTGCATCCATGTTTAGACCGACAACAGTACATTAAATAGTTTATACATAGGGTAACCGGGGCAAGATGGCTTCATTGGTTCTATGGATTCATAAGTCATTAATAAATGGTGACTGTTAGACATCTAGTCAGCAATTTGGTACCACATTATCGTCTTCTTTGCCGAGGAATTGAGCTCAAAACACATAAGCGACGATCGTTTTGGTTTCCGGCCATAAGCAGAAGCGTTTCAGATCCATCTGTTAGCTTCCATATGTTAGCACACCTCGCAAAGCTTTGGTTTGGAGTTGCTGGACAGTATCTCTGTAGGTTTGTTTTCATTCATCAAAGATTTGCTTTGATTATGTTCTCGGTTTCGGTCCTATCCTTGTTCCCGGTGTACCCGAACCCTGAAAAAACCGAAACCGAGCTTATTACAAATGTTTGGTCTTCGGTTGTTGTTTTAGTGTGGTTTTTGGTCTCGGGTCGGTTCAGGTAATACCCGGTTCGGTCTGTTTGCTCACCCCTACTGGAGTTTTAGGAAACTACATATTAACTTATTAAGTAATAGGTTAGAATACATTGTATTAACGGGTTGAATATATATAATTGTGTGCACCAAGTAATAAAAAAGTTGCATTTTAAAAACCCATGTATTACATGGTTTAGTAAATGCATGTATTAAAATGGGTAAATAGCTAAAGCAGTTAAATCGGCTGATATATTGGTGATATATATCGGTTATCGGCCCTCAGAAGTAATATCGGTGATAATCTCGGTAGCAATAATATCGGCCGATATTGACTTAAAAACTATCGGCCATATCGGCTATATTGTGAGTGTTTGATGAAAAACAAAAGGTGGATGATGGATATATGCGTGTGGACGGGAAAAGGAAGGGTTGGTTTGTTTGTTGAAGTGTAGATGTTTTAGTTTATAATATACTAATTTGTCATGTGGTTATATTAATGACAACCTTTCACTTTTCTCACTTCCCTAATTCAATAGTTACTAATAGCACATTTCTCTCCCTCATTCTACAATGATCAAAGGAAAGAACACTCCAAATGATCTTTAATCTGGTAAATAAATACGAATATGTTCATATCTTATTCACTATTGTTCATATTTTGTTGATAATCTCATGATTTTTCTCTGAAAATCTTAAAACACCTTCTCATGCTATTTGACATCAGACCACATAGGAAGCAATACCCAAATCGTTGTGACGTCTTTGAAACACAAATCTTGTAAGTATCATCATCAATGCACATTACAACATTTTAATAACTGATATTTTGTTAGTCATGCGTTTTTTATTATTTAATTGTGATATGTAATGCTCAGGACATCTATAGACATATGAAAAAGAAAATTAACAAAAGTACTATAAAATATATTACAAGAGGATTGATAAACTAACATAAAACAAGTGTCGCATTGTAAATTATAATCAACGTTGCATCGCGCGACACTAACATTTCATTATTTGCTTCAATATACGTCGCCCCGCCACTTCACGCGGGCATCCCACTATTATATAATATTATATATATATATATATATATACTATATTATAAAGCATGAGGGAAAGATTCCAATCAATGTTAAGTAATTACAATATATAAAGCATATGGTATAACAACTTAATGAATGTAGTAAAGGGATGAAGTTGTCTTTTTTACATTAACAATTAAGTTGATTATGAAATAATAATGTTATTAGTGAATATCCATATTCCTAACTTATTTATCTCATTTATGTCTATACTTTCTATTAGAGCCCTATAAATAGTAGCCATTGTGTTGTTATTATATACATCTCAATGAAACAACTCTCTCATTTCTTATTCTCTTTATAATCTTTGGTTTATAAGTAGGCATTGTCATTGGCTTCTTTCTTTAATTTGTACCTTTATGAGGCATTATTCTTACTGATATCTTATGGTTGCCTTCTACCATGAAAACAATTAATGAACCATTTTCTTTTATTTCTGCAGATTCATAAGGGATTTTGTGTGCGATAATATTGTGGATAATCGTTATGTTGTATTTGGTCGTTCAAAATTTTGTGAAATATAAGGTACTAATCTTAAGGTAACATTTTGTTCACCATTAAAACAATATTATTGCAAACATTATGTGTTTATGCCCCTAACTAATCTATACTTTGTTGTTTTTATAATCCTTTATATTGTTTATATCTAAGGTTGTATTTTTATCTTAAGGAAGTTCATAGAAAAAAAATTTGAATAATACATTGATGAATGGAACTATCATAGTCGCTCATAAAATTGATAGGTAAAGTACAAAAATTGATAGATAAGATAGAGTGAGATGGTTTTCTATGTTTAGGTTTGACATGCATGAGAAACATGACCATATTATGACCTTGCTCATGGGTTTATGTATAAAAAACTCTTAGAGGTTGTCGTAAAAAAAGTTTTTGCAAATAAAAACCACAAAGTATCCATGTGATCTAAATACAATATATAACATCTTACGAAAGACATTCATTCATTATATGTCATATATTGTGGACAACAACTTGCATATGGACTGATGAATCAATGTCATATATTTTTTATTATTTAAACCGGGGATACCATTTGACTTTTTATAATAAAATGAGAAATAAACATGGCATAAAATGAGGGAAGCTTGGTCATCGTGCCAAGCCTTCACGATGAGTCTATGATGTCCTTCTTTGCTTCATGTAAGAGGCAACAAGATCATATGACACGTGCCCTACCCTTGTTTGCATTTATCATCACATATTTATTCTTGTTGTTTTTTTTAGTATGTAAGAGGCAACAAGATCATATGACACGTGCCCTACCCTTGTTTGCATTTATCATCACATATTTATTCTTGTTGTTTTTTTTAGTATGTTGTGCTCGCCACAACGCGCGGGCACCCTACTAGTAATATAATATAATATTATTAAGCATGAGAGAAGGATGACTACAAAATTTAAGTAATTACAAGATCTTATGCTTATGGTACAATACTCAAGTAGCTTAGTAAAAGAGTAAAATTGTCTTTCTTCATGATGTCAATTGTCTTTCAAATCTAATAATTAGATTTGTTAAATTTCATTGAAACAAAATAGCTTTTATTTAAATTTCAATAAGTGTAACAATAATTAAAACTAACTCATGACTTTTGGTTGGTAAAGAGTAGTTACAAAATATTAAACTTAATAATATAAACATAAAACATGCTTTTATTTAAATTTCAATAAGTGTAACAATAATGAAAGTTAACTCATGTCTTTTGGTTAGTAAAAAGTAGTTACAAAATATTAAACTTAATAATATAGGCATATTTGTTTGCCAAGTATATTGTGCTTTAATGACATAAAAACCATAATTTTTGTTCACCAAGTTTAATAATCAAATTAAAAAATAAAATTAAATATGTATGATATAAAACATTTGATTACTTGATCTTTACAAAAATTATGATTGTTATTTAAAACTGAGCCATAAAAGTATCAAGACATATGAAAGTGAATATTAACTAAAAACATAGTCTTTAATTTTATTTAAATTTTAATAAGTATAACAATAATGAAAGGTTAATTCATGACTTTTGGTTAGTAAAAAGTTGTTACAAATCCATGTTAAAGGTTAAGACAAAACAAATATAACTGGCTAAATAACTAGCTTTTCAATACCATTACTAATGCAAGTTATTAGTCTTAATAACTTCAAAATATATACCATTTTAACCTAACCCTCAATTAGTTGTATATCTCTCTTACATCTCCCGGTCTACACACATATCAATTTGTTAATATGGAACATGTTCTCTCGATTGCATTTCTGCTTAGAAGTTCTTAGACATCAAGAACTTATAAATAGTCGCCCACCGATTCTTACTCGACGACCCATATCTCAAATCTCTTATCAAATCGAAGCATCAGGTGATAAGTTTCGTACGTTACCGCAATATATACATACTAAAATACAAATGATTGTGTATCTGCTTGCATATGTTATGTGACATGTCCAGGTTCATTACATAGCATACACTAATATTTTGTTTTCTTGTTTGTATAATTAGATTTTATTAATTGCAACATTCAATGATCACCACTTGATGAACTTTAAACCGGTGATATCTTAGCATATACTGATAATCATTCGATCAAAACAATAATTAGTCAAAAATATCCATAAAACTTCATCTCCCGATCAACGCCGCCGTCTGTATTACGGTTTATTCGCCGCAACAACAATATCTGTTTGTCAATAAAAAGTGTTTTGGTTTTATTTTAGTCTTTCAATATTTTCATGACCATGATATGCTAAAAAGGGTTTTGTAGGCTGATTGTTAACCATTTATAGGATTTCAGAAGATAACCTCGCCTTAGGTAACTGTTAATCAAAATTATGTATTCATTTTAATACCCCTTAATTAGATCTATTGCATATTAAGGACATTTTCTATTTAAATTTTGTGTCAATTTATAATTTTGTCGATCTATATGTTTACTATATATTGCTTCAAGGATTGAATTGATTTTGTTCTTTTTAATTTCATGTCAATGGCATTCATATATTTTACCAAACATATTTCTAATGATTTTTAAGAACTGTCATCTTGTTGTTATTTATTTACCACTTATTGTATAAAATAAAATATTGATCAAAATTAAAGTTTTAACAATATTAGTTGAGATTTAATACAATCTAAATTCGAAGGCTTTTAATCGTTGAGTCAACAAGAAATAATAATAATAATTATATATAATGAATAAAAACCTGATTATTAGTTTGATTTTTACAAAGTGGTATTTCATCATTTAGAATTTACTGTTATCGTAATGTATATATTTTTGGTCCTTTACGTTGTTTTATTTTTTGGTTCATGACAATTTTAAGAGATATTTTAACTATACCTATAGTTATTTTTAAGTAAACCTCAAAATCAAATCTTCATACATACACATCCATATACTCACACACATCTTACAGACACACACAATACATTACGCACATGATTTTTATTAAATGAATTAAATGACCCATAGTTTCTACAAATTAGTACAACAAGATTGATCAACTAAACGCATAATCTCTAGATTAACATACTTAAAAATATGATAGACTGTAGTTTTTTGTAATGTTTAAGCGGAGACAACTTATCGTTAGATATACGACTCGTCATTAAGGTATGAATTCTAGAGTTATCTATTTATAGTGTAATGTTATATCTATTATTGTCATAGTTTATGCATTTTGAATCTAATTTTTTTGGTGATGTTTCAAAATGTTTTTTTTATAAATATTTTAAAAATATTTGATTTAGTTTAGTTATATCTTCGTGCATTCCGTTGAATTATTAACTACACAATTATACTTATACTTGTAGATTGTCCACCCCGCCGCATCGCATGGGCTCCCCACTAGTATAATGTAATATCTTAAGCATGCTCCAACCTAATGATTATGGCAAGCAAAAGAAGAAAGCATAGGGTGGCTATGGTAGTGTGGTGGTGGCCGGCCTACAAAGGCCTTGGTGGGGCCCATAACTTTGCAAAATATCTTCCTAATTATCTAGTTATGCTTTAACTAGTTCGGTTAGGGTTTTCGGGGTTTTAACGCGTGTCTATTAAGAGCTATTTTGGACATATATTAGACTTCTAATTACCCTTAAAAATCATCTAGTTTAGGCATTGGTAAGTTATTTAGGTTTTATTTGGGTGAATTTATAAGTTTAGCGCGTATCGGGTGCGATACACGAACTTTATTCGTTACCGGGAGATTTGTTTTTGGAGTTTCCATTTATGGTTTTGGAGTTCCAAAACACATAATATTTCATGAAAATAACCTTTATTTTATATTCTGTGTGTTCGGGATCGTTTTCAGTTAATTAACTGATACCGGGTAATCACCAACGTCCGTTCTGGACAAGTTTATTTGCATGAGATTCCGTCGTGCTTTCGAATAAACAAATGCATTCCTATGCATCCTATGGGGAATTTCCTATTCTCTAAAGGCTAAATTAATACCATTAACACTTAATTATCGTTAATTACATATACTAATTACGTACGGAAACACGTCGATTTTTGCCGGATATCACACCATCCAAGTACCAAATTTCTCTTTTCATGTCGTTGAACTCACCAAGATTTTTCTCCATGTTTTCGAGACTTTCAAAGTTATTGACCTCCCCAACAATTGACCTTCCTTTCCATGAGGCCGTTAACTCTGACTCTATATCTTCCAACTCCATAAAGTAGCTACCATTTCCCAGATTACTCGTATCCCCGGTGAGAGTATCCCTGTAAGAAAACACTATATTACCACTTCCCGGCGCGATGTTCACCATTGGAGTTTCGTCAACTTTAATGGCTTTTCCTTTGTATTTGAAAGGTACCGTTTGTCTTGGCGTCTGCTTCATTCTTGCATCTTTTCCGAACCTCATTACCTTAGCAAATGTTTTCCTTCGAGTAAATCTCACGCTATTTAGCGCCTTTACCATCTTCTCGGTATCTTTAACTTTTCTAAATCTGAAAAATCAAACACATTCCCGAACTTATCTCTTTTCCTTGTAATATATTGTCACACCCTCAAATTCCACATGCGGGGTTTTACCGCGAGGCGCGTGACAAACCAGGATCCAAGTCAACGATCACAATAAACAATAACTATATGAAAGATACGTAGACCCAAAACATAAAACTTTAATAACTCAAAACCATAGCGGAAGCATAATCAAGTTTACATGCCCAAAAGACAACGTAGTCTCAAATGATTTATTCAAAAACATGTACTAAAAGCCCTAGACGCCATGCAAGACCCGTGCGCCTAGTCCACGTGACGCTACCTTAGCGACCTGAGAAAACATGCCAAAAAGATGTCAACATATAATGCTGGTGAGTTCACAGGTTTTCGTAAAATGTTACCAAAGTGTACCAAGTTCAAACCTGTCAATACTATGTCAAGTGTAAGCCAAGAGTACGCTAGCTAGGCGTAAGTTTTGCTACTACTACGATTGGAAAACCATTACTGGACACATTTAGCACGTTTAGCATATGTTTAAGCCGCTCGAATAATGTTTAGCAAGTTTAGCATAAGTCGAGACAACATGCACCCATCCGACCTCCAGTCGACGAGTGGGGCTGGTCACGCACTCACGCCCAATAGATCTATCCACATTTCCCCCGTTGT
Organism: Ambrosia trifida; assembly: GCA_028751855.1. Classification (NCBI taxonomy): domain Eukaryota; kingdom Viridiplantae; phylum Streptophyta; class Magnoliopsida; order Asterales; family Asteraceae; genus Ambrosia; species Ambrosia trifida. The sequence goes on along the minus strand of CM054131.1, from coordinate 80,288,997 downwards.
GCAACCCCGCACATTCATGGTTTTCCCTGGGACTTCCAAAGATCATATAGTAACCAAAAAGTAACCCATAGTATGACACAAGTTCCAAAACATAAGTTCAGCGCATGTTTTCTCCCCCAAAAGTAAAGCCAGTAAAAGTGGGGCTATGAAACTCACCTTAGATCGCGTCTTCCAAATAAAAGTGTTACCAACAGTTCCTGATAGTTCATATTACCGGGAATCTATCACAAAAGTTCATATAAGTGTTTTGACTAATAACCATAAGTTTATCTAGTCCCCGATTGTCCAAATCGTGACCAAGTATGTTTAAAAACATGTTTAATTGTTTAACCGACACACCAGATTGACTCGACATCCCGTTGGTGATCCAATACATAAACTAATCAAGTACACATAAATTACACATAAGGTTCAATCATAAAACACTTAGTTTGCATCACGAATCGAACGTATGAAGTTGTAAGGTCGAATCACTGTAAAATGGAAGTTGGTTCGACCCCAGAAGCCTTGGTTCGACCCTCATAACACCCATTCGACCTATTCACAAGTTCATACAACCTAACACATGTTCATTCGACCTTAACAAATGTTAATTCGACCCTAACACGTGTTAATTCAACCTAAATCATGTTCGTTCGACCAAATTAAAGTTCATTCGACCTGTTTAAATGTTGGTTCGACCCCCAGAGTCTTCATTCGACCCCACTATGGGTCGAATGGGTCTCTAGTTCGACCCTGTCTGTCACACCCTCAAATTCCACGTACGGGGTTTTACCACGATGTAACGCCCTGAAACTCGTTTCGCCTGATTTCTTTATTAAGTGTAATCAGCGAAATGATGAAACGGGACTTAGATGAGAAGAGTGTGGGTTTATTCGAATATGGGAATAACCTACTTAGTATTATTGTGTGTCTAATAAGAAAATTATATTTAAAACTAGCTTGATTGGTTAGTTTTTATAAAGAGTAACTTTAGGTAAAGTTGAGGGACTAAAAGGGTATGTTGGGGGCAAGATTAAAATGGTCAAAACACCCATTTGGGTGCAAAAATCGTGAGCAGCCCCTAGGGGCATCTTGAGCTATAAATCAAACCCTAAATACCCAAAATTGAAGAAGAAATGCAAGGAGGTTTGAGGGTTGTCTTGAGGGGTTGCAAATTTGGGGTTTTCTACAAGTTTAGGAGCCTTGGTAAGAACCCTAACCCTTAATTGGTATGAAATTCGAACCCCACATGTGGGTTTTGAGGAAAACATGTTAAATTCGTATTATGGCTTGATTGTAAGTGGTATTGACCATCTCTAATGGTTTAGAGATGAGCTAATCACTAGAAGTTGCTTATTTGCATAGATGATGATATTGGGTTTTTCATTTGAGCTTTGATATTGCTTTAGTATGGGTAAATCCATGTAATAGTAAGAATAATGTGTAGTTGATGATATGCATGTGGAAATTGATGATGACTGAAAGTGGTATATGTGTTAATTGTATAGAAATTGAATGAATTGAAGGATATGTGTAGAGTTGAAAGTAGATGTTGCTATTAGTGTAACCCATGGTCATTCTTAGTTAAATGGGTGAATAGATTAGAAAGAAAGTGAGGTTTTGCTATGTTTAATATTTATGGAATGAAGGGTAATTGATGTGGGTATGAAATGTGATGATTGATGTTATGAGCTATGAAAGTATGCATGAAATGCTTGTACATTGTGTTTTAAATGTTGTACGCACACCATGTGTTCGATGAAATGTTTAGATGAACTTGCGTGCAAGTAATTGATGAGAATGAATGGAATATGATGATTGTAGGAAATTAATAGAAAGGATGTGTTTTGATGGAAACCATGTGTGAATTATAATGGATCGCATGTAGGTATGTATGTATGCACATAAGTAATCTTATGGTTGTATGTGTGTCCTATAATGTGTGAATTTGTATGCAAGACTCGACAAGTATGAAAGTAATGTGATAGTTGGTGTAATTGATAGTAGGTTAACATGGGGATTTCGTCTTAGAGAGAAAACATGTGGGAATTAGTTGATTGTATGATTTGGTAAGAAGTATGCATTAGTAGGGTGTACACTATGCTTAAATATTATGATGTACACGATGTGTTGGTTAATTGGTGTGATGAATGATCTTGTATCTTAATGAGATGTGAATATGATGTTTATGGTGAATCTTATATGATCTAGTACATCAATATGGACATATGTTTCTAAGTAGGATGTTGGTATAGTTGGAAGTTGACTTTCTGGAAAGTCAACAATGTTAAAATAACATGGTTATGCTTCCCAAACTTGATTGTGTGATTAGAAACACTATGTGACGCATAACATGTTAAAACTATGAGACATATATGATAATAAGTGGTATCACTATGTGAGAATAAATGTGGTTGTGAATGTATGTTTTAGATATGATAGAAGTTGACTAATGAAAGTCAATGTGAGATTTGGTTGAGAATGGTTGTTAGTGTGTTATGATCATGTATGCTTACAATGATGTGAGCATGATGATATGAAAGGATAGGAAGGATGGACTCAACCATGGGAAGCTAATGGGTCAAGAGGAGGCAAATAAACAAGCATGAACTTGGAGGACTTGAGGTAAGTGATTCCCGAACTTAACTCGCATCTATCTATATATATAAAAGAAAACGTATATGCTGACGTGGCGTGCAATGGAGGCCTCAACTTCCTTTTGAGAGTGCTATGTGGCATCATAATTGAAAGATTTTAGTGTTTTTGAACTATTTCTTTTTTTAATTAAAAAAAGATAAACATAAAACCCTAAATTAAATTGAGTTATTTTAGGAAAAAAAAGAATTTAAAAATAAATTTAAAATTTTCTCTCTCATGTTTCCTCCCATAATTTTTAAACGTTTATATCTTTTATATACGAGATTTTTAAAGAAAAAAATTACACCAAATTAACGAGCGTTTTATTATCTTTCCAACGAGTACCATAGTCCTATATAAAAAACGGAAAAAAATCGACTATTTTTGTGGGGTTTCGTTCATACAGGAAAAAAACACACAAAGTGTTCATGTTATTCATTAATCATGTTTTTTCTTTTAAACCAGGTTCTTATCTACGATGTTAAAAATCAGCCCAATCGCCATGTTATCATTGGAATTTTACTAGGTATACTTCATCAATAGAAGTTAGGAGAAAGAATCGCGCAACACTGCAACACATGGTGTCACCTTATAGCAAGGTTATTTTTTTTATTTATTTAATTACAAGAGTAATAATTATTACTATTAGTATTAGTATTATTAGAATGGTTATATTTTTCAACCCCGAGACGCCCTCGGAAAGAATTGATAGTTGCTGACGTGGCGTTCAATGGTGGCCTCAACCATCTCTTGATTATGCCACGTGGCATAATGAGATGCAATGATTACAACTTCCAACTTAAGTGTTTGTTTAGTTGATTATGTTAGGAATTATAAGAGCCATTAGAATGGGAGAAATTAGAGAGATGTGATGAGTTTTTTAATAGTTGCAGCTTACATAAGTGATTCTTTAGATGATTACTGATTAGGTTTTAGATTAGGGAATATGAGTTATTACTGATTAGAATACTATGAACATGCAATGATTGAGAGATTTTGTGGTTAGTTAACTTGAGCCATTTACAATAGGTTAGCACGTAAAATTAGATTTTTTAACCCCGGGACCCTCCCGGGGTAATCAGCTAGTCTATGATATTGAATTATGTTCACATAGAATGGGAATCTTGAAGGAGTACATGGTTTTGGTTATGGGTCAAGGATTCACATGGTAGTTAACTTGGACATTGTCTTTTGTAAACGTAACTAGTGTAGACAAGGTTTGAGCGAATCAAGTATAGTAGGTACTTGAACTCAAACCGGAAGCTCGTAATGGGCGTGCATTCGATCCGAGACTTGATCAAGGTATGTGTGGAATAATGGGTGGGAGAGTTAGTCAATGAGCTACTAGAATGTCGGGAATTGTGGGTGAGAATGGCGTGAAAGGAATGGCTTGAAACAAGGAAAGTATTGACCAACAGCAGTTGTTGGCGTACCCTACGCCAGTTTTGGCATAGGATACGCCAAGCCTGGTTTGCCTACGCCAACTTCTGCTGCCCTACGCCACTCTGTCACCCCTAGCCTACGCAAGTGGCGTAGGCTACGCCACTTTTGGCGTACCCTACGCCAAACCCCCCTTTCGGCCTTGAATGTTGATTTTTCAGCTTGTTTATGCTTCCGTACATTGCCCGAGCAACTCCAAACCTCATTTATAGTACATATGTGTACTCATGCTCGGGTTTGAGAGAGAGCTTCATGTATGTAAGGGTTGGTAGTTATATGTAGATTGGGTATAGGATTGGAAACGTCATATTTGTCTTAGAGATTGGTGAAGAAAGAGTAACATGACGGGTCAAAGTAAGTTATATGAGGGAATTGTATGCTTGTATGTATTGTGGGGTTATATGAGGGAATTGTATGCTTGTATGTATTGTGGGGTATGGAGGGAATTGTATATTCGTATGAATTGTGGGGTTATTAACCTTTGTTATGTGAATGGTGATGAAGATGCAGGTATATAAGTGTGAATGCTTGAGACTTGTAGGTTCGGCTCGGGGTGCCACACCCGAACTTGCAAAAAGGCGTTGGAACGAGATCATGTAGTATCTATGGATATTATCTCCGCATTTTGAGTAGTGTGCATTAAGTCACTAAATGAACTAACGAAACGGTTATTTGGTTATCGCAGGTTGTCTTGTCTACCTAATAGAGTAAGGAAAGGATGGAGATCGAGCAAGGGGGCGGATTGTACGAGGACACGACCCCATATCGTGATATAGAAGGGTCACGTTTAATGTAATAGAACATATTTAAAAGATGTAATACCTAAAATGCTTAGTAGATTTGGGTTCTAAACATCTAAGGTTGTTTTTAAAAGAAATGAATTTTTCGGTTGGTATTTCCGCTGCACGTTTTCTATAAATTGGTTTAGGGTGTTACACGCGAGGCGCGTGACACACCAGGATCCAAGTCAACGGTTACAATAAACAACAACTATATGAGGAAAATGCGTAAACCAAACCATGCATAAATCCAAAAACGAAATCTCGTAATACAGCGGAAGCAAATTTAAGATTACAAAATCCCAAGTGGAAATAAAACATGAGTTTAAAGTTTGACAACCAAATATGAAATATGATCCTAGACGCGAGTGCGACTCCGTGCGCCTAGCCCGACTGCTGCTACCTTAGCGACCTGAGAAAACATGCTAAAAACGTCAACATATAATGCTGGTGAGTTCACGGGTTTTATAATAAATGTTTCGTTAATCCTTTAAAATCGTTACGGTTACTACTATGCTCGTGTGAACGCTAGCTAGGCGTTATGTATATTACTACTACGGGTGAAACCATTGCTGACTGTGATGTTACTGTGTGATACCCTTATTTACGGACTACCGTCACCTCCGGTAGGCCTTGTGTGATCGAGACAATATGCACCCGCCCGGCCTCCAGCCGTTGAGTGGGGTTTGTCAGGCCCAATAGCGCTATCCACATTTCCCCGCTACATCCCCGTATTAGTGGTTTCTAAGGGACTTAGATGAACCGTATAGTAATAAACTGATAGCCATAGTATAACATGAAAATGTGTGTTTAAAAAATGTGTAAGCATGTTTCTCCCCCGAAAACAAAACCAGTAAAGTGTGGGGCCGTGAACTCACCTTAGATTGCTCCTTCCGTTTAAAAGTAATCCGATATGTGTGTGATAGTCCCGACTAATGGCGACCTATCAATGAGTTTAAGTAAGTGTGTTGACCACTAACCCGAAGGTTAACTAGTCCTCGATTGTCCAGATCTTGACCATGTGTGTTTAGAAATGTGTTTGAGTGTTAACCGGACATACCAGACAGACTTGACATCCCGTTGGTGACCCATTACATCAATTAATCAAGCACATAGGATTAACACATAAGCTTCCAGCATACAATACTTAGTTTGCATAAAAAATCGCACATATGGAGTTGTAAGGTCGAATCAACATAAAACAGGACCAGGTTCGACCCAAACAGCCTTGGTTCGACCCTTTTAGGGCTCATTCGACCTACACACAACTTCATACAACCTAATACAAGTTCATTCGACCTTAACACATGTTCATTCGACCTTAACATGTGTTAATTCGACCCAAATCAAGTTCGTTCGACCTAACAGAGGCACATTCGACCAAATTGAAGCTAGGTTCGACCCCTGGGCCCTACCTTCGACTCCATGCTGGTCGAAGGTGTGCCAAGTTCGACCCCTGCAGTATCATTCTTCCTAACACGCACCAAATCGCATCAAAACTATCCGAAAACATCACGAAACACTGCAGTTAAGTATGAATAACATATCTCTACAAAACCCTATCAATTTTATTCCAAAATCAATATGTTTTAATACTTACCCAAAATGGCAAAAATTATGGAAACGTTACATCATGCATGAAAACTTTACCCAATTAGGAAACTTTTTGAAATCATTCAATAATCGACTCAACATGTTCAGATTACCATGTGAAGCAAAACCCCTAATCATATTATCCATAATAACATCATGAATCCAATCCCCAATCTATCAAAATCCCCAAAACGAGCAAAATATCATCATACAACACATAACACACATAAAACATCATTAACACAACATAACACATGTCAACTTGTATGAAGACTCATGTTTAATGATTAGGTTTTGTTTAGAAAGATGTTAGGAAGGTTTTTAATTGTGAAAACCATCTTAAAACAGATCTGGACCTTTGGGGTTTAATGAAAATGAATCAAAATGCTTTAAAAAGGATATTGGAAGAAGAACACGCCTTAGATCTTTGTTTAGAAGATGTTTGTATGTTAGATTATGAAAAACAAGAGCAAAAACTCCTTCCCCAGTGATTAAAGTTGAGAGAGAGTGTTTAGAGGCGTTTAGGGTTTGTGAAATGATGAAAAATGATAAAGTGTGGTATTTATACCCAGTCCTGGTTCGACCCCTTACATAGGTCGAAGGAGAACTTTTGTGGTCGAATGAGTTTCTTCATGTTTTCCATTCCCAGGTTTGACCCCCCTTAAGGTCGAACCTAGCATGTATTTTCCAGATTTTCCAGTTTTGTGGTTTTAATGCATTTTAACACATCCTAACACATGAACATACAATCCTAACATATGTTAAGCATATATAATCATAGATAATCATCTAAACACCGTTTAAACACGTATTTGTATATTACACACCATATACAAATCAACTCATGTTTATTACTTAATCTAATTCATGTAATTCACCAACAACGGGACCCATGACTTGTGTGTGTGTGATTATCCCAATGATCCTCCGAATCATTGAACCCTGGACAATACGTAATGAAATCTGACTCGACTGAACTAGTTAAATATGTTTGAATAAACGTTTTTCGCTAAGGTAGACTTATGTGTTTGTGAAAATGTTAACCTGAACATGTCGGGTGTCACACTGTCTGCTGCACACATCCTAAAACGCACCAAATCGCATCTAAACAGTCCGAAAACATCACGAAACATCATGAATCACATTAGTCCAACATGAATAATATATCCCTACAAAACCCTACTAATTTTACTCCAAAATCAGTCTGTTTTATAACTTTCCCAAAATGGCAAAATTATGGAAATGTCACATCATGCATGTAAACTTTACCCAATTTGGAAACTTGTTGAAATCCTTTCATAATCATCTCAAAATGCTCAGTTTAATGTGTATATGAAAACCCCCAATCGTTTTATTAACATTAACAACATGCATCAAACCCTAGATCTAACCAAAATCCCCAAAATAGACAAAACATCATCATCCATCCAATTATAACCTAAGACAATCATAAATCATTACCAATAGCAGCCCTAGATCATGATTCTATCATCTAAACAACATTCAATCATTAAACAACACATAATACCATATAAATCACCAATAACACATGTTTATTTGTATAAAAACTCATGTTTAATGATAGGGTTTTGTTTAGAAAGATGTTAGAAAGGTTTTTAATCATGAAAACCACCGTAGAACAGATCTGGACCTTTGGGGTTTAATAAAAACGAATCAAAATGCTTAAAAAGGGTTTTAGATCAAGAACACACCTTAGATCTTCTCTTGTTTATGATATGGAAGATGTTTGTAGGTTAGATTATGAAAAACAAGGTCAAAAACTCCTCTTCCAGTGATTAAAGTCGAGAGAGAGTGTTTAGAGGCGACTAGGGTTTGTGAAAAGATGAAAAATTGCAAAGTATGGTATTTATACATACAGCTGGTTCGACCCCTGCAAGGGTTGAATGAGGAAATCATGTGGTCGAATGAGATTTCTAATGATTCAATACCCTGGTTCGACCCCCCTTATGGTCGAACCAATATCAACCTTTTCCAGATTTTCCAGTTTTGTCGTTTAAACGCGTTTTAACACATCATAACACATGAACATGCAATCCTAACATATGTTAAGCATATAGAATCATGTACCATCATGTTTACACCGTTAAAACACGTATTTGCACATTATGCCACATGTATGTATCAATCTATGTATAACACTTAATCCAATTCATGTAATTTCACCAACAACGGGACTCAAGACTAGTGTGTACACAAAACAACCCCCAATGATCCTACAGATCATTGAACCATGGACAATACGTAACGTGACCCGACTCAACTGGCCTAGTTAAGTACGTTAATAAATGTTTTTTGCTAAGGTAGACTTATATATTTTGCAAAATGTTAAGCTGAACATGCCGGGTGTCACATCATTCCCCCGTTGAAAGAATTTTCGTCCCGAAAATTGCACGAAGCCAAAAAGGAAAGAAACGAAAAGAAAATTTACCGGTCGTTACATATATGCATCCACAAGCTGGCTGCACCTCCCATAAATAATATCTCAGCCTTTTGATCGATAAGTCATCGAGAATATTAGAGATGAAGAATTTTATCGACTCCTGAAAGTTCTCGTTATCATTTTCTGGTGGTATTTGCCCCTCCTCTCTCTCCCTCCCCATCTCTATCTACCTCTCTCTCTCCCCCTCTCTCTATCTCTCTCTCTCCCTCCCTCTCACCCCTCTCTCTCCTTCTCCATCTCCACCCTCTCTATATCTTTCTCACCATCTCTCCCACCATCTCCCCCTCTCTCTCTCCCTCCCCCTCTCTCTCCTCTTTTCCGTTTGACATAATGACAGGTGTTGTTAGTTGCGCAAGTTTTCTACGGTGCTACAATAACTGTGACGTTATCAACCATTGTTCATCTATTACCTAAGATTGTTGTTATTATTATTATTATTATTATTATTATTATTATTATTATTATTATTTTTTGATGTTGTTACTACTATTATTATTATACTTTTAAGTTAGTTACGACGTCATCCAACAAAACCTATCCCGCCACTACGAATCTATGATAGTAGAGTTATCAGTTCGATAACATGTCACACTTTCAAAACATTGCATACAAGATGCTTTAAATTTAATTTAAAATTGTCACACCCTCAAATTTCAACTGCGGGGTTTTACCGCGAGGCGCATGACATACCAGGATCCCATAGCCATAAGTCATATGAACGAACTCTAAATGCCCAAACCATTTAGTTCGTTTTCAAAAACCAAGTTTAGTTAAGCTGCGGAAGCGTAAACCAAATTTAAACCTTTTTAAAAAAAACTATGCGCAAAACAATGCGCCCAAATTAAAACCATACGAAAGCATAATATATAATTTATGTGTATGCCCGAGAGCCCAAATGCAGTGAAGTGTACAGTGCTTTCTAATCCTGGCACCGGAAGCTAACTACCTGCAAAAGCATGTAAATGGTGGGTCAACAAACAATGTTGGTGAGTTCACAAAGTAAAATAGGTGAGTAAGTAAAAGTGTAGGTTTCCCAAACCATGTAACCAAGTACAAGCACCGGTCTCCCAGACCACATAACCACAAGTAAAAACGTCGGTCTCCCAGACCACAAGTAAACAGCTAATTAGGGGTAGCTAACCCACTCATGATAACTAATACCGGCGAATACCGAACTACTAATGAACAAGTTCCCATAACCGGGAGAAAAGTGCCTTGCGTCATTGCCCATCAACAATGACATATGTTTTAAGTTATTAGTTCACACCCATGCTCCCAGCACGATGTGAGGTTTGTTAGACCTAATAGCGCTATCAACTAGTAACCCGCTTGCCCAACCGGCAATTGATTCGGTATTTTGAAGGACTTAAATGATAGGGTTGGTTTAGTTCATCAAGGACATATAGCATGAATTAGTAAAAGTAGATTCACCCCGTGAATCATGCACCCCGAAACCCGGGATGTGTAAAAGTAGTCCCAACCCGGACTAGAAACGTTACGTAAGTTGTCTCGACCCGAGACACATGCTTTTGAGAAAAGAGTAGTGAAACTCACCTTAGATTGCAAGCAAAAATATCCAAACTCCAAAGTAATAGAGACTCGCTACCGACTCCCTATTATATGTGTTACTATGTGAGTACCTGTGCATAACCAATACACCATATAATTCGTTTATTCGAAACTTCCAAAAGTTCAAAACCGTGTAGTGACACCTAGTGGCTCTACATGCACAAGTATGTCCTACGTATCCCGTTGGTGATCATGGTGACTATTATGAGTTTAACACATCAAATAGATCTCATGCAAGTTTCCACACAAGTACATGTCAATTGCATACCATATACAACTTCAAATAGTCACACAAAGGCTTCGTACACAATCTGCGTTTCTAGGACAAATTGTGCACTGTGAAAAACGTATCATTTAACCCACTTAACGAATGAATTAAAATCCCAAATTTTTACTGAGTGTTCATGGGGATTCAGTTGTAAACCCCTATTTTTATTGTGTCCTAAAACCAAACACAAAAATTATGAAAATTCTTACATCACAGCTGTGTCCAGAAAATTTCCACAACAGGTCAGTTTAGTAGAAAAATTCCCAAAAATTGTGTATTCATCCAAACGGGATGAATCCATTTGAAAAAGTCGAGTTTTTCCAATGTTGACATACTGTAAAATTTTCATAACTTAATTCTTTGTAAATCTCCAGTTATGACCATTTAAAGTTGACCCAATTTTCAGTTCCGAAAATCTGATATGACCTCTAATCAATTAAAATTCCAAAAACAATTCAACCGACGTCCAAATCTGATGGTTTTGCCCATTATGAAAAGCTAAGACTATGTACATCACAATCATGCAAAGAAATCATCAAAACTATCAATTTACCAAACCATTACAGCCTCTACAAAACGTCCAAACAAATCTGCCAGAATTTAAAACTTGCAGCCCAAGTTATTCACAAACCCTAATCATGCTCAAAAATCTCTAACACATGCATAATCCACACTCTCATGATCAAACACATATATTATCATGTAAAAACCCTAATCATGGCAACTAACAACAATCATCATCATTAAATCATCAAAAACATTCAAGAACTCATATATATATATATATATATATATATATATATGCGATTATATGTATGTTGTTTTTAGAGTTTTTAAAGTTTTTCAATTATCATAATTCATCAAAGAACGTATAAACGCATACCTTGCAATGCTAAAACTCCCTAGAGCCTTGAGATTAAACCCGAACTAGCTTGATTAAGTGAAAGATTGATTGGTTGTTTGAAAAATTGTGAGTGTATGGGGGATGGGGGTTCACGGCGCAAAGAAGGTAATGGGGTTAGGGTTTTATTTTTTTTAAACTATAATTATAAGATAAGTTTGGTTGTTCCCCAAGTAGTTGGGTATTAGGCCCCTCTTGCACAATATCTTGACCCGTTAAGCCTATACTAGCCCAATACCGGACCCAATAATATTAATCCCTCTAAATTGTATAAAAACCATTGTTTTTATTATTACATGAGATATTAACCATCAAGTGTACGTAATTTGCATGGTTTACATATTAATCGTCAGTCAAGTGATAATTCACATAATTCACATAATTCATATAAGCAGGCACTTCACATCCATCACGATTTAATTGTACATATTATAATTATACATGTCACATAATTCACCAACGTTTGGGATACAGGACTCGTGTGTGTGTTAAACAATGCTTTTCCTATTTAACACATATGTTAATATCCTCTAACATGTGTTAGGCCTACTTAACTAACTCTAGTTAAGTATCTAACCCTGAACAACACGTAAGTTAACTAAAGTATATCATGTAAGTTAACTAGAGTTCAGTAAAAGTATTAACCTGAAAATGCGGGGTGTCACATCATCCCCAAGTTGAAAAGAATTTCGTCCCGAAATTCAGCAAGTAAACAATAAAGCCAGCTATAAAAATGTGTGCTTGGTTCCCGGATGTCACATCATCCCCAAGTTGAAAGGAATTTCGCCCCAAAATTCACTTTGAAAGAGCTGCTTTTTGTTTAGCGTTCGATCTATGTTCAGGTTCAGGTTTAGAAAAGAGGTGTGGGTATTTAAGCCGTATTTGATCCATGCGTTCCCACGTGTATTCCGGTCCTAGACGGGAATTCTGTTGTACGTTAATAATAGGTATAGTGTTTTGTTTGAGTTTCTTGACGCCCCGCTCAAGAATCTCCACTGGTTCTTCCATGAACCGTAGCCGATCGTCCACCTGGATCTCCTCCAGTGGCACCATCAGTGTTGTATCCAACAGGCATTTCTATAGATTCGGTACGATATGTGGGATACATCGTGTATCCTACCAAGTTTGTTAAGCAGGTTTAACCTGTAAGCTACCAGACCAATCCCATCAACCATTTCGAATGGTCCAACGTTTCACGGGTTCATCTTCCCCCGTTTTCCAAAGCGTGTCACACCCTTTCAAGGTGACACCTTTAATAGTACCTTGTTCCCATTCCGGAGCTCTAAAGGTTTCCTACGCTTATCAGCGTAGCTTTTCTGTCGATCAAGAGTAGCAGCCATCCGTTTTCTGATTGCACTATCTTCTCAGAAGTTTGGTGCACAAGTTCGGAACCTGTCAGTTGGCTATCCCCAACTTCAGTCCAACATATGGGAGATTTGCACTCCCGTTCATAAAGTGCCTCAAAAAGTGCACACTGAATCGAAGTGTCATAACTATTGTTATAAGAGAATTCAATCAAAGGCAAGTGCTTGTCCCAACTGTTTCCAAAGTCCACCACGCACGCTCGCAGTAGATCTTCTAGTGTTTGGATGGTACGTTCACTCTATCCATCCGTCTGGGAGTGATAGGCTGCGCTCATGTCCAAATGAGTTCCCAAAGCATTTTGGAGAGTTTCCCAAAAATGGGAAGTAGATCGCGCGTCGTGATCCGATATGATAGAAGTAGGCATCCCATGCCTAGAGACAATTTTCGTAATACAAAAGCGGCTAGACTTCCAACATGTCCGCCTCTCTAATTGCCATGAAATGCGCTGATTTGGTCAAACGGTCAATAATGACCCAAATCATATTGTGCCCGCTGGGCGTTTTACGAAGTTTGGTGATAAAGTCCATGGAAATACCATCCCATCTCCACATGGGATTTTCCGGTTGCTGAAGTGGGCCCGAAGGTTTCTGATATTCAATCCTAACCTTGGCACACGTTAAGCACTTACTAACATAAGTGACTTTCTCAGCTTTCATGTTTGGTCACCAGTAAAGAGTTTGAGGTCTCGGTACATTTTATCCGAACTAGGATGTACCGAATAACGAGGGGTGTGTGCCCCATCGAGCACTAGTTGTCTGAGATCTCCAACACGTGGAATCCAGACTTGATTCATGAAGTGCTGAAGACCCTATGTCCTCCATTCCAGGTGCTTATCAGCACCGTGCATGGTTTCAAGCCCGATGTTTTCCCTTTCAAAGCCACGCCTTGGGCTTTACGTATCTTAACATGAAGATTAGATTGTAGGGTAAGTTGCAAGGCTCGCACTCGTTTGGGTTTTGTTTCCTTACGACTCAGGGCATCTGCTACTACATTAGCCTTCCCTGAATGTTACTTGATGGCACAGTCATAACCATTCAGGAGTTCGACCCATCGGCGTTGTCGTATGCTTAGCACCCTCTGGTCGAATATATGCTGGAGACTTTTATGATCTGTGAAAATCGTGCACTCTGTCCCGTAGAGGTAGTGCCTCCAAATTTTGAGAGCGAAGACCACCGCTCCTAGTTCCAAGTCGTGAGTGGGGTAATTTTTCTCATGAACTTTTAGTTGTCGTGAAGCATATGTGATCACCTTTTCGCGTTGCATCAAAACACACCCTAGACCTTGGATAGATGCATCACAGTACACCACAAAGTCCTCCGTACCCTCAGGTAGTGATAATATTGGAGCACTGCAAAGTTTAGTCTTTAGTAACAGAAAAGCAGATTCTTGGGCATCTCCCCACTTGTAGGTAATCCCCTTCTGTGTCAAAGCAGTGAGGGGTTGAGCGATTTTTGAAAATCCCAGAATGAATTCGCGATAATGACCTGCAAGGCCAAGGAATTGCCGCACCTCCGTAGGAGCCTTAGGAGCCTCCCACTCTTTTAATCGCGTCAATCTTAGCGGGATCGACCTGTATTCCTGCCTCGTCCACCACATGACCCAAAAATTGGACTTCACGAGTCCAGAAATTGCTCTTAGAGAACTTTGCGTATAACTGCTCATTTTTCAGAAGTTCCAATATCAGTCGCAGGTGTTGCTCGTGCTCTTCCCTACTCTTGGAATAGATCAAAATGTCGTCTATGAACACTATGACAAATTTGTCCAAATAGGGTTTGCACACACGGTTCATTAGGTCCATGAACACAGCTGGTGCATTGGTCAGCCCGAAAGGCATTACCAAAAATTCATAGTGCCCATAACGAGTTCGAAAGGCTGTCTTTGGCACATCCTCCTCTCGCACTCTCAGTTGGTGATACCCCGACCTCAAGTCAATCTTGGAATAGAAACTCGACCCCTGGAGCTGGTCGAATAAATCATCAATACGAGGTACAGGGTAGCGGTTTTTAATTGTCACCTGATGTGTTGCCAAATGCATCACATTTATATATTAGTTTTGTATAGTTTTTAATCGTTTATCGTTCGTTTATATCGTGTCTTAGATACTTATTTGTGTCTTGGTGTTAAGCAGGTGTTCGTGGGCTAAAACGAGAGAAAAAGAGCTTAGTTGGAGAGGAGACGAGCATTCGATGAAATTGGAAATCAAAAAAGAAACAAATCTGGAAGAACTGAAATTAGATACCCTCTAATTTCAGTAAAAGTTATTCGCGGGTCTCCAGGAAGTTAAACAGAGGAAAAATGACGATTTTACCCTTAATGAATTGTGATAATTACTGAAGATGCCATCGCGTCACTTTCAGGTTATTGGAGACCCTCTAATTCCAGAAACAGTTGTTCATGGGTCTCTAACAACTCTTCAGCCCATAAAAAGCCCATTTTCGCAATTAAAAACCTAGCAGCCGTATGGGGATGCATTCTTCGACTTCCAGAGCTTCTAAGGGAGGATTTTGAGTACTTTTTGCAGTTCCATTCATTCCGGTTGATGCCAGAGCAATCCAGAACAAGTTTTGAAGCCGAAATCATGATTATGCAAGGCTAAACATCATGCGGTTTCTCCGGGTGAACGATTTGGTTATTTTATCAATTGTTTTATGTTTGATACTTATTACTTGGATTAGATTTTGTGAACACCTTAATGTTCTTTGCATCTAATTGTATGTTTGACTGATCTAGACAGTTTGGTTGATTAATATTATTGCATTATGTTATCGTATCTTGGTTTTCTTGCACTAGGATTAATTTAACTTTGCAATTAATGTTATGATAGCTGAATTGGGTTGAACAATTTAAACAAAGTCATGTCTATGTGATTTCCTAGGTAGGGTATTAACATAATTCAGTTGATAATTACCGAATCAGAAACCCGGAGTGACCGTTTTTTCCATATTATTGTCTTTTCTAAAAAATCAATTATCAATCCGTTTTGCAGCACTGCAGCACTTTTAGATTAAACTTCATAAAATTACTTTAGTTAATCTTAATTTAATTAGAAATTAGTAACTTAGCACTTTCCACAAACTCCCTGAGGTTTGACAACCCTACTCCCCATACTGCAGTCAGTTGTAGCTAAGGAGTAGTTTTTATTTAATTTTTGATTAGCACTTCGACACGCGATCATCACCTTGTTCAATTCCCGGTAATCGATACACATACGGAAACTCCCATCCTTTTTCTTAACAAATAAGACTGGAGTTCCCCAAGGTGAAGAACGAGGTCTAATGAAACCCCTGTCCAATAGCTCTTGGAGTTGGGTGGATAGTTCTTGAAGTTCGCCTGGTGCAAGGCGGTATGGTGCACGCGCAACTGGGGCGGCTCCTGGTGCACGGTCAATTTGAAATTCCACTTGTCGAACAGGTGGAAGTCCGGGTAATTCCTCTGGGAAGACATCTGGAAAATCCTGAACTACAGGGATGTCCTCAATTTTTGTTTCAACTTCAGCTCGAGTATCAAAAATGTTAGCCAATATGGCTGGGTAGCCCTTCCGAATACACTTCTAGGCTTTCAGGAAAGAGATGATGCCCATCATGGCACCACCAGGATCACCCTGGACAGATAAGAATTCTCCACTAGGGAGAGGGATACGAACAATCTTCTCTTGACAGAGAATTTCAGCGTGTTGCTTGGACAACCAGTCCATGCCAACCACGAGATCAAAGCTTCCTAGGGTGATAGGTAAGAGGTCGATGGCAAACAACTGTCCATCTAGTTCGAGCTTACAGTCACGATGGATGTGGGTTACCTTAACAGGCTTCCCATCAGCTAACTCTATAGAGTACGGGGTATCAAGAAGTGTAGGAACTATCCCTAGTTGTTTGCTAAGTTTTGATGACACAAAACTATAGTCTGCACCAGCATCATATAAAACAGAAGCGAGAGTGGTGTTTAAGGAACACGTATCCGTCACGCCGTTGTTATCAGTCCTGGCCTCCCCAGAGCCCATCACAAATGCTCCTCCACGAGCCCCATTGTTGTTGTTACTGTTGTGGTTATTGTTGAAGGACTTATACCGCATACTATCTCACGTTCTCTTGTTATCACCAAAAGTAGAAGATGAAGCACCCTGCTTCGGAAAAGTACCATGCTCAACAGCCTCGTCGGTGAGTTTGTGAGCCAGGTGAAAGGTTTGTAGGTGAGCTGCAGTGGCCAAGCCACGAATCTGAGGGGCCCACCCTTTCGGTATTTGTAAGGTAGGTTAAATAGATTTGAGCCTATAGTGGCTATCTCCTGTAGCTTGGTAGTGTAGGCGTCGATCTCAGACCCATCCGTCCTTATATAACAAAATTTCTAGATTTCACCACACGGTGTTACGTTCTCCATCCAAGTATTTGTAACTCATCGAGTGTGCATGCAGCATACATTACCCCATCCTGCCTGGGGCAAATGCACATGGTAAAGACTTATACCATCGAAGCAATCAGACGGTCTCCTTCAGTTCCGTTGGAGTTATCGAGGTTTACAACCAATAAAAGGCTTGAAAATACGATGTGCGTTCAAGGTATAAGAAAGTTCAAATATGGAAGTCAGGGGAAAAAAATGATTTAGCAAAATAGATCTTTACTAGCTTGGAAAGATGCGAGGGCCTCAACCACCCTATCGTTGATCATAAGAACTCAGTCTTATCTAAGTTAGCAAAGGGAAATGAAAGAAAAGATAGGTAAGAAAAGGTAAGAGCCAATCGTCGCCATGCTCTGTCTAGATAGTAGAGCCTTCATCCTCACTTTCCATGTGCTCGTCCTGCTCAGGTTCCCCTTCCATCTCTTATCCTTCCTCTTTTGCGATGTCAGTGTTATGGTTCTCATCACGTACAATCTCCTTCTCTAGTCCTATGTGAACCCGTTTAGTGGTAAGCTGTACCACTCGTTCCTCCAATCGTGGCCATCAGCCATTAGTAGGTTTCATCCTCCCTTGTGATGTTGCATTACATCGCAGGCTTTACGTAACTCCTCAAGAGTGTGTGTAACAAGTCCCGATCTAATGTGTTCCCATGAATCTACCATATACTTATGAGTAACAGGGATATGCAGTCATACGTCCGCCCGCTCATACTAGGCGTAAGGTACTAAAGTAGGAAATAAGTTCTATTTGTGTATTCCAGTCCCGTCTGTGTTACGAATGGAAGTAAGAAGGATCAAGTAACAAGGAACAAAAACTAATTGTCTCCTTGCTAGGTGACAAAAGATAAGTCTCAGCATTCGAATTCCTTCATAGTTGATTTAATGGGCTCCCTCCCTTGTACTTTTGTTGTTTCCTCATCCATGAGGTTTGTTAGAAAACTACTCCCAGTAGTGCGTCACCTGGTGTAACCCTGGGTTCCCACCATTGACGTGTTTAGAATTAGGTCTAGAACTAGGAGATAACATACCTCCTGAAATCATATGTTGTTGGTATGAGTAGCTAAAAGTTAGTTGTGCACTTAAGTTGTGAGTGTACTTATGCTATAATGGTTATAGACTAGACTTAACATGCAATCCTAGTTCACTATAACCAATGGCTCTGATACCAATCTGTCACACCCTCAAATTTCAACTGCGGGGTTTTACCGCGAGGCGCATGACATACCAGGATCCCATAGCAATAAGTCATATGAACGAACTCTAAATGCCCAAACCATTTAGTTCGTTTTCAAAAACCAAGTTTAGTTAAGCTGCGGAAGCGTAAACCAAATTTAAACCTTTTTAAAAAAAACTATGCGCAAAACAATGCGCCCAAATTAAAACCATACGAAAGCATAATATATAATTTATGTGTATGCCCGAGAGCCCAAATGCAGTGAAGTGTACAGTGCTTTCTAATCCTGGCACCGGAAGCTAACTACCTGCAAAAGCATGTAAATGGTGGGTCAACAAACAATGTTGGTGAGTTCACAAAGTAAAATAGGTGAGTAAGTAAAAGTGTAGGTTTCCCAAACCATGTAACCAAGTACAAGCACCGGTCTCCCAGACCACATAACCACAAGTAAAAACGTCGGTCTCCCAGACCACAAGTAAACAGCTAATTCACATGCCAGGGGTAGCTAACCCACTCATGATAACTAATACCGGCGAATACCGAACTACTAATGAACAAGTTCCCTTAACCGGGAGAAAAGTGCCTTGCGTCATTGCCCATCAACAATGACATATGTTTTAAGTTATTAGTTCACACCCATGCTCCCAGCACGATGTGAGGTTTGTTAGACCTAATAGCGCTATCAACTAGTAACCCGCTTGCCCAACCGGCAATTGATTCGGTATTTTGAAGGACTTAAATGATAGGGTTGGTTTAGTTCATCAAGGACATATAGCATGAATTAGTAAAAGTAGATTCACCCCGTGAATCATGCACCCCGAAACCCGGGATGTGTAAAAGTAGTCCCAACCCGGACTAGAAACGTTACGTAAGTTGTCTCGACCCGAGACACATGCTTTTGAGAAAAGAGTAGTGAAACTCACCTTAGATTGCAAGCAAAAATATCCAAACTCCAAAGTAATAGAGACTCGCTACCGACTCCCTATTATATGTGTTACTATGTGAGTACCTGTGCATAACCAATACACCATATAATTCGTTTATTCGAAACTTCCAAAAGTTCAAAACCGTGTAGTGACACCTAGTGGCTCTACATGCACAAGTATGTCCTACGTATCCCGTTGGTGATCATGGTGACTATTATGAGTTTAACACATCAAATAGATCTCATGCAAGTTTCCACACAAGTACATGTCAATTGCATACCATATACAACTTCAAATAGTCACACAAAGGCTTCGTACACAATCTGCGTTTCTAGGACAAATTGTGCACTGTGAAAAACGTATCATTTAACCCACTTAACGAATGAATTAAAATCCCAAATTTTTACTGAGTGTTCATGGGGATTCAGTTGTAAACCCCTATTTTTATTGTGTCCTAAAACCAAACACAAAAATTATGAAAATTCGTACATCACAGCTGTGTCCAGAAAATTTCCACAACAGGTCAGTTTAGTAGAAAAATTCCCAAAAATTGTGTATTCATCCAAACGGGATGAATCCACTTGGAAAAGTCGAGTTTTTCCAATGTTGACATACTGTAAAATTTTCATAACTTAATTCTTTGTAAATATCCAGTTATGACCATTTAAAGTTGACCCAATTTTCAGTTCCGAAAATCTGATAGTTATGACCATTTAAAGTTGACCCAATTTTCAGTTCCGAAAATCTGATATGACCTCTAATCAATTAAAATTCCAAAAATAATTCAACCGACGTCCCAATCTGATGGTTTTGCCCATTATGAAAAGCTAAGACTATGTACATCACAATCATGCAAAGAAATCATCAAAACTATCAATTTACCAAACCATTACAGCCTCTACAAAACGTCCAAACAAATCTGCCAGAATTTAAAACTTGCAGCCCAAGTTATTCACAAACCCTAATCATGCTCAAAAATCTCTAACACATGCATAATCCACACTCTCATGATCAAACACATATATTATCATGTAAAAACCCTAATCATGGCAACTAACAACAATCATCATCATTAAATCATCAAAAACATTCAAGAACTCATATATATATATATATATGCGATTATATGTATGTTGTTTTTAGAGTTTTTAAAGTTTTTCAATTATCATAATTCATCAAAGAACGTATAAACGCATACCTTGCAATGCTAAAACTCCCTAGAGCCTTGAGATTAAACCCGAACTAGCTTGATTAAGTGAAAGATTGATTGGTTGTTTGAAAAATTGTGAGTGTATGAGGGATGGGGGTTCACGGCGCAAAGAAGGTAATGGGGTTAGGGTTTTTTTTTTTTTTTTTTTTAAACTACAATTATAAGATAAGTTTGCTTGTTCCCCAAGTAGTTGGGTATTAGGCCCCTCTTGCACAATATCTTGACCCGTTAAGCCTATACTAGCCCAATACCGGACCCAATAATATTAATCCCTCTAAATTGTATAAAAACCATTGTTTTTATTATTACATGAGATATTAACCATCAAGTGTACGTAATTTGCATGGTTTACATATTAATCGTCAGTCAAGTGATAATTCACATAATTCACATAATTCATATAAGCAGGCACTTCACATCCATCACGATTTAATTGTACATATTATAATTATACATGTCACATAATTCACCAACGTTTGGGATACAGGACTCGTGTGTGTGTTAAACAATGCTTTTCCTATTTAACACATATGTTAATATCCTCTAACATGTGTTAGGCCTACTTAACTAACTCTAGTTAAGTATCTAACCCTGAACAACACGTAAGTTAACTAAAGTATATCATGTAAGTTAACTAGAGTTCAGTAAAAGTATTAACCTGAAAATGCGGGGTGTCACAAAAATCATATTTTTTTTAATAAAGTAGCGTTAAAGTAGTGTTTCACATCAACAAATAATCTACATCAAATTTACATAAAAAATTGTATATAGCTTTCACATATTATATACACACTTAAAAAGTATGGTCGGTGGACTATGTTTTTTAAGTACTCACCCTCAACTTTTATCAAATAACGATTTTCACACCTTAAGTTTTCAACTTGATAAAACTATATTTTATCTTGATATAAATGACCCTTTATTTTTTAAGTTAACAAAATTGCCCTTTTTACTTTTTAACTTTTTTTAACCCTCAAACTTTTAACATATAACTCATTCTATCCTCAAACTTTACTATAATGTCAAAAGTAACCATTTAGCTTTGCAAATGTCACTTTAATACCCCCAAGTTTGTAAGTTTTGGTATAAAATCAAGTTAAATTTCCTTGAAAACGAGTCAAGTCAATATAATATGTTTTTATTCAACAGTAAAAATTCGAGGTACCTATGTTTCTGATAAAATATATAACAACCCTTTAACTTTAGAAATTGATATTTATGCCCCTACACTTTTTCTAAACACTTTATAAAATGTCATTTTCACCCCCTTAAGTTCTAACTTTTCAAATTTAGCCATTGTATTTTCATTATTTACGTTAAAGGAAAACAAAACATATTCTCACGTGTAGACATGGACAAAAAAACCGGTTTTGAAAACTGAACCGAAAAAAAACCCGGAAAACCGGTTTGGAAAAATCCGGTTTTTTGTCAAACCGGTTAGAAACCGACCCAGATCTTTGGTTTTGGTTCGGGTTAGGCGTTTGGAGGTTCGATAGGGTAGGAAACCGGTTTAGGTTAGAAAACCGGTTTGGAAAAAAACCAGTTTTTGAGGAAAAAAACTGGTATAATCAATGTATTTGGATTCTTGGATGACCGGTTTGGCCAAAAAAACCGGTTTTAAAACCGGCCCAAATCGATTCCAATAGATGGTTCTCTTCGGTGCTAAAAACCGGTTTGTGAACCAGACCGGTTTGAGGAAAAACCGGTTTTACATTTAAAAAAAAATCCGATTTGTACATCTCTACTCACGTGGTTGTTATTGTGTATATGTCGGTATAAATTAACTTTTCGACATAAATTTATTTTTATGTACTTTTTTGGCTGGTCTATGTTTTGTTGTACATGATGGTATAAATTCATGCTTCAACGTAAACAAATAAATTCACGTTTCGACATAGGGTTATTTTTCTGAAACGACTCTAGTCAAATATAAAATGTTTTCATTCTTATTTTTACGTATGATATCGGTTGGTCTACGATTCTGATGTAAATTTTGTTCGGAAACAGGTCAGATCAAATATAAAACGTTTTTATTCGATGGTGTAAAATCGAGTCATTGTACATTTCCATACGGTTAACGAATCACAAGACGTGCCGCCACCTATAAACAACTTAGACGTTGTTGTCGCAACGTGCGGCCTATGGCAACCATCTAGTTTCATATATTTTATGCCAATATAACCGATAATTATAATTGACTTCACACGTCTATATAATTGAACCAATAAGAAGAGAGAAACCAACAAAAAGAAAAAAAAAACAAAAATTTTAGAACATATACTTTCAGTATCCAAAACACACCCGATCCGACTTGCCTCGAAAACTAGATAACTAAGACCATCATCATTATTGACCATTCCAACCCAACCTTTCAATAAAAACCAAAATTTCCCTCTTCCACATACACAACCCAACACTACTAAAAAAAGACATTCATAACCCAACCTAGTCTAAAAATATTTGTTTTTGAACAAACTCGGTTTATAATAAAATTTATATTAGGATGTTCAAAAAAATGTTGAGAAATACCGTGTATTTAACTTTTTTTTAAGTTTGAATATTACAAACTATTTAGGTAATTAAATTACGGAGAGATTAGTTTGGGTTGCGACTTAAGTTGATCCACAAACCCGGTTACCAATTTAGGTCGGTATAAATTTCTTTTTAAAATTTTTAGATTACTCAATCTTTCGGTCACCAACAATCATCATCATCATCATACTCAGTTAATCCCACCTATAGCAAAGCTAAGGTAGGGTAAGATGTAGACAACCTTACCTCTATCCCTAAGAATAGAGAGGCTGCTTCCAGTGAGACCCCCCGACTCGATGTGGTTTGGTATCAAGCCTTGGACATAAGGCACAGAACACTTAGCAATCGGGACAAACCCGATCGATGTATGTACCCCTGTCTTTTGGCTATCCACGCCACCACATGATGCATGATTAACCGTCCGTCGTTTTTAACATTATTTTCACGAAATTAGTAAAATAACGTTAAAACTAGTGCAACTTTACTTTTGCCCCCAAAGATCACACATATATACATTATATGCGCACACCGTAGGTGGAGCATTCGGTCACCAACAAGAACGGTCTAAAACCCAAAATATAATTGAGGTCAAGCATAAAAAAAAAAAAAAAAAAAAAAAAAAAACGAATAACCCAAAATCCGAAATAAATAGCATCAAAGCCACAATTTCTTAAAAAGCAGGTGGATTCTGTCCTTCCAACAAAACCCCCCTAATTTCTTACACTAGCAACAAAGATATTTTATTATTCTCCAATCTACATCCCAACCAATCAAACCAAATTACCAAACCAAACAACAACCAGTGAACACACAATGGCAACCATCAACTGCCACTATCTATCAATAACCTGCACAGCCACACCCATTAACCAAAACCAGGACTCAACAACAAGTCTACCGACCAAGATACTATTACCAAACAAAAAGCCCCAGAAATGGTCCACGGGTGTTGCCCCTGGAGACTACGGCGGACCACCCACCACCACCAAGCTCCGCAAGTATTGGGGCGGTGAGAAAACAGACCCCATCACCTCTGATGACTTAATCTGGAACCGAGACTTCATGCCTCACATGAAAAGATTTCTTCAGGACTCTGATGACTCTTTGTCTCCCTCTCCTTTATCCCCTCTTCAGGTTTCTTTTCAGTTTTCATTGGTTTCTTATTATTATTATTATTATTATTATTATTATTCAGAGTTAGTTTAAAGCCCAACTCAAGTCTAGGGGTGCTAAACAGTCGAGTCGAGCCGAGAGCCCGAGCTTGAGCTTGAGTTAGATTAACTTATAAGAGTCTGAGCTCGGCTCGGTGCGGTTCGGTTGTTGTTTAATATTTTGTTTGAATCGAACTTAGATTTACCCAAGTTCTGTTTAGACCGAAAACTGAACCAGAAACTGAATATGTAAGTTTCGATTTAAAACCGAAGGCATTAGAAATTGATCGTATGATTGTTGATGAACTACTTCTTATATAAACTATCATACTTCCCAAATACAAAATTGACATAAGTGTAAAAGTATTTATAGATTTAGATTTCTATTTGTAATTGGAATCGGGTCAAATTTGTCTGAGTTTTTAGTGCGGGTCAGATGGGGTTGACCCGAAAAACTTTTTGTACACGATCATTAAAAGTTTGTAAACATAAATTTATATATTTCAAATTAATAGCTATAAAATCTAATATTTTGAATGAAATGATTATGAAGGTTTCAGGGATTATAAAAACTTTTTGGTCAACTTCTGACCCATTTTGATCAGTTTGACCCGTTCCCTTTCAAGCTAATGTTTTTCATTTGACCTGTTTGGACCATTCGAGAGTAATCATAACCCGAATTGACCCATTCGAAAGTAAAGCAAGTGAAATTGCTACCTTTAGATTTTGCTCTTGAACGGAACTATATATTAGATGTTTTGTATCATTGTATGTATATATCATCATGTTGTTTGCATTGCGTTTTATATGTAATTAGGAAGAGTCATCTGGATTTCTGAGCTTAAACAGAGCCATGAGCCTAGACAGGCATGAGATCTCCCTTGTGTCAATTTTTTTTTATTATTAATTTTTTTAATATTAAGGTGACCTTTTTTGCTGATCAATTTTGACATAATTTTATTTCATGATTTATAGTATGGAAATTGACTTGAGCAAGAAGCTAACAACTTCAAATCCAATCATAGAGAAGCAAGTTAAGGCTTCCCAGGTAAGTTAATATGCACTTGTTATATATATGCACACACACATACATACATAACTGCATACATATATATATATACACACACGCGTGTGCGCAGATACATACTGTATATAGGTTTGGGATCGGATAAAAATGAGATTCGCTTAAAACGTTTAAAAATGCTGACACCTGTCACCATGTGAAAAAATTAATTAAACACCATATTCACAAAATAAAGCATTGACCCCATACCTAAAAAACTTAAGTGTTAATCATCTTTTTACACTTTTAGCACAATATAGTAACCTATGATCTTAGAGGCGTTCTATCCGGAACCAATTTGATGTTGATATCTACATATAGCACTTGTACGTGCATTGGTGATTTAATGAGATGGTGTTTATTCGGTTCTCGTAGTTTTCAACATATTCTTGAAACAATGTTAGGGTATGGGCACCGTGTCAAGAAAATGGAGACCAGCACCCACACGCCGTGAACAAGACAAATGGGATAGAGCAACTAAAGCTGCAACCGGAGGCAGTGTATACCTTCTTTTCACTTTTGCTCTTTATTTACCTTTCCATTCTTCTTGAAAATAGAAATGGCATGAAGGCCGGGTCCGGTTGACATGCTAACATTTTTTCGTCCATTTTCTTCAAAGAAAATTAATAAAAGTTGATGCCTTAAGTATGACTACGAAAACATTATTATTACGATACATATCTAAGTATATAAATAAAAATGATTTTGGAGGTTGTATGCATTGAAACTAGACATCGGTTGGTTGGGCAAGAATCAATGACCCTTTTGGCCATTTCTTTTGCTATCTATTTGTGATTGTCATTTTCTTGTGTATAGGACGTGATGTTCAGGGAACTGAGACGTCCTAAAGGGGACCCGAAACTGCTGGCTGCTAAATCAAGGGAACAATATATCAAGGTTACGTTGTTTTAAATCTTCAAGTTCTTTATAGTAACCTATGGTTTTATAATCTGACACAGCTGCTTTTTCCTCATTTGTATCAAACTTGCAGTTAAAAAACAAAATGCAGATTCTGACATTGGCCATAGGAGGTGTTGGACTAGTGTCGGCTTATGTTTCATACACTCCAGAAATAGCAGCAAGGTAACTTTGCGATTGCAGGTTTCAAGTATAACAAAATTTGTGTTTCTTGATCCGAACATAGCAGAGCATCCTTCAATTTTTTGTGTTTTTTTTTTTTCAAAATTTTTACTTCTACCCTTACGCACTTTTTCTATAGTAAGTTTCTGTTTTTTTTTTTTTAAGTCTGAATGTTTTATTACTCTTTAACATTTGAACGTGGTCTTTCTTTGTTATTGCTTTTATATATTTAGTGTTCATTTCACACATCCCCATCAACATTTCATATAAGAAAAATCATAATATCATTTATACCCATTTTTAAATTTATGACAAAAAATATACCCAATCCTAATACTTACTTGTATTAGATATGAGAGTTTGGAGGGTAAGACGTGTAAATTATAAATTGTATTTAATGAAATGCCTACATGCTGATTTAGAGTTTCTTATCCAAATATCTAAAATTATTTGGACTGTAAATATTCTATATTTGTACATTTATCAAATGGAAGAAGAAGAAGAAGTTAGTTTATACTTTTGATGGTCATCAAATGTATTCAGTTATGGTGCTGGATTAGTTGGTTCTTTAGTATATATGAGGATGCTTGGAAATAGCATTGATGGAATGGCAGATGGAGCTCGAGGGGTTATCAAGTAAGCTCGTTTGTTTCTTCTTTTCTATAATATTTTTACATTATTATTGAAGTCGATAATGCATTTTCTTAATTCACTGAAAAAAGAGAGGTCATGTGCGGGGCCGGATCAAGGGGGTCATAGTACTCCGTTGACCCTTCGATCATTGGAGTTTGTCAGACTTTTCTGTTTAAGTATGGTTTTTTAAAGAAAAAACTGAGTTGCAAGCTCTAGTCATTAGGGCAGAGATTAGAGAATGTTCTGGTTCCGCCACTGATCATGTGGGCCTCTTTGGAGACCCTGGCCAGCCCAAGCGTGTCCCGTGTAAATACATAGAACCTTCTCGTACAAATATCTAAGCTTAGTTAGGGGTTGTTTGATAGCCTCTTAATGACTATTTAGAGACTACCTCTTAATAATCCATAAACATGGAATGGTTAAGAGGTAATTTTAAGTCTGAATGGTTAAGAGGCAACCATTAAGATGTTACCATTTAACCATTCATACTTAACATTACATCTTAACCACTAATAGACTATAAACCATTCAGATGTAGCATATTAATAGGCATTCAGAGGCTACCAAACAGACCCTTACATGTTTGGCCATTATTGTTACAAGGGGAGGGTTATCTTGAGAACGCTAAAAATCGCGAGAACCGTGAGAACAAATGAGAAAACCAATCAAAATCATTTTTTTTCAATACAAACCTAATTATAATCAAAATACACTTTCAAATTAACTGTTTACACATGTGTAAATGAAACAGTTTACACATGTAGAAACAGTAAATTTACACATGTGTAAAAACAATTTATTTCCCTATACGTTTAAATTTTTACGCGTAAATTGTGTTTTTGGGATTGCATTTTAGTAATAAAGATAAGTGTAAAAAGAAATTTTTGATTTGAATGGTTTTAGATGGCGTTCTCGTGGTTCGCACGAAATATAGGTGTTCTCAAATCAACTTCCCCCATTGTTACAATTTATCAACGTTATCACTTTTGACCCACATAAATTTTCTATTATGTTATGTCATCATCTAAGGATGTTTCAAACATTCGATTAACAGTCAAACATTGAGGAGCGAAAGTTGTAATTTTCATATATAAACTTAAAATTTACGAGAGGAATTTCTTGCAGGGGAGCAATCGGGCAGCCACGATTATTGGTCCCCGTTGCCTTGGTCATGATCTATAACCGGTGGAACGGGTAAGCCTTTCTATCTACTATGTAATAAAACTATTCTGACTTAAAAGTGGACACTTTATTAGTCAATGTGTTTGGTCAAACGTTGCAAGTTTCCTGGACCCGTGCGTAATGGTTTTCCATGATGGTCAAAGCGCCGGTTTCTATGTTATAGCTAATTAATATGTAATATGGTTACCAAAGCTATATTTATGGTAATAATAATGATTAATATAGCTTGTTTACGAGGTTTATGCATTCATACACTTCAGATGACATGTTTGACCCGTTGTGGATTAAATATATCCATCCTAAGGGCTACGAGCAAACCGTGTATATTGCCACATTCAAATACACGTCAGTGGTGTTCACGGTCAGGTTCGGCCTGTTTGACGAAAATTTTGGCCGAACCGCTAACTGCAGTTTAGGGAAACTGCATACCAGTTTTGGCGGTTTGCACTGAATTTTTTTCAATAGTTTGTATTGAATTTATAACATGATAAAGGATGGTTCATAATTATATATTATATATAATAAACGCCCGGTTACAAGTTTCAAGCCACCAAATTGCAAAAACCAAACATTAGGATCTCAAATCGGCCAAACTGGCCTGCTTGCTTCGGCTAATATAGTGAACGCTGATATGATCTTCCATTTCGTTCTGCAGGATCATAGTTCCTGAATATGGATTGATGCACCTAGAGTTGATTCCGATGCTAGTGGGATTTTTCACATACAAGATTGCCACCTTCACTCAAGCGATTGAAGACGCGATTACAGTTGTGAAAAATGATGCTCAAATCGATTAAATACACTCCAAACAAGTCCTTTTTCTGTAACATTTGGTCCCGGGTTCTCACGCCAGCAGCAACAGGCTAAGCTGCCAACACAGTTGAGTTCAGATATGATACTCTGGGAAAGTGTGTACTGTAACTATTTATGCATCTGTTGGTTTTCTGTAAAGATAGGCGATGAATCTGTATCTATATCTATATCTATACTATATTAAAATGTATCTCTTGTGGGTATAGTAGTAATTTCATATAAAGACAAGTTTTTAAGCTTAATTTACAAATCTATATTGCGTAGGACATTGAAAGGGCTGTCTGTTGCTCTTCTTTTAAGACGTGCGTTCCACTTCCATGGTGTGATGAAGCATGAACAATCATCGGTCATTAATTGAAGAAATAAAGTATCGTCGGTTACCCATGCATCATATTCTTTAAAATCCCCTCCCTATTCAGTAGCAACACCTTCTGGTAACCTAATTTCTAATCGCCTATCCTTGCTTTCACTTGTCAGATTGTAGACCATCGAAGAGATTACGAATCGAGGAGACACAGGTAAAGCATTTTTCCCTTCTAAGAATTTTACACAGCTGATTACTAATCAAATTATGAATTTTGATCATGCGACCGAAATTTTAATTGCAAAGTATGTTAATTTGGTTGTAAATTGAGTGATGTTTAAAGAAGATTTGTGTTGAACCTGATTTGAATACTGAAAAGTTTGTGTCAAATGTGATTTGTGTAAATTTTCGACTATGAAATTAATTGTTGAAGGGCTTGCGAATAGTTCAAAAGTTGATGAAGCTAAAGAGCTTATTGAAACGATGAAGAATAACTTTCCTAAAAAAGCTGATGTCTGGAATGGAGTAGAAGAGAATTACCGAAATAAAGTGCACTTGAAGGTTGAAACTTACGCCATATGCTCTTTCATGTTATGATGCCAAAACCAACATCACTAGGTCTGGTGATACTTTTTTAGTTTTTTCCGGATGCATAACTTCAAGTTAAATTGTTCTTTTGCTTTGTCTTAATAGTTAGTAAAGCATTTTTCCCCTCTAACACTTACGAATTTTAAACAGTTGATTACTAATCAAATTATGAATTTTGATCATGTGACTGAAAATTTAATTGCAAAATATGTTAAGTCGGTTGTAAATTGAGTGATGTTTAAAGAAGATTTGTGTTGATTTGCATATACCTATTAAAGCTCATGGAAGTGGTTGTGTCTACTATATATAACATACTTGAGTAAAACCAATGTATTATCAGTAACATACAACAGTTAAGTCACTATGGGGAGTCACCGGAATCCAATTCCGGAGAAGCTTCAAGGTCGGATTACGAAGTTTTTTATCTCAAACTTGCCGGATAAGTGTAGCGGGAAGGATCTTGCGGAGTTCATTCGGCATCTAGGGGTTATTTTCGATCTTTACATCGCTAGAAAGCGGGATAAAATCGGGAATAGGTTTGGCTTTGTTTCGTTCGTGGATGTTAAAGATACGAAGGAGATGGAAAGGAATTTACGTGGCATCCGGATGGGGGATTATACACTACGAGCAAACGTTGCTCGATTCACTTTTGAGGATGGTGAGATTGGGCCGCCGCCTAGGGTGAATAGGAATAATGAATCTTTTGTAAGGGCTGAGGAGAAGACTGAAGAGAAGAGGCCGCCTCCCCGTACGTTCATGCATGGAGGAAGGTCTTTTCATGACACGTTAACAGGACGTAAGAGTGAATTGAAGGATCAGAAGGTTATTCAACTTGAAGATGGCATTGATGCGTTTCATGATACGCATGGAAGGGCGTTGATTATGAGGATGATTGATTTAGATGCACTTAAACATATCAATTCCATTCTGAAGTCGATCAGTTCTGAAGAAGGGGTGGTGCAATACTTGGGCGGTTTGTCGGTTATGGTTACGTACAATACTAAGGAGAATGCTCAGGCGGTATTGGCGGCTGCTAAGGAGGTGGTGGGAAGGTTTTCATCGATCTCTTTTTGGGTGGGTCAATCGCTAGCATTTGAACGATTGGCTTGGCTAAAAATACAAGGGTTACCAATTCAGTTGATGCATAATGAAGTGATTAATAAAGTGGGAGGGGCGTTTGGAAGAATTATTCATAAACCACCTAGGTCGGAAAGTGATGCGGACCTCTCTTATGATTACATTGGGGTACTTGTGGGAGAAGGAAGCAGGATTGCGGAAGAGATGACGTTAAGTTGGCAGGATAGGAGGTTTCGGATATGGGTGTCGGAGGAAGCTGGGGACTGGGTTCCGGCTTTCTTTGAGGATAAAGACGGTGATATGAATTCTGACGAGGAAGAATTGAAGACCACGGTTTCCTCTCAGATGAACGCTAACGTAGATGAAGAAAATATGGAGGAAGAACTGGATAATATTGGTGACGGCCTTGTTGATCCGGTGGCCGATGTGGATGTTACGGAAGGAATAGGTGCGACGGTGGTCATTACAGAGGTGCCGGAAGATGAGGATGTTCCGGTCGCTCCGGTAGGTTTGAATAATGATTTGGAAAGTATTAATGACGCAATTAAGGTGGACTCAATTAAGGAAGGTGGTATTAATGAGGAGTTTATTCCGGGAAGGTTGTTTGACTTTGATAAGGAAGTGATTGCCAATGATGAAGGTGAATTTTTGGTCAACATTAATAAGCGCAAGAAGAAACAGCATGGTAGAAATATTGTGGGCCAGCCCAATCCTCACTATTCTAGTAGCCTTGAAAAGGCTAAGGAAGTTAAGAAGCCCAAACAGAGGGGCCCGATTGAGTTGGATAGTCCAATAAACGGTATGGTGGGCCAGGAGGACCTGAATGGTAATTGTGGGGATTTGGAGGAGTTGAACGACAATTTTGAAACTCCAAATTCTTTTTTTGTGTTGAATGCCGTGGTAGGTGAGGATACAGTGCCGCTAAACACAAGTGCTATTAATATTGATAATGAGAAGGAAGTGGACATCACAATCAACATGGGTAATTTGTTGGGTGCTAAATTGCAAGAACATAGAGTTTTGGTTCAGGAAGTAGTATCGAAGGAAGGAGTACAAGGGGGTGTCATATGAATTTTTTGTCAATTAATATTAGAGGAATGAGGGTTGGAGGAAAAGCGGCATGGTCTCGTGGTTTTCGAAAAAGGTATGGTGTCGATTTTTTAGGTTTTCAAGAGTCTCTTGTTTCGGGCCTGTCTAGGCGCGACCTGGGGTCTTTTTGGGGTGATGGGGGGTTTTGAGTGCGATGTTGTCGATCCTATGGGGAGGTCGGGTGGTATTGTTAATATGTGGAATCCTAAAGTTTTACAGAAAACATCAGTTACGAGGGGGCAGAATGTGTTAGTTACCAGTGGGTTTCTTGTGTCGGATGGTTCGTTTATTAACATCTTTAATGTGTACGCGCCGCAACGGGCTGGTGCAAAAAAGAGGTTGTGGGAGGAATTGGCTGGGATTATTAGAGGTTGTCAGGGTATGATTGTTTTACTTGGAGATTTTAATGCGGTTCGTTACTCGGAAGAACGGAGAAATTCGATTTTTAATCAGGAAATAGCCGCGGATTTTAATTGTTTCATTGATGATATGGGGCTGCTGGAGTATTTTATGAGGGGTTTCAGGTTTACGTGCTTGTCTGGTAAAGGTAAAAATCATAAGTTGAGCAAGATAGATCGGATATTAGTATGTCAAGTATTTTTTAACAGGTGGCCGGCAGCTTGTTTAAGAGCTTTGAAGCGGGAATATTCGGATCATTGTCCTTTGCTTCTAACTGTGGTTGACACTAACTATGGCCCAAAGCCGTTTAGGTGGTTCAATTCATGGTTGAGTAGGGACGGGTGTGAAAGGGTGGTTGTGGAGGCTCTTGATAATTGTGTGGCATCGGGGTTTCCAGACGAGGTTATTAATGCAAAATTTCGTCATCTCAGGCAGGTTCTTAAAGAATGGTGGAAAGAGAAGTTGGTGCTTGAAGGGGAAGAGATGAGGATTTTTAAAGAAGAGTTAGAAAAACTGGAAGCGGCAGTGGAGTATCGAGACCTGGAAGAAGAGGAGGTTTGGGTTTGGGAGGAGTGTAGAAAAGGTGTGGATTATTTGGAGCTCTGTAACAATAGAGACTTGAAGCAGAAATCTTGGGTTAAATGGGCTATGGAGGGGGATGAAAATTCTGCCTTTTTTCATGGGGTGGTGAATGGTAGAAAAGTGGCGAATGTTATTCCGGGTTTATTGGTGAATGGGTCTTGGGTATCAAAACCTTCTTGGGTAAAGAAAGAAGTTCTAAGACATTTTAGGACACATTTTGCGGATAAGTATAAAGTGAGACCAGAACTTCGATGTGATAATTTGAAGAGACTTTCAGCAGGTGATCGTGATTTCTTAGTAGAAAAATTTTCTAGTGAAGAGATCAAGAACGCAGTTTTTGAGTGTGGTTCGGATAGAGCTCTGGGTCCAGATGGTTTCAACTTCAGGTTTGTGAAATTCTTTTGGGGTTTATTGGAGGAGGACTTTATTAAATTGTTTGAGCATTTTTATGAATTGGGTGTTATTAGTAAAGGTTGCAGCTCCTCATTTATTACATTGATTCCTAAATCTAAGACGCCGGTGGGTTTATCAGATTATAGGCCTATTAATCTAATTGGGATTATTAGTAAGATCATTTCAAAGGTTCTGGCTATGAGATTGACGAAGGTTTTGCAGACGGTTATCTCTTACACCCAGTCGGCTTTTTTGAAAGGCAGATTTATATTGGATGGTCCGTTGGTTATAAATGAATCTATAGGGTGGATTAAGAAGACTGGAAAGCGAGCTTTTATATTGAAGCTAGATTTTGAAAAGGCATACGATAATGTTAATTGGTGTTTTTTATTAGACACTCTTGAGCAAATGGGTTTTCATGATAGGTGGTGTTTGTGGATTAAAGGTATTTTGGAGTCGTCCAGATCAGCTGTTCTGGTTAATGGGTCGCCCAATTTTGAATTTCAGTGTGAAAAAGGTGTTAGGCAAGGTGATCCGATATCTCCGTTTCTATTTCTTGTGGTTATGGAGGTGTTACATTGCTTGTTGGTGAAGGCGGTCCAGTTAGGTGTTTTTAAAGGTATTGTGTTTAAAGATGATGAAAGTCCGTTGACACATTTGTTTTATGCCGATGATGCACTAATTGTTGGAGAGTGGTCTCGAGAGAATGTGGAGAATGTGGCGAGGGTTCTTCGGGTTTTTCATTTATGTTCGGGGCTCAAAATCAACATAAAGAAATCCTATTTGTATGGGATTGGAGTAGGCAGTGGTGAGGTGGACGACATGGCGCAGATCCTTGGTTGTAGAGTGGGAGTTATGCCTTTTGATTATTTGGGGATTAGGGTAGGAGCCAATATGTCCAGAGTATGTAATTGGAAACCGGTAATTGAAACTGTCCAAAGTCGTCTTTCTTCGTGGAAGGCTAAAACCTTGTCGATGGGAGGTAGATTGACTTTAATTAAGTCCGTGTTAGCCAGTTTGCCCATTTACTACTTGTCTATTTATAAGGCTCCAGTGAAGATTTTGGAGACTATTGAGCAATTGATGAGGAATTTCTTGTGGACGGGTACGGAAGAGGCGAGAAAGATGCATTGGGTTTCTTGGGAGGTGGTATGTAAGCCTAAGAAAAAAGGTGGCCTGGGTATTACTAAATTAGGTGACGTTAATTTCGCTTTACTAGCGAAATGGGGTTGGCGCTTCACTGTTGAGGTAAATTCGATGTGGAGGAAGATTATTGAGGCTATTCATGACGGTAGAGGAGCTTGGTGCTTCATGCCTGTCAAGAAATCGATCCCGGGTTGCTGGAAATCTATTGTTTCTTTGCTGGAAGATAAACTGATCCAAGGTAAAAAGTTTAGACAGCTGGTTCGTGGCATTATTGGTCAAGGGGACACCGTTTGTTTTTGGACGGATCTATGGTTTGGAGACGTGATATTAAAAGATAGATGGCCATGTTTATATCGGTTAGAAAAGAAGAAAAAATGTAAAGTGAACGACAGACTCTATCAAATTGGGGATGAATATGTGTTTAAAGGAAATTGGTATAGAGGGCCTAGATTGGTGGAGGAGTTGTCTGAAGCTCAAGATTTGGACCGAGTTGTTTTACAGTTTAAGTTTGGTGGCAGTAGAGACTATTGGGCTTGGGGGGATGGTACTAAGGGAGAGTTCACTGTTGCTGGTTGCAAAGCGTTGCTGGAAACCGAGAGGAGTGGAGTGGTGCAGTCGAATTTTAAGTGGGAAAGCTGGGTTCCCCTGATAACAAATTTGATCGTTTGGAGAGCTGCTATGGATAGGCTTCCTACCAGAATCGCTTTGTCTAGAAGGAACATTAATATTGCAGATGTATCTTGTGTGTTTTGCAACACAGCGAGTGAAGACTTAAAACATTTGATGATCGGGTGTGGGGTGGCATATGGTGTTTGGAGCGGAATATGTAGGTGGTGCAAGTTGGACCCGTTCTTCACTTATGAGTATGATGACTTATTATTGCTTCACAAAAATGTTCATGGTGGTAAGTGGAGAAAAAAAATTGTTAGAGGTATTGTTATGATTACCACTTGGGTGCTTTGGATCACAAGGAATGAAAATGTTTTTCAAGGGAAGGACAAAAAGGTGATGGAGATGGTGGCGGAAGTGAAGTCGAAAGCGTTTTTATGGTTGAAAAATA
The DNA here is from genome assembly GCA_028751855.1 of Ambrosia trifida. Lineage (NCBI taxonomy): Eukaryota > Viridiplantae > Streptophyta > Magnoliopsida > Asterales > Asteraceae > Ambrosia > Ambrosia trifida. The sequence goes on along the minus strand of CM054131.1, from coordinate 80,253,209 downwards.
GATCGAAGTTTAATTGTATAGTTTGGAAAGATTGGGCTATTTATCCTTTGTATATGTGTGCTTAGTGGGCGGCTCTTGTTTTCTTGAGTGCTTGCCGTTTTTTAATGAAATTCAACGTTAAAAAAATATATATAACATACTTGGATGAAGAGCTAAGGTAATTATTGACTCATTAAAACATTGTAATTTGACTTTTGTTTTAGTATACTTGAGGCACACACTTATCAAATTTATGAAGATGGTTTTGTATTGGTGACTGATTTTTTTAATAAAACATGGTTTCTAGGCATGCTTGATAAAATTATAACAATCAACTTTGGCTAATTCATTCTAACATCACTAAGGTACACAGCGAATGAGACGACATCCTATGGTATTTTTACGGCGTGCAGGCAGAAGTGACTCTTCTAGAACTGTTTGTGGCTATGTGGGAAGACTTAGAGCAACAACAATATTAGCAAATCGGTAGTCGAGCGTTAGGGACGAAACTTAGTGAGTTATGTAATGGTTGCGAGTTCAGTTACGAATTAGAGGTAATTTCTTTTAAAGTAAATATGTGGTTAAGCATTCACACTAAAGATGATTTCGATTGGTGAGTTTCATATAAAGAAGCTTTCATGTGTTTCTTCAACATTTTAAGTTCTATTTTGATTATAAAAAAACTTTGATTTGAGCAAGAGAAAAAAATGTTTGATTGTATGAAATTTCGTTTTGAATAAAACAATGGAGTTTCAAACTTTAGCCACTAAAGGTAATTAATTGTTATGGTTTTTTTAGTTTATTTTTTTTTCTTCGTTCAATACTGAACCCAGCCAACAAAAAGTGGTTTGGGTTATGGATCATAACTGAATCGAACCATCATGCGCACTTCATTAAAATCACTAACATAACTATTGTGTCCCTGACGCATCGCCCGGGCACCACACTAGTATGAATACAATGTCCCACTTGGTGTATATACCTTTGCTTTCGTTTGTGTGCAAACGAGTTGAGCCCGAGCTCAATTAGGCTCGAGCTCGAGCTTGTTTCACTTCGAGCTCTAGCCCGGTTTGATTCGAGCTTTGTTTCCAAGGTTCGAGCTTGGCTCGTTTATTATTTATTCATTAGTTTATATTAATCATAATTATTGTTTTTTTTATATAATTTAGTTATTTTTAATAATTTTATGAATAATCATCAATATTATTTAATATATCAATAAAAAAAATATAAACAGTGGACTCATTTACCAAACGAGTTTGTTTTTAGGCTCAGGCTTGAACTCGAGCTCGTTTAAACTTGGCTCGTTTCGAGCTTTATTTCGAGTCGAGTGTGAGTAGTTGCAACTCGTAAGAGAAATCACATTGTTTAAAACCACCTTCTACAAATATAGAAAAAAAAAACTTAAAACATCGACCCTTCCATTAGAATCTTTATGCAAATAGCTTTGCTATTTGTGGGATTTACTAGGCTTGGTTGTTGTTGTTGTATATGTAAATAATATTATATATATATATAATATAGATATTTTTAAATATTTCGGATTCGGATATTCCGATTATCCAATTTTTTTTTTAAATAGGATCCGAATCCTAAATTTCGGATTATCCGATCTTCCGATATCCAACAATCAGATAACCAAAATTTCGGATAATACGGATACGGATTTTTGGATATTTCTGATTCGAATTCGAATTCGAATTTTTTTAACACCCCTAGTAGTGACCCTCAATATTTAGAGGGTGACTATTAATTTTTTTTTTTATAGTTTTGTTGGTGTTAAAAGCTTACACAAAATAACAAAATAAGTGTTTATGAGTAAGATAGAGAATTGAATGTGTGGTTTCTCAAAACTAAACAATGTTTGGTGGAAAATGTGTTTTTTTTAATTTAAATTATATAGATTGAGATAGAGACTCGAGCAAGAATGCTCTAAGGTCACCTATCCGTGAGACCTTAGGTTCGGCGGATTCGTGTGAAACACCGACATAACTTGGGTGATCACGACGTGATGGAGTATTCCAGAATTCACCACAAACGGGCTAGATGGGATAAATATGATTTGTTTGATTTAAAGAAAAACATAAAGGAAAAGTGAAGGTTTGTTCCGGCGATCGAATTCCCGTATTTTACTTGTGCGTGTGTGTGTAAGTGTGTGAAAGTGCAGAACCAAACACACACTAGATCAACGAAAGATAGGCGTGAAGAACAACAATCAGACACACTTAAATAACTAGGATTTGGATTAATATGACAATATCAAAGTTTACACATAGTGAGAAAGTGATATGACAAATGACTCTAAGGTTATGTAATTAGGGCATGAGTTTAGGTATATATATCTTGGATTCAAACCCAAGGTCCAACTCTAACTTTACAAACAAGCCCAATCTAGTCCAAACAATCTTGCATGAACAAACTTCCCATTGGATATAGCCGGAGATTTAGATGCACACTCTTGAATCAACAATCTCCCCCTCGAATGTTGTTGGAGATTGTCTTCAGCTATCTATAGCCGTTTCTAATGTCCCCTTAATAATAATGATAAACATTCTTTTATACGTAAAGCATTTATATATTTTATAAATTGTATAGATATAGATGTATTTCTCTAATAACATTAAATAAAATAGTAAAAAGTGGGGAGTTCACGATACTCACCTATATTATATTCTTTTGGTCATGTAGTCTAATCTTTGTCAGTATATTTCATGATACGGTGTACATAATACATTTTATAATAAAACATTATAGAGCAATTGTTAGTGTTGGTTTGCATCAGAACTGAGATTACAAAGCAATTGTTCAAGTTTTTATTGAAAAGTCATTTTTATCATATTTTGGGTTTTTGATTGGATTTTTCCATTATGGACTGGATTGTTAGATCTGATTGTTGTTTATATCAACAAGTATTTTTAGAAAGTGTTTGAATCAAACTTTGGTGAAAAACAACATTAGATTAATCTAAATCTGAGATTTTGTTCAAAACTCATAAGTTTGTGTTCTTGGTGATTTTTAATCATTTTGGATTATAATTCGTGTTTTTGGGTTGTTTTAAGCATTGGAATCGTGTTCTAGACCAAAATCTACACATAACCTGATCATCTGAACCTTCAAAAACACCAAAATTCATCAAAATCAGCCAAAACCATGAAGAACAGGGCTCATACGCCTGTAAGCTTTCACGCGTAGGACCCTCCTACATGTCTAACTCCAGGTGTAGGAACTCCTGCGCCTGGTTTATCACTCATACGTGTGGATTATCATTCATACATGTGCTTTAAGACGTCATATGTGTGTAAGAAGACTCGTACGTGTGATAACACCTGTCAAACGTGTGAAGTCTGAGTTAGTAAACTTTTGACCAATTTTGATTATGAATTTGTCCTATCCTCACCATTAACTAAATTTTCTTATACCCTATCACTTCAAACATTAGAATGGCCAATCCTAGTTTGAATTATTTAACCCAAATTGTCCGACCCAAGCATTTCCAACAACAACCACAACCTCAAGTAACCTATCCGTATGTTGTTGGAAACGCCATTAACCCTCCACAAGAAGCAAATGTTGTTGTTCCTTTATTGTCCGTTTTCATACCCTCCTCAACAACAAGTAGTTAACACCACTAATCCATGGGCATTAGTTGCTTCGACTCGTCAAGCATAAAGTGTCCAGAGTATGCTTCAAAGTGATAATGAAATCGGAAGCAACAATAAAGCTCTAAAGATGCAACTTCTTGGTGAATATCACTCAAGGAAGGGAAGCATTCATAGGCACATTGAGGGAATTGATGTTGATATCTGGTATTGGGTTGAACGTCCGCTTATTCGGCCACTTCAAGAAAATTCAATTGTATCGGTGGAAACGACAAAGCTGAGTGACGAAGATAAGAAGAATTATAAAGATGAGAGAAAGGCGTTATCAAGTCTCACCCAGGCATTGCCTAAAGATATTCTACATCAGTATGAGATTTGTAAAAATTCTTATGATCTCTAGAATGTTTTGAAGATACGGTGTGAAGGCGATGGGCGTGCTTTCAAGATTCGGCAGGATCAGTTGAAGAAAGAGTTTGAAGCCTTTTGTCACATCGGGAAAGAGTAGCTGTGGGACATGCAATCCAAATTCTACCATCTCATGAACAAACTCCGTAAGTATGACGTATACTACTTTTTAACTAATAAAGCATTTTGCAGATGCGTTACCTCCACATTGGACATAATATGTGGACATGTTGAAGGAACTGGGCAATATGAAAGCTTGTCCATTGCTGACTTTCTTCGCAAGTTGGAGAATCGGGAGATTGAGGAAAGAAGAAAGGCGAAGCGAACACCGTTACCTTAACATCCTGAGCCGTATCATGCTAAAACCAATGCCACTTCCCACGTCTCAACCAGCTCCAGACCTCAGATGGTGTTGATGCACATTTTGCGACTAGTGCTATTGGATTGCACATTCTATTTTGTTTTAGTGGAAACGTGGGGTCGAAAGTGGCTTTAGAAGGGTCGAAGGTAGATTGCTGAAGGTCGAAGGTAGAAGATTTCAGGCGAACGTGGAGTTTTGAAGACATTGTGTTTGTTCGACCTAAAAGAAGGGTCGAACCTGCACATTTGACCCTTACGGGGGGGGGGGGGGGGGGGCGAACGTGCAGGCCTATATAAACTGAAACTTTCATTTTAACATTAACTTTTGTCATTTTGTCTTTCCCGTTCGACCTGTAATTCTCTCTAGTGTTCTAGTTATTTCTGAAAAGTGATTATTTCATTGTAAACAACGTTTTGTAAGGTTTATTGATATCGTTTATTAATGAAATGGATCTTAAATGGTGATTTGCGTGTTTTGTTCATATTAATATCATTTCGTAACTGATTTAGGGATTCTGCACCTAAATTGGTAGACTTTTTTGATCAAACTACTTGTTTTTGACAAAACGATCCTCCTACAAAGTGATGAAAGATGGGATTCTGCTGACGAGACTGTAAAACGAACCAAGCCCAAGGCCACTGTGGCTGGTGAATCTGAAAGTCTCAACAAGACTTTAGAGGAACAGAGACTGAAGAGTCCGATTGTGATGGATGATATAGATCTGAGTCTTGGTATGGGTGCAGAAGACTTTAGTGGATCACCGATGGTTGGTGAAAAACAAAAGAAGCCCATGTACAAGAAGACATCAAAGACAGATGAGATAGAGAATCCAATGAAGAGGAGAGCGAAAGAAGTTGAGATCTTGATTGCAGGAAAGAAAGTTCTTGATGTTAGTAGTGCTAAATCTGCAACTCCCGTGACATCCCCAATTGCTAAAAAGATGAAGAAATCAGCAACTAAGAAGACCGTGGATCCAACTGAATATTTTAATGATGCTATGGAAAGAGTCTTGAATAAGTTCAAGAAAAAGACTCCTGTTGATGAGGCTTCAACACCACAAGTTACTGTATCAAGTGATGTGATGAGTGCAGTTAACCAGAAGCTTGTAGAGATAATGAAAGTCATTAACCAGCAACAACAAGAGATTGAACAGTTGAGGAAGAACGATAAGAAGATGTTGAATATTGTAGAATCTTCACAGGAGAGTCAAGAAGAGTTAGAAGCAAAGATTAAACAACTTCAGAAAGAAAATGAGAAGTTGTTAAAGCATGAACATAGGAATACGAGAAGATTCATTGTTTTGAGACTCGAGAATAAACAAGTGAAGAAGGATAATAAGGGTCTTAGGAAGCTTATTGATGACTTGTATGAAAGAGCTCCTCAGTTGAAAGAAGGAGAGGAAGATAAAGAACGAGAAGAAGAATTAGTTGATTTCGAACCATCAAAGTCTGAAAAAGAAGAAGAACATGATGAAGATTTGGAACAGGATGCCGGTGATGCTCCTGAGAAGAAGAAAAAGGATGATGACAAAGATGATTCTGGTGATGATTCTGATGATAACAGTTTTGCGAATAATGATGATAATGATGATGATGACGACGATGAGGATACAGAGAAGTATAAGTGTGAAAAGAGAGAAACTGGTAAAGATGCAAGAGAATCAAGTTCGAAAGCTACTGGTGATAACACTGATGATGATAATATTTTCTGGAATGAAAAGATTAGATCTTTATCATATGAAGACAAGAAAATATATCGTCAGATGTTGAGTAAGAAGGTTTGGACGATCGAGCTTACTGGAAAGTTTCCAGAGATCTTTGAATCAGATGATATGAGGTTTGAGCTCGAGTATAATGATCCTGATCTTGAAGATGGTGAAGTTTCTGCAGCCATGTCAAAGGAAATACTTGAAGGTTTGGCGAAGCAGGTAGGTAAATCTCTTGAAGAGTTGATGAGTGACAATTATATTCTAGATATTCCTGAAAAATAAGCTGGAAATCACTCTGATGATAGAGACACTCCTGTTTTTGAAGATGTTGAAATTGAGGATATTACTCATGAAGAATTATTGAATGAGGCTGAGAAACTTGCACGGGAAAAGAGTAAAACATTTGTTGATGAAGTATTCAAGAATTCAGAAAGTCAGAAACCAGATGTTGAACAATCTGATGATCTGAAAATCTTGTTAAGGAAACTGAAAGAAAAAGAAGCCAACCGACCAAAGACTAAAATTCAGGGAAGTTTCTACAAGTTTCACAACGAATTGTTCAAAGGAAGAGCTCTCGGTTGGAAATACTTGAGACAGCTAAGGTGTGTTGCAGTTAAATGGGAGAAGGGAATTCTGTATTTCAACAGATTCCATGACATCAAAACACTACCTTACTGGGCTGTACGCGACTTCTGCAGACATACTTTATCAGGTGCAACTGTGAACAACGATGCAGTTGGTTATTTTGCAGATCGCATGGCAAGAGATAGCAGAACGAAATGGAAAGTGTTCACTCCACAATATCCTAAAAGGATTGTTCACAAAAAGAAGAAAGATCCAATTACTGGGATGAACAAGGTGACTTTGAAGTATAAACCACCGACCGTACTTAAACACATTCCTTTGATGCTGATTCCACAACACTTTTCTAAAGAATTCATGTGGTGGTACTATGATTGGAAAACTGCAGAAGCTGTTATCTTGTTGAAGGATGGAAGATATGAGTTTAAGAAGATTCATATTTTTGATCCGATGTGGTTGATCAATTGCTCACATGAAGATATCATTGTGTTGTATTACAACCCAATTTACTGTGAAGAGAAGGATAGCGAACAAGCTCTGAAGTACCAACGTGTGGTATGCTTGTGTTTCGCTTGGGATGTTAATGCGTGATGTGATTATGATAAGAAACTGGGAAAGTTCGTGAAGGTTCGGAAAGAAAAGAAGAAACCAAAACAAACTTTTGAGCCAGTTATGACTAAAGAGCAGAAGACATTATTGCACATCAGGCTGATGAACAAACAGAAGGACGAAGCGCGAAGGCAATCCAAGCAATAGTCAAGGGGGAGTTTGTTGATGCACGTTTTGCGACTAGTGCTATTGGATTGCACATTCTATTATGTTTTGGTGGAAACGTGGGGTCGAAGGTGGAATAAGGAAGGTCGAAGGTGGCTTATGAAGGTCTAAGGTAGAAGATTTCAGGCGAACGTGGAGTTTTGAAGACATTGTGTTTGTTCGACCTAAAGAAGGGTCGAACCTGCACATTCGACCCTTACGGAGGGGGGGGGGGGGGGGCGAATGTGCAGGCCTTTATAAACTGAAAATTTCATTTTAACATTAACTTTTGTCATTTTGTCTGTCCCGTTCGACCTGTAATTCTCTCTAGTGTTGTAGTTATTTTTGAAAAGTGATTATTTCATTGTAAACAACGTTTTGTAAGGTTTATTGATATCGTTTATTAATGAAATGGATCTTAAAAGGTGATTTGTGTGTTTTGTTCATATTAATATCATTTCGTAACTGATTTAGGGATTCCGCACCTAAATTGGTAGACTTGTTTGATCAAACTACTTGTTTTTGACAAAACGATCCTCTACAGACGGCTTTCATATCATCTGTTGTTAATGATCTGTTTGCCCGCAATACCATTCTACAATCTGTTCCTGACCCAATGTTTAATCTTTCAAGTTCGTATGCTTACATCCCACCACAATCATGTTCCACATCCTATTGTCAACCTCAGCCACAACCAGCACCCACATTCACTCCCCCAAGTTCATCAAACTCTCAACAGCCAGCATATGTTTCTGCTAACATGATAATGCCTCAATTGCCAACAAATAATCTTGGGGAATGTCACATTGGAGGTTGCATTAGAACATGTTGCCCTCCTACCTTCTTTTGTGACTTCCTATAATGATCTAGTTGCAAGAAACATCGGGAATGTGAATTTGACTAAGGAAGACTATTCCCAAGTCGATAAGGATGAAATGGAACTGATGGATATACAGTGGGCATTTTCTAGTGTTGTCCGCCGATCTAAAAACTTTATGGAGAGTATTGGTTGCACTGAATGGCAGACAAACAAGGATACTAGTACGATTTCAACAAGCAGAAAGTCATGTGCTTTAACTGTCGTGTACGAGGACATTTTAAGAGAGAATGTGACAAGCCTATTCAACAAGGAAATCAGTATCCATTCTTAACCAACATAAACCAATAGAAGCAGCAAAACCCATTTCAACCAAGACCTCAGCAGCAAGCTCCAGCTTAAAACCGGGAGCGTGCTATAGTTCTTGCCAAGAATCCACCACCTAGCCTTCACCCGTAGCTAACAATCTAGGAAGGGCTTTGGTGGTTCAAGTTGATGAAGCTGTTGATTGGAATCTTCAAATGGCAGAAAATGGTGTTGTCAACATTGGTAGAGTTGCATGTTATGCAGAGATTGTGAAGGATATGCAGAAAGATGAGGCTGAGTCATCAACTGATGACAGCTCAAGTGAAGATGAAGAATCAGAAGCTCATATGATCAATAATCTGGATCATCTGAGAGTGGTGCTAATACACTCGATGCAGATGTTGATCGACTCTTAGCTAAAGCTGATTTTTTGACAAGCCAGAAATCCTATTTGGTAGAAGATCTTGTGGAACCTACTGTGGATTATTCCAAGTACTTTTCAACAGATAGATCGTCATCTCACTTTTCCTTCATGTCATATCCAAGACAACCAGGTTAGGTCTTCATCTGCAACTCATACTTGCTCTAATTGTGTAGAATTAGAAGGTAAGATAGAGTCACTTAAAGAACATAACACTAGTCTGGTTTGTGTTTTGAGGGCATGTAATGATGCTAACGCGGCTTTGAAAAAGAGTTTAAACAAACTATACAGTTGCTTAAGAAAGATATTTGTGAATTAAAGAAAACTGTTTTAAACAAACAAGATGACCTAAACAACTATATTTATGATTTGCAACAAACCATGAAAGTATTAGCATTAGCACAGTGTGACTATGAGACTATCAAGAAGAAGTTGGAGAGTTATTCCAACTCATTGAGATCAAATCACTGAGAAAAATGGGAATGGGTTGGGATATAGTGCAGTTCCTCCTCCTCCGCGTGACAGTTACTCCAAGTCACTAGAAGAAACATAAACTACTTAGTTTCAGATCACAACACCACTTGTTGCTGATCCATCTGAAATCAAGAAAACAGAAATTGTCAAAGATGACAATTATTGTTTAATTGAAATTGAGACTAAGGAATCTGATAAGGAAAACCAGAAACCATGTTTGCGACTAAAAACTAGGATCCCTTTAGAAAACCATATTCAATGTGACCCTAGTTCTGAATCAGAGGATAAGCTTGCTGAGACATCTGCTGATACCTAACTGTTTTACATGATTAAAGATTCCACAAAGGTTCACAACTAAAAATGTAATCCGATCTTTAATCACTCAAATCTTTAAATCTACAACTGGTAAAAACATTAATCAGAAATTATCAAATGTAATCAATGAACCTGTAAAACCAGTGCCAAAACAACAAACCATAGAGCAATGTGGTCAACCTAGTAAGGTGAAACCAACATTTGCTCAGTCTAGAAACAAGAAGGTCAAACAAGCTCAGTCCAAACAGATCTAGTGGGTTCCAATTAAGAAAGTAAGGAGAGAAAGACCTGGTCCCCCACCCAAACCAATCAAGTTTGTAAAACATTTTCAACAAAATGATCAAAGAATGTATCCACCTAGATCTCAGGATCATGAAACTAGTTCTTACAGAGCTAGTGGTTCCAGTTCAAGGTTTTCTGAGAACAGTCCCAAACACTTACAACGTGTTTCTCATAACCATCAAGAATGGAGAACGTGCTATGAATGCTAAGAGATCGTACAAGTTATTTCAAATTGTCCTTATCCGAGACCTCGTAGGGGTCATCTAGTTGAGAACTATAAATGCATTTTGTGCGACTAATGCTTTGGATTACTATTAACATATGTTTTGTGTTTTGACGAATGGGCGAAGGAAGAACATTTGGGCGAATGAGAGATTATAAAGGTGCGAAGGAGAGCAAAAGGTGCGAAGGAGAGATAGGAGGTCGAAGGTAGAATAGATGTTAATGTATAGCTTGGTTCGACCATGATGAATGGGCGAACCTGCACATTCGACCAAGCAATATGGGCGAATGTGCAGGCCTATAAATAGGTTAAGCTCATTTTGAATGTAAGTTTTGGTCATTTTTTGTTTCCCTCCTGTTTGAGTCTCTCCCTAGGGTTTTGTGTAAACTTAATTCACGTCATATTTTGATTGTAAACCTTATTATTACGTGTAATTGAGTGTGTTTATCAATGAAATGAAGCTTTAAATATGATTTCTGTGTTTTGTTGATATTATTATCATTTTTTGATTGATTCAGGGATTCCGCACCTGAATCAAACTTGTTTGATCACCATCTTTGTAGATTTGACGATCCTACGCGAATACAAAGTGGTATCAGAGCTTTCCTTTGTGCAACGAACCATCAGTGATCGGTCCGTTATACTTCATTCTGAGAAAACACTTCCTTTGTTCAGTCCAGCTGAGTTCTCTGGGATCTGTCTTGATGTCTTCAAGCTTCAAAGCCTCTCTAATATCATTCTCTGACACAATAATCAGTTGTCCTTGAATCTTGCTGACCAGAGAAGATTCGTTATCCCAGAAGTCCATTTTAGCGTTTGTCCAGAACTCCTGTAATAAATCTCTGTAAATGATAGCGGGAGTAGGAATTGCATCGATCACCCGGCTCCTCTTCAGAAACTCTATTATCCCAGTAAACTCCATATGCTTCTTCACGTCTCCAAGATATGCACAAAAATTGTGTGCATTCTCGAACGGTAGAATATCAGTCTTCGCTGTCTCGGCAGTCTGTGAGGATGATCCAGCAGGAACACTCGTATCTTCCTGTTTAGACATGGTTAAACTGCAAAACAAATCAAGTAAATGCGTTAAAAACAAACAAAATAAACAAAAATTGAAAATTTGGATTTTCATTTCTACATTCGCCCAAATAAGAGTTCGAATGAGAAATTTTTGGTGCGAATGTGAAGTTTCAAGGGGTTCGAATGTGAAAAGTTTTGAATAAATGTTTCATTCGCCCATTTAACTTCATTCGCCCACATAAACCTTCTCCTTCGCCCGTTTTTGCACGTTCGACCGTTCGTAAAGGGGCGAAGGTGTCAGTTCATCATTTCAAATTTCAATTTTGCAATCCAGTCAGTTTTAACTTGTCATTTTGATTCATCTAACACCTAAAACCTCCGATAAAGCTTTCCTAATCATTAATTTTAATAAACAACCATTGATTCAGTGTTTTCTTATAAAACTAGGGTTCGAACAGGTTTATTAATCAATTAATCAAACTGGTGAATTAAAAACCCTAAGTTTTTGGATTATCTCCCCCTAAAACACTGAAACAATGATTCCACATCAAAAGCAAATTCAATTATCATGTCTGCTAGCTTCCGGTTCATAGCGTTCATCACATCGCTATCAACTGTGACCTTTGGAGTAGAAGCTTCAGCAACAGCAGGTAGCTTTCCTTTCTTAATCTTCTTTAATACTCTGTCCAGTGCATCATTGAATTTATCAGCAGGTAGATCAATCTCTTTCTCAGTACCTGATGATGTTTTTTGCTTCTTAGCAACTGGACTTGTAACCGGTGATTTCGAGCTAGATGCTGGTGGAATTTTCTTTCCAGCAATCAATGATTCAATCTCTCTAGCTCTCTTTTCCATGGGTTTTAATACTTTTTCCTTCTTCTTGAATTGGGGCTTCTTTGGTTTCTCCCCTTGTACTGGCAATCCAGGAAAATCTCCTGATCCCATACCTAATCCCTCATCATCTTCATCTAAATGAATAGGGCTCTTAGTTCTCTGTTCCTCCACTGATCTATTCAGACTAGCAGACTCACCAGCCACAGTGGCCTTGGGCGTGGTGCTCTTTACAGTCTAGTCAACCATCACAACCTATCAATTACATGACGATGACTAGTACTATTCCTCAACACGTTGCACAACCACAACCGCAACCGATTGGTGATTATTGGGGAGTAGCAGCAGCAACAGTTCACTCACAGACGACTAATGCCATATCAACTCTTATCCAAGACTTGTCTTCGGGGAGTGAAAACCGTCCACCTAAGCTTATGGAAATGGTCGACTACAACACGTGGAAGACCAAATTCAAGATCCATTTGGAGGGTATGGGTTTAGAGGGAACTGAGGCGTGGCAGATGATTGCGAAAGGCTATGTTGCTCCGATCTTGGAGAACACGGGAGAGCCTATTCCATTGGAAAATCTTGCAGACGATGAAAAGAAAAAGTTTGCAATTGAGAAGAAGGCGTTTTCTTAATTGTCTCAAGCTATCAACACTGATTTGCTGCATCAGTTTGGTTCTTACACAACTTCTAAACAGCTGTGGGACATGTTGAGGAACAGACATGATGGAAATGAGAAGACTAGGAAGCTAAGGATGGAAGAGCTTCGGAAAGAGTTTGAGAATTTTAGTTACATGGGTAACGAGACATTGAAAGAGTTGGTCCCAAGGTATTGCCACTTACTCACAGAGCTTTCAAGCTATGAGATAAGCATACCTATGTTCGAATTGGTGGACAAGTTTGCAGATGCATTGCCACCATATTGGAACCAACATATTGAGGTGTTAAAAGAGAAGGATGCGTACCAGTATTGGACGATCAATGAGTTCATACAGAAACTGGAAAACAAGGAGATGGAGGAAAAGAGGAAAGCAAAAAGGGCTCAAATTCCTTAGAATCCAAAATTGTATCTTGGTGGTACATCTTCTTCCCATTCTACTTCCAGTTCTACTTCTAATGTTGCTCCACACATCGCGTGCGTATCTAACATTGTTGAACCACCCAAACAACCAATCAATTACCTTGCTCAAACATCTTCATATACTTCACCATCATATCCAACAACTACTTACATTCCACCATTTTCACCCATGCAACAAGCAGCATGTTACTCTGCTAGCCAACCGCAACAACAACCATATAATCCTCAAATGAACCAGATGCAACTTAACCAAAGTCAAACTAACCAAAGCCCGATTGTGTTGGAGACATCAAATCTAAACAATGTTACTGTTGAGATTGCCCAACAACATGTAGCATTAGTTTCAGCAATGGTAGCATCGTACAATGGCTTGGTTGCTAGTAAATTTGGGAACAACAACTTGAACAATGAGGACTATGCACAGATTGACAAGGAAGAAATGGAACTCATGGATATTCAGTGGGCCTTTGCAAGTATCATGAGAAGAGCCACTGATTTTATTCAGAAGATCGGGAGAACTGTTTTTTCAACTTCTCCTAACACCACTTATGGCTTCAACAAAGCCAAAGTTACTTGTTTCAACTGTGGTGAAAAAGGTCATTTCAAAAGAGAGTGCACACAGCCAGCACAACAAGGTAATAGAAATCCATTCAACTCTACCTACCAAAACCGTCAAACTCAAAATCAAAATCAGGTATCATACCAAAGTCCCAACATTTCAAGTTTTCAATCTCACAACAACTATCAAAACCGTCAAAATACCCAACAAAATAACAATGCTAGACAATCCACACCACAAAACCAAACACAACAGAACTCAAACCGAACAATCATTCCCATTTCTACACCAAACACACAAACCCAAACTGAGAACCCAAATCAAGCTTTAGTGATACAAAAGGATGAGGGTTTTGGTTGGACCGATATGCAGTTAGGAGTTGAAGAAATTACAACCGGTAATGTGGCTTGTGTGGCACATCAAATGAACTTGGATGAACCGGTGGAGATTGAAGAAGAGATTGTGACTGAGAAGATGACTGAGTTGAAGATTGAGGAGTTGACTGAAGAGTTGAATGTTGATTGTGAAGAAAAGAAGTCTGGGATGATTATGGATACGGTTGCTGATATTCCAGAGCAGTTTGATTCTACTTATTCTGATGAGGAGAGTGAGTCTGATTCTGAATCTAGTGTTAACTCACTGGATGATGACATTGACCAGTTGCTTGCTGAAGCTGACTTCTTGATGACACGAAAATCATGCATTGTGGATGACGCTTGCACCAGAATTGATTATTCCAAGTTTTTCTCTGGGAAGCAAGCACACTTTGCACTGATGGCCATGACAGAACCTCCTAAACAGGTAAGTACCGAATCTACTGTTAATTCAAATTCAACTTGTGTTAAACATTGCAAAGCTTGTGATAAATTGACAGATGAGAATAAGCAACTCAAGGTACAACTTGAGAGTGCAAAAATCAACTGTCAATCATATCAAAAAGAAGCTAAAGAATTTAACGAAGTACTTTATGGTTATAAGAAAGACGTTTCTAAATTGAAAAAGACTTTGTATTTAAAACAAATGGCCATAAACAATTATATAAATGATTTAGAAAACACAAAATTGGAAATGGCCACCATCAAGTGCTTTGCAGAGAAAGTAAACAAAAAGCTTGAAAGTTATAAGCACATTGCTTATGTTGTTGACCACATAATAGAAGAGCCTTCACAGTCTAGTAGTGCAAACTACAAAGCTGTCCCAGCTCCGGTGTTGTTTGAAAACCATAATTTGCACTCAATAGCACCGGAGAGCTCAGTTAAATCTGACTCTACATCGGATAACGAGTCAAAAACATCTAGTGTGGGAGACCCGTATTCTGATGTTAGACCTATTCTGGGAAATAATGAGGGTGTGGTAGCTGCTGATGATTCTGATGAAGAGGATGAACAGTCTGAGACGGTTGTTGAAAAAGTGAGTGATATTCCTGATGAAAATCACATCATCACTACAGAACCTGTTTCACCATCTCAGATTGTCCATCCCATGGCTAACGCTCATAGAAAGAATCAATCTGTGAAGCCTGTTGAAAAGAAAGTTGAAAAGAAAATTGAAAAGAAAAATGAAAAGAAAATTGAAAAGCCAAATGAAGAGAAAAATGAATCGTGTGATAAACCTGTTAAAGTTTTCTATCGGATGCAAGGTTCCGATAAGATCATGTCTGATGAAGAATATCCGATTCAATTTGCAAATTATTCAAAAATTGAAAAGATTTGGCAGGAAAGTACCATTTGGTTCCCGAAACATGAGCGAACAAATGATATTCCTCCAGCAATCTTAAAGAAAATTCATTCGGATATTCCTAAAGAACCAAAGGTCAATGTCACACAATTTGTTAAACCAAAAGATAAGTCGAATGGTTTTCTTGAGCCGACTTATTCAAAGGACCCCGCTCCTGAGAGTTTAAGAAGAAGGTGTATGGATGATCAATATCCTATCGCCAGTTATTCTAAGTCGAACGTCAAGGAAAATTATGAAGAGTACCGTGCGTGTTTTAAGTGCGGGGAGAGAGGGCATTTACTTGCCAACTGCCCATACGCATGACACAAGAGGCACGAGGTGGAGATGAAGCAAAAGTATGAATGTCCGGTTGATAATCATTGTTATCCACATAGACGATTTGTCCCTCAACCAGCACCTTTTTATAATCAATGAAGAGAAAAATGAATCGTGTGATAAACCTGTTAAAGTTTTCTATCGGATGCAAGGTTCCGATAAGATCATGTCTGATGAAGAATATCCGATTCAATTTGCAAATTATTCAAAAATTGAAAAGATTTGGCAGGAAAGTACCATTTGGTTCCCGAAACATGAGCGAACAAATGATATTCCTCCAGCAATCTTAAAGAAAATTCATTCGGATATTCCTAAAGAACCAAAGGTCAATGTCACACAATTTGTTAAACCAAAAGATAAGTCGAATGGTTTTCTTGAGCCGACTTATTCAAAGGACCCCGCTCCTGAGAGTTTAAGAAGAAGGTGTATGGATGATCAATATCCTATCGCCAGTTATTCTAAGTCGAACGTCAAGGAAAATTATGAAGAGTACCGTGCGTGTTTTAAGTGCGGGGAGAGAGGGCATTTACTTGCCAACTGCCCATACGCATGACACAAGAGGCACGAGGTGGAGATGAAGCAAAAGTATGAATGTCCGGTTGATAATCATTGTTATCCACAGAGACGATTTGTCCCTCAACCAGCACCTTTTTATAATCAAAGCAATTATTTCAAAAGGAGGGAAAATCGTCCGATGACATATGATAGATGAAACTGGATAGCCACTGAGAAACCGTTTAAGAAACCAATGGTGAACGCAACTGTTGACAACAAAAAGGTTCCTGCTAAACCTAATGTCAAACCAACAGTTGGACCGGTCTCTGTTAAATCAGAGAAGGTAACCAAGAAAGTCTCATTCAAGGATGAAGTAAAAAAACCGGCTGAGACCCCAAAATCTCAGATCCGGATCTTGAAAAGATCTGAACAATCTTGGTCGCCAAAGGATTCTGAGGGTGCTTCAACTTCACAACAAAATGTGAAATCTGAAAATGAGAAAGGTTTGTGTGATAAGAAAAAGATTGATAAAAATCAAGATGTTTGTGAGAAATCCGAATCTTTGAAACAAACTTTTCAAAGACCCAAGACCAAACAGGCTTGGGTCCCCCGAAAATCTAACTTCTTTACTTGATATGTGCAGGGAGCTTCAGCTGGCCCTGTGAGCAGTCTTTGGATTGTTGACAGTGGAGCTTCTGACCACATGACATGGGATCTTTCGCTACTGTTTGATATTAAAAACATCAATGGAGGTTATGTAGCGTTTGAAGGAAACAAGGGAGGCTATATTACCATGGAGGGTAGTGTGAACAATGGAATTGTGAGTTTTGAAAGAATTTCTTATGTGAAGTAGATAGATTACAATCTGTTCAGTGTCAGTCAGATATGTGACAAACAATTTTCTGTGTTCTTTGACGACAAATCTTGCTATATACTCAAGCCGGGTTTTGAATTACCGAAAGAGTGGGTGATGTTAAAGGCGCCGAGAGTGAACAACTTGTACATTCTCAATATGTCGAAAGCCATGACCACCCAAGGCCAAGTCACGTGTTTTCTCTCCAAGGCTACAGAAAAAGAATCCATTATGTGGCACAGGAGAATGGGACACATTCACCTAAGAAAAATGAATCAATTGGTGAAGAATGAACTTGTCACAGGCGTGAACGTCAAACATTTTCACCTAAATGACAAGTGTGTGAGTTGTAAAAAGGGTAAGCAGCACAAACAATCCCATAGGCCAAAGAAAGTTAATTCCGTTGAACTGCCACTTGAACGTTTGCACATGGATATGTTTGTACCGGTCAAGCGTAAGAGTCATGCTGGGTAATTATACTGTCTTGTGGTGACTGATGATTTTTCAAGATTCTCATGGGTTATGTGCTTACACCGAAAGAGTGACACGTTTGATAATTTGAAAGTTCTGTTCACTCGTCTGGAAAATATCTATGGTCTCAAGATCAAGAGGATTAGGAGTGATAATGGGACGGAGTTTAAAAATGCACAGATGAACGATCTTTGTGAAAACAAAGGGATTCATCATGAATACAGTGCTCCGTATACCCCACAACAGAACGGTGTCGCGGAACGCAAAAACAGGACTCTAATTGAAACGGCGAGAACAATGCTTGCGGACTCAAATCTTCCAGTAATGTTCTGGAACGAAGCAATTTACGCAGCTTGTTATACTCTCAATCTTGTTTTAATGGTGAAGAAGTTTGGCAAAACTTCTTATGAGCTGTTGAATCGTCGAAAGCCGAATTTAAGTATCTAGAACCGTTTGGAGCTCCTTGTACTATGCTTAATCCATCTGAGAAGTTCGCACCGAAGGCTGAGGAAGGATATTTTGTTGGATATGCAACCCCGCTCAAACGGGTATTCAACAAAAGGACTCGTCAGGTCGAGGAGTGGGTGATGTGCTAAAAGTAGTTTAATAAAAATAACTAAATTAAACCTAAAACTAGACACCTAGTAATACTCTAGACTCTCTAAAACTAAACTACTGACAGGCAAGTGAACCTATCGACTCTAGTAAAGCTAAAGTAAGTCCGGATATCGAACCCACAGGACTCTAATGGAAAACGGTAACTAGACTCGAAAACTTATCTAAAACTGAAATAAAACTATTTATTATTTTAGAGGGGGGTTTACTAAAAATTAAATTCAAGAAAAATAAAGATTAACTAAAATAAACTAAACTGAACTTAAGACGTGAACTGAGCTGAACCAAATTCAAATGATGGTGGAAATACTACCTAGGTTAGAATCCTACTCATGACCGACGAACTTATATGGTTATGGAACTAGCTATGGAACCGGGATCTTCATATACTAAACTTACAGGATAAACTAGAGGACCCTCGACCCTTCTCAAGGAGAAACCTAAGGTTACCTATAAGCCGTTAAACTACCGATTGAGAGGTTACCCTTACAGGCTTACCTACTCTGATGATAAAGTACCCGCTAGACAGTCTACCTTACAGCGCGAAAGCCTCACTACACTAAAAGTGCAAGGGGTAACTATAGAAAACCTGACCTGACTCGATACGCAAGTAGTGGTAAGGAAACTAGGAAGATCTTCTTACAAAGCATCTAAATCTAGCAATTTAACACTCTAGACATATCGACAATCCCGCACCTTACAGCTATTGGAATTGGAAGAATACCTAGAACTACTCAATCAACAAAAACCACTCCTATGGAAAACACTAGCAATTTACCATAAACTAGTTGCTAACACAAAGTCCACAACCTAACACGCATTCATACATGAAAGACATTCACAAAAACGCATGTGGAGTAAGTAATTATCAATTGAACAAAACTAAGTACGCATAAACACCAGATCAAAAATAATCAAAGTCTTTACTAAATCATCAACCCATAGTCTAAGTTCCAAAAAACCATAAAAAAACGTTCATTCATTCATGAGTATTCATCATAACCTAAGTAGTAATGAAAGTCTAGCCAATAAACATGTTCAAAACAGGAATAAAATCAATTCTAAGTTCATGAAACATAGTTTGCAATTCAAAAGAACAAAGGAACGAAGAACCCGAATGATTAAAACCCGAAACTCTCGATCCCAATGCTCAAAATCTTGACCCTTGGCCTTTCTCTCACCTCCTAGTGCTCCAGAGCAGCTTCTCCTTGTCAAAAGTGATGATAAAAACGATTCATGGCCGTTCTAGGGTTTTTAATATCGAAATTGGGCCAAAAACCAAGTTTTTCACGTTTTTACTCCCGTCACGTAGCGTGACGGGCTTCAGGTGATGTGGTCACGTAGCGTGACCAGCTTCAGGATCAGGGGGGATCCGTCACGTCGCGTGACCAGATGTGCTCTTTCCCGTCACGTAGCGTGACGAGACATAATTTTTCATTTTTTTCTTTTTTCGACTTCCCGATCAACCGCGACTCGTCCGGAGGCTCGTTTTTTCTCGTTTAAGCTCCATTTTACTTCCTTTCTTGCCCGGACTCCTGTGCAACACAAAATACTAAATAGAATACGAAAATACCACAAAAACGACACAAACTGACTCGAAAATAATATAAACTATAGACCGAAAACAGATGTATTTTGCAATACATCAAATATCCCCACACTTATGTTTTTTCGTCCCTGAAAAAGAATTATGCTATGGAATCACAGTTAGGTTTACATCCGGTTTCAAAACATAGGTTACTTAATTAATAATCTACTAACGTGTTGATTGCGATTGCAGATATATTGATCCTCTTAAACCCAAACCGGTTTCCAAGCCCCCTTTTTATTTATGTTAAGTTCATGTTGATTAGTCTATCTAGGGTCTCACTCAAAGGAAGCCACAGTTCCTTCTAATCCCGCCTCAAGCTTATGAAGCTAAGGGAACGACCAATTGACCATTTCCCAACCGTCTTATGTAGAAAACCAAGAGAATTTAAAATCACTTTTTTTTTTTCATCATACTTAACTCAGAGGGTGTGACCAATCCAAGTCGCTATCACAGTGGCCAGGCACCTTAAGCTTCAGCATTTTTTTTTTTTCAATCTCAGCATACTTAACTCAGAGGGTGTGACCAATCGAAGTCGCTATCCCAGTGGCCAGGCACCTTAAGCTTCAGTATTTTTGCTTTGATTTCTAATTTTTTTTAATTGATTAGTAATTCTGACGGTTTTAAACTTATAACGGTGCTTCTTATACTATTTTTGGCGGTTTCGGTCTCCCCGTTTCTCCTAGATGAGAACCCACAAAATAGCCTAACATAATTAATTTATTACTTTTCAAGGGAATCCTTTCTACCGGTTGAGCCTACCCACATATCCCAAATCAGACACGCTTTCAATCAATTTTAATCTCTTATTATACATACTATTTGAAAACCGGACACCTAACTTTACCTATCATCTTCCATATTTTATATAATGCAAACTTCAAAATCAGGGACATTTTTTTTCATTTTTTCATTTTTTTTATTTTTTTATTATTTTTTTTCGACTATGACAGACACGGTCCATCCCCACACTTAAATTTTGCATTGTCCCCAATGCATGAATGGACAACTGACTCAAACGAAATAATACTGACACTAAACAAAAAGAAAAACAAAAAGAAAAGATAAAAAGGAAAAGACTTAGCTGGAAATATAGCAAGACTGTCATGTGCCAGTCTAATCCAAAAACATGCCCTCCAATTCGAACGTGCTCAGCAAACAATTCCAAACTCCCACACACGAACGAAAGCGGCTCATCATGCTAAACCATACTCACAAACCATAAACCACCAGATATATATATAAACAAAACATCACCAACCAACCATCCTAGTACCCAAAGTATCAAAATATATCAAGTTTAGTACAGACCATGATCAAATCAAAACATCAGATAAAAGAAAAATAAAGGAAAATACTAAACCAGTGATCATGCTGCACTTCCATCCCCACACTAAGTCTCATCTGCTCCACCTGGTGGCTCATCCTGCGGCACATGCGGCTCTGGGGCTCTGAAACTGTCTGGGATAGCAAGGTTCATTGCTCCCATCATACACCTCCACATGTCCTCCTGTCTGCGATGACCTGCAACAATCAACTCCCGTAACTCCAAATACTGCCTATCTGTCTTCTCACAAAGTGCCTGTAGAGTCAATGGTACTGGAGGTGGCTCTCTAAGAGGATACTGACGACCAGGCAACTCTCTCCTATGCCTAGGTCTCTGTAAACGAGTAGGGATGCCGGCCTGGAGTGCCTCAGCTGCTGCTGACCCCTCGGGGGGTGGTACCTGTGGACCTGGGATAACTGTGTCCCATTCCACAGGATCAGTCGATACTAAAATGCCTGCCTGCTTAAGCTCTTTCTCTCCAAAATACTTGGCCATTGGCCCCTCCACTAAGTAACTCTTTTTATACCTGTCAAAAACCTTCAAATTCTCTGCTAAAACAGTAATATATGGACCCATGTCTAAAGCAGCCCGGTCTCCTCCCCTCCTTGGCCTAGCAAAAGACCAAGCCAACACACTAGCTAAATTGGCCTCTTGGCCCTGAACCATACATAACAAGCAGAAAAGATCTATCCAGTTCACCTTATTCTCTCCTGATTTCCTACCCACCAAAGTACATGACAAAATCTTAAGTATATACCTGTAAACCGGATCCCGAATATCTGTTCCAGCCAAATTTTTAGAACACGGTGTAATAGCAATGGTCTCCCAAAACTTAGTTAAATCATGCACTGTCAAGCTATACTCTTTCTCCACCTTATAAGCTCCTCTCAAACTAGTCAAGAAACCTGGAGTCGCAACCTCCTCTCTCGTGTAGAAGCCACTAACCACAGCGAAATCAGGTATAGACATTTCATAAAGTACCCTACCCAGAGAAAACGACACTGCATCCCGCTCAGCAAATGTGCCTTCCTTATGCTTAAATGTAGAGTGAAATTCAATGATCAGCTCCTCATACTGTTCTTTATCACAAGTTAACACCCGCTTAAACCTAGGCCCCAGCAATCCCTCAATTCTCTCTCGCTGACCCACTGTATGCAGCCAATCCCAGTCAATCGTGCGCGGTACTAAAAGCTCGGTATCAACCAAAACATCACACTTCTCTGCTTCTCTGGTACCTTCCTGAAACTGTAGGAGAGTATGCCGCCTGAGGTCCTCTCTTGTGCATATTGTGAGTGTCTCCGGTGCCGAATATATAATCTCTCGGCGTCTCTGATGTTTTTCTCGAGCATTCTCCTGCTGTGCTGGCACCTGCCTTGGGGTTGATGCGGGTGCCTTCTTCCGTTTTTGACCAGCGCGAGACGACGACTCACCTGCCATGCCTGCAAAACAACATTAAAAACAAACAAGAACAAACAAGCATGCATTAGTGATCACAATCTTATTATTATTATTTTTTTTTTATTTTTTTTATATTTTTTTTATATATATATTTATATACAAAAATACGACCGTATAGCATTTCTTTCGCGGTCGTGACCGAAATAAAAATTACAACTCGAAAAGTGGGTTACCATTTACAACTTATCGAATTCTAGATCCAAACCTCGCCCGAATGGAGATTGAGTACGGGCGAGGCGGCTCGTGCCTATAAGCTCATGGAAACCCCAGCGACTCGACTCAAGACAAAAATAAAAACTTAGACTCAATTTACACCCACGACTCAAGAACAAGTAAAAACTAACTCAAAATGACACATACCCCATCCCGACTATTTAATTGTCCGCAATTAAGTACAAGTGCCTAATTGATGCAAAATGGCGACCCGGAAAGCATAAGTGAGGAAACGATTTGTTTTGTGAAAAATTAATTCGGGTTGAAAAACTCCCCTTAGACGGGGGAGTTTTTGCCATTTTGTACCTAATAAAACGACAATAACAATATGACATAATCCCCAACACATAACAAGCAATGACCATAAGCGACACTAACGGACTAGGGACTAATGTAGAACTCAACTAAACGACATGTAGACTCGACCAAAAGACATTAACACTAAGTAAAATAACTACACTATGACACAATCCCAAACACGACGCAATAACACCACGACATTAGAACACTATACCAACGATAACAATGAACAATAGACACAAACGACACAATCCCAACATAACAAGACCAACACAATCAAAGCATAAAAGAACACGACACTAAGACATAATTCCAAACACATCAACAAAATATACGATTCTACAGACACGACACGACGACCACAAACTAACCAGAAACATACGAACAAAACAAGACATAAACGATAAATGCACAAAGGTAAATTGCAAGAAACCATACCTGCGGACGATGGAATGCAAAGAAAACAGAAATGTGGCGTGAATCAGAGGAGGGGACTGTGGTGACGAGGGGGTGGTTGGAGATGATGGCTGGTGGAGGGGAAAGGAGGCAGAGCGGTGGTGGCTGGTGGGTGGTGGAGTGGTCGGGAGATGGGAGCAGAGGGGTGAGGGACGAGGGTTGTCGGAGGTGTGTAGCAGAGGAGCAGGCGGGTGGTCCGGTGGGTTGGTGACGCGACAGGTTGTTGACAGGAGGTCTGGTCGGAGTGGGCTGGTTGTGGTGTACGGTGGTATGGAGGATGAACAGAGGGTGGGGGGGGGGGCGGTAGAAGGGTGGAGGAGGTGGAGGTTTGGTTGTGGTGTAAAATCGGAGGTGGGGGAAGAATTGTGCGGTGGCAGAGGGAGTTAGACGGAGGTAGGCGGTGAGGTTCAGGGCCGGCGGTTTAGGTGCGGCGGGGGTAGGGTTACTGGGTTGGGGTTTGTGGTGGTGTCGAGGAGGTGGTTGGTGCGCAGGAGGGTTTTAGGGCGGCAGAGGTAGAAGGATTGAGGGAGGTGGTTTGGGTCCGGTGGTTGGTGCGGCGGAGGGGGGCGGTGGATGGAGGGTGGCAGATGGCTGGGATGGAGGCGGTGGTTAGTGGAAGGGCTTGGTGGAGATGGAGGATTGGGGTGATTGGTGAAATTGTTAGGGTTTTGTTTTGGTGAAGTGCATAGGAGAAGAAGAAGCAGGTGCCACGATTTTTTTTTCGTCGCGTTACGTGACCAGGATTTCCAATCTCGTCACGCAGCGTGAAGGGTGGTTTTTCTCAGAAAGTTTGCTTCTTTTTCACCCTTTTTGCCTTAGAAAAATTTTAAGTGTTTTCCCCACCATTCTAAAACCCCATATCTAGCAAAACTTTTGATAAAATACTTACCTGTACTTGCTTTCTCGGTGTACCCTTCTACGATTTAGCTATGAATTCCTGCAAGATAATGTCGACACACAAAAACACAACCCGAAAAACAACACAAACAAAATCAAAACTACTAACTAAGCTATAAATTAAAGAAAAACGAACTTCTACAAACTCTACACTTGGGATTTTCACCCAAGAACTCTAAGTACTCATCTTCTCTGGAATTTCGAGAGGAGTTTCCTCACTCTCGCTCGTGTCTAAAGGTCCCCCAATGTAATGCTTCAACCTATGACCGTTGACCTTCCATGTTTTTCCCTCATCAACGTGTAGTAATTCAATGGTGCCATACGGGAACACTTCTTTCACCGTATACGGTCCCGCCCACTTAGATTTGAGCTTTCCCCCAAACAACTTCAGACGAGAATTATATAAAAGCACCTGATCACCCTTCTTAAACTCCTTCACACCTTTCAATCTCCTATCATGCAACGCTTTAGTTCTCTCTTTAATATTCAATGATCGCGCATACGCTACATCTCGAAGCTCCTCTAACTCATGAAGTTGAAAGTATCGTCGCTTTGCCGCTTCGGTCAGATCAAGATTAACCGCCTTAAGGGCCCAAAGAGCTCGATGTTCTAGCTCAACGGGGAGATGACATGCTTTACCGTAGACAATCATAAATGGAGTAGTGCCTAACGGTGTTTTGTATGCAGTTCTAAATGCCCAAAGCGCATCATCTAGCTTGTCAGACCAATCCTTCCGACTTTTCCCAACGGTTTTTTCAAGGATTCTCTTCACTCCTCGGCTCGCATTCTCCACTTGACCGCTTGTTTGAGGATGGTAAGCGGTAGATAGACGGTGAGTGACCCCGTAGCGCGCTAACACCTTTTCCATCAAGGTGTTACAGAAATGCGTGCCACGGTCACTAATAAGAGCCTTAGGAGTACCGAACCGAGTGAATAACTTCTTCAAGAATTTCACCACCACTCGGGCATCATTAGTAGGTAGAGCTTGCGCTTCTACCCACTTGGAAACATAATCAATGGCCACGAGGATGCACCGGTTCCCTCCAGAAATGGGGAACGGTCCCATGAAATCAATGCCCCATACATCAAAAACTTCAAGAACCTGAATGGGGTTCTGAGGCATCTCATCCTTGGATGAAATATTACCGGTGCGTTGACAAGCATCACACCGCCTTACGAAATCGAGGGCATCCTTCACCACTGAAGGCCAATAGAAACCACTATCAAAGACCTTCTGAGCTGTAGTGTGATGAGCGTGGTGCCCTCCATAAAGACTCTCATGACAGTGCCTAATGATCTCTAGACCCTCCTCTCTACTAACACATCTCCTCAAAATTCTATCACTTCCTATTCTAAACAGAAAAGGATCATCCCACACATACTTAGTAGCTTCTCTAAGAAACTTCTTACGCTGTTGGGTATTCATACCCTCTACCAACATCCCATGAGCATGATAATTTGCCAAATCAGTGAACCATGGCATACCTTGCTTCTCGGCCTCAACAAAATCTATGGACTCGTGAGGGAATTTATCTCCAATCGCCTCCTCACGAATCTCCTCTCTACTCGGATCCTTCAAACGGGAAAGGTGATCTGCAGCCACGTTCTCTGCTCCTCGTTTATCCTTAATCTCAATATCAAACTCAGAAAGCAAAAGAATCCACCGAATTAGACGAGGTTTGGCGTCCTTCTTTGCGAAAAGAAACCGCAAAGCCGAGTGATCAGTAAAAACGGTGGTCTTAGAGAGCACGAGATAAGAACGAAATTTATCAAAAGCAAACACAACCGCCAAGAGCTCTTTCTCAGTGGTTGTGTAGTTCTCCTGAGCATCATTAAGGGTCTTACTGGCGTAGTAGATAGGATGAAAATGTTTGTCACGCCTTTGCCCTAAGACTGCCCCGACTGCGTAGTCACTCGCATCACACATGAGCTCAAAAGGCAAGCTCCAGTCGGGTGAAACTAAGATAGGAGCACTCACCAACTGCTAATTCAAAAACTCAAAAGCCTTAAGACACTCCCCATCAAAGACAAAAGGAACGTCTTTCTCAAGAAGACGGGTCATGGGGCGAGTGATTTTGGAAAAATCCTTAATGAACCTACGATAGAAACCCGCATGACCAAGAAAACTACGAATGGACTTAACATTGGTCGGAGGTGGAAGCCTACTAATGGTGTCAATCTTAGCCCTATCAACCTCTATACCATCCCTAGAAATCTTATGTCCTAGAACTATCCCCTCAGTCACCATAAAGTGACATTTCTCCCAATTCAACATTAACTTAGACTCTACACATCTCTCTAGCATCCTCTCTAAGTTAACCAAGCAAACATCAAAAGAGCTACCATAAACCGAAAAATCATCCATGAAAACCTCCATAGACGTCTCAATCATATCCTGAAAAATAGCTATCATGCAACGCTGAAAGGTGGCCGGAGCGTTACATAACCCAAACGGCATGCGGCGATACGCATAAGTGCCATAGGGGCATGTAAAGGTGGTCTTC
This sequence comes from Ambrosia trifida, assembly GCA_028751855.1. NCBI lineage: Eukaryota > Viridiplantae > Streptophyta > Magnoliopsida > Asterales > Asteraceae > Ambrosia > Ambrosia trifida. Next base: position 80,226,258 of record CM054131.1, on the reverse strand, counting down.
TCCTGATCCTCCGGTGCAATGGGGATCTGGAAATAACCTGAAAATCCGTCAAGGAAACAGTAAAACTGCTGCCCTGCCAAACGCTCCAACATCTGATCAATGAACGGGAGAGGAAAATGGTCTTTCCTGGTGGCGTCATTCAGTCTCCTATAATCAATACAGACACGCCAACCAGTAACAGTACGCGTGGGAATGAGCTCATTCTTCTCATTAGTGACCACAGTCATCCCTCCCTTCTTAGGGACAACTTGAGTCGGGCTCACCCACGGGGAATCAGATATGGGATAGATCAGACCAGCATCCATGAGCTTAAGAACCTCCTTCCTAACAACATCCTGCATGTTTGGATTTAGGCGTCTCTGAGGCTGCACCACAGGCTTATAATCATCCTCCATGAGTATCCTGTGGGTACAGTAAGTAGGGCTGATGCCCTTGATGTCAGAGAGCCTCCATGCAATGGCTTGCTTATGTGCCTTCAACACATCAAGCAACCGACTCTTCTCCTCCTCCGTCAGTTTAGATGAAATAATGACGGGCAAACTAGCATTCTCCCCTAAGTAGGCATACTCTAAGTGAGAGGGTAAAACCTTAAGTTCTAAAGGCGGTGGTGTCTCTAATGAAGGTTTACTACTCTCCTCGCGAACCTCGCTAATCTCTAATGCCTCGGGAAACAAAGGGGCTTCCTCCCCAACTAACTCTAACTCCTCATCATGGGTCTCAACTACCAAATCACCCCCACAGATGTAATCAAGACATCGGTCCACACGAGAGATAAAAGAATTTATGAAGTAAACAGAGTCTGTGGGACCGCTAAAATCGTCTTGACTACCGGGGTATCTCATGGATTTGACGATCTCAAATGTGACCGTCTCGTCTCCTACGCGTAGAGTGATCTTCCCGTCAAAGACATCAATGAGTGCCTTGGCGGTACGCAGAAACGGACGACCTAGAATTAGAGGTACTTTGTCGTCTACCTCCATGTCAAGAATAACGAAATCCACGGGGAAAACAAATTTATCAACTTTCACCAACAAGTTTTCCACAATGCCCCGTGGATATTTGACCGATCGGTCAGCAAGGGATAAAGTCATGCGCGTTGGGGTCAGGTCACCTAGGTCTAGTTTCTCATAAAGAGAATAAGGCATCAGGTTGATACTAGCACCTAAGTCTGCCAACGCGTGGTTTTGAGTGTCACTACCAAACATACACGGGATTGTAAAAATCCCGGGGTCTGTCAATTTCTCCGGTAGCTTGTTCAAAACCACCGCAGAACATCCCGCAGTCAATGGAATGTTTGAGACCTCCCCCAGCCTATCTTTCCTTTTCAGAAGATCTTTAAGGAATTTGGCATATTTAGGCATATGCTGGAGGGCCTCAATGAACGGGAGATTGATTTTTAGCTGCTTAAACATATCTAGAAAATGTCCATACTCCTTAGCATATTTCTGGTTCCTAAGGCGGGCTGGGTATGGAAGACGAGAAGGATCAATCTCAGGGGTGGGCCTAGTCGGTGTGGGTGTCCTACCTATAACCTTCTCTGTCTGAGGCTCACTATTTGGTGCAGTACTTGCTGGGACTAGCCTAGGTTGCACCCTACTAGGAGCCTCCATCTCTATTTCCTCATCTAACTGCTCCTCTACCTCACTTTCTACCTGCTCACTGACTCTCTCTGCCCCTCTACCACTACGAGTGGTGACTGCTTTCAGTTGGGCGGCTGGGTTGGGTTGAGTACTACCCGAGAACTGGCCTTGGGGCCGCTCTTCCAACCGCCTAGCAATATCACCAACAGTACGCTGAAGATCTAAAAATGCAGAGTGGTGATTTTTCAACAAGGTGTCATGCTCTGCTAGAGTTTTCTGGGTGTGGGCATCTTTTGCTACTAACTGGGTTAAAAGCTCTTCTATCTTACCCAAACCACCCTCAATACCCGAACCTACCTTATTACCCGAATTTCCACCCGAATACTGACCCTGCCCCTGGTTATGAGTAGAGTTTGATGAGAAACCAGGGGGATTACCGGAAGATTTCCAGCTGAAGTTTGGATGATTCCTCCAACCTGGGTTGTAAGAATTTCCATAGGAGTTATTTGACCCGCGGTTCTGACCGCCTACAAAATCCACCTGTTCCTCCTAATGAATCAAAGGACATTCAGAAGTAGCATGCCCTCCCCTACACATCTCACACTTTTCAGATTTCAACTTCAACTCCTTCACTTCCTTAGTTAATGCATCTAAAGCAGCAGCCACACTAGTATCCAATGTGACTTGGTGAACACCTCGAGCTGGTGAGGTGGTACTAGGTGCAGGAATGGAATTCCTGAGTAAAATCCGCTGCTCATGGTCTGTCTGGGCAAAAATATCAAATAAGTCATTGCATTCGGCCGCAGTTTTCTTACCCATCATGTGGCCGCCTGCAGAAGTATCAAAGCGGTTCTTTGCCTCATAAGTTAGGCCATTGTAGAATTTCTCTACAAGGGCCCAATCAGTTAGACCATGTTGGGAGCACCTGCTAAGCAGGTTTTGAAAACGCTCCCATGCAAGATAATAAGGCTCATCAGGTTCCATCCGGAACGAATGGATCTGATCGCGAAGGCGGGATGCCTTGCTAGGTGGAAAGTACTTATTCAGAAAAGCTTCTTTAAGGGCATCCCAGGTGGTAAAAGTGTCAGTAGGGTGAGAGTCGAGCCAAGTGGCGGCTCGACCAGAAAGGGAAAAGGGGAACAAGTGGAGAAATTTAGCATCATCTGTGGCACCCTGTAGCTTAAAGGTAGCTAGGATGCGAGTCAGACGGGCTATGTGGGCCGGGGCATCCTCATCATCGCGGCCGTGGAATTGACAGGTGTTATTAATGGCCGTCATGATGTAGGAGGGTATCTGCCAGGACCCATCATTGTTGATGGCTGGAATGGTAATAGGGGAGTTAACTCCCGTAAAACCCTGGGTGGATTGTTGGTGGACAGTGCGACGTTCAGCCATTTGGGGAAAGTTTGGTGGTGGACTGGGTGGTGGGGAAGACGACCTAGAAGAACAAGAGCTAGAAGAACTTACCTCTTCAAGCTTAACTTCAGCAGCTGACTTGCTCCTCGAACGAGTAACTGGCATAAAACTGCAAAGTAGAAAATAAGAGAGGTAAGAGAAAAGCAGATAGAAGAAACTAAGAAAAATAGAAAAGACTCGAAATAAAAATAAAAATTAAAAATTAACTGAAAAAAAATAAAAATAACAAATAGCACAGATATTTCAGATAAGTTCAATCAAAGCTAATTAACGCAATCGCCAAGAGTCCCCGGCAACGGCGCCAAAAACTTGATGTGCTAAAAGTAGTTTAATAAAAATAACTAAATTAAACCTAAAACTAGACACCTAGTAATACTCTAGACTCTCTAAAACTAAACTACTGACAGGCAAGTGAACCTATCGACTCTAGTAAAGCTAAAGTAAGTCCGGATATCGAACCCACAGGACTCTAATGGAAAACGGTAACTAGACTCGAAAACTTATCTAAAACTGAAATAAAACTATTTATTATTTTAGAGGGGGGTTTACTAAAAACTAAATTCAAGAAAAATAAAGATTAACTAAAATAAACTAAACTGAACTTAAGACGTGAACTAAGCTGAACCAAATTCAAATGATGGTGGAAATACTACCTAGGTTAGAATCCTACTCATGACTGACGAACTTATATGGTTATGGAACTAGCTATGGAACCGGGATCTTCATATACTAAACTTACAGGATAAACTAGAGGACCCTCGACCCTTCTCAAGGAGAAACCTAAGGTTACCTATAAGCCGTTAAACTACCGATTGAGAGGTTACCCTTACAGGCTTACCTACTCTGATGATAAAGTACCCGCTAGACAGTCTACCTTACAGCGCGAAAGCCTCACTACACTAAAAGTGCAAGGGGTAACTATAGAAAACCTGACCTGACTCGATACGCAAGTAGTGGTAAGGAAACTAGGAAGATCTTCTTACAAAGCATCTAAATCTAGCAATTTAACATTCTAGACATATCGACAATCCCGCACCTTACAGCTATTGGAATTGGAAGAATACCTAGAACTACTCAATCAACAAAAACCACTCCTATGGAAAACACTAGCAATTTACCATAAACTAGTTGCTAACACAAAGTCCACAACCTAACACGCATTCATACATGAAAGACATTCACAAAAACGCATGTGGAGTAAGTAATTATCAATTGAACAAAACTAAGTACGCATAAACACCAGATCAAAAATAATCAAAGTCTTTACTAAATCATCAACCCATAGTCTAAGTTCCAAAAAACCATAAAAAAACGTTCATTCATTCATGAGTATTCATCATAACCTAAGTAGTAATGAAAATCTAGCCAATAAACATGTTCTAAACAGGAATAAAATCAATTCTAAGTTCATGAAACATAGTTTGCAATTCAAAAGAACAAAGGAACGAAGAACCCGAATGATTAAAACCCAAAACTCTCGATCCCAATGCTCAAAATCTTGACCCTTGGCCCTTCTCTCACCTCCTAGTGCTCCAGAGCAGCTTCTCCTTGTCAAAAGTGATGATAAAAACGATTCATGGCCGTTCAAGGGTTTTTAATATCGAAATTGGGCCAAAAACCAAGTTTTTCACGTTTTTACTCCCGTCACGTAGCGTGACGGGCTTCAGGTGATGTGGTCACGTAGCGTGACCAGCTTCAGGATCAGGGGGGATCCGTCACGTCGCGTGACCAGATGTGCTCTTTCCTGTCACGTAGCGTGACGAGACATAATTTTTCATTTTTTTCTTTTTTCGACTTCACGATCAACCGCGACTCGTCCGGAGGCTCGTTTTTTCTCGTTTAAGCTCCATTTTACTTCCTTTCTTGCCCGGACTCCTGTGCAACACAAAATACTAAATAGAATACGAAAATACCACAAAAACGACACAAACTGACTCGAAAATAATATAAACTATAGACCGAAAACAGATGTATTTTGCAATACATCAGTGGGCTAACGTTGAAGTGCAACGGTACACTCAGAATTTACAGGGAAGCGGTCCAGACTGGATGTTTGATTACAAAGATTTCTTTGAATTATTCAACCTAGATAGCTTGGTTGAAGAGGCTGTATTACGTTTATATTACGAGGTCGAAAACGCAGTGACATCACCGTTGGTGCGTCCGATCACCGTGAACCCCCAAACAGCTTCTAATGATACCAATGTTCCTGTCATTGAAGAAGAGGTATTTCAAGAAGCTTCCACAACGTTGAATTTATCAGAATCAGAAGATGACGACGATGATGTTACAAGTGAAGCTATCTTAGATCATGCTACAGTGACACCAGTGAACCCAACTACAAATGGTGCTTCATCATCGAATGTGGGTAATGATCTGGTTTCTGCAGAGAATTTAACTACTCAGACGAGAGTCCAAGTACCCGATTATCCGGAATCTCGGATACATCGAATCCACCCGATCGAGCAGGTTATTGGTGATCTTGGTTGCAGTGTCATGACGAGAGGTCAATTGAGGAATGCTAACTCACCGGAAAACCTTGGCAATCTTGCTTTATATGCCAAAATACAAAAATCTGGTTTTCAGAATGACTGGTCTTTTGCTTGTTATGTTTCGCACGTTGAGCCGCGAACTTACAAGGATGCTCTTTTGGACAACGCTTGGGTGGAAGCAATGCAAGAGGAGTTGTTGCAGTTTCAGAAACTTGGCGTTTGGACACTGACAGATTTGCCCTCGGGAAGAAAGAAGATTGGAACGAAGTGGGTTTTCAAATGCAAAAAGGATGATAGAGGAGTGATCGTAAGGAACAAAGCTCGTTTGGTTGTACAAGGATTTCATCAGGTTGAGGGAATCGATTATAACGAGATCTATGCACCAGTTACACGCTTAGAGGCAATCCGAATGTTTCTGGCGTTTGCATCATTCAAGAAATTTAAGGTGTATCAAATGGATGTCAAGAGCGCGTTTCTCTACGGTGTGGTCAAGGAGGAAGTATACGTAGGTCAACCACCAGGCTTTGAAGATCCTATTCACCGGGATAAGGTCTACGTTTTGAACAAAGCTCTCTACGGGTTGCACCAAGCTCCAAGGCAATGGTATGAGGAGCTGAGCACGTATCTTCTTTCAAAAGGATTCAAGCGAGGTTTGGTAGATTGCACACTGTTCACTAAACGAACAGGCGATGACTTGCTTCTAGTCCAGATTTATGTTGACGATATTATATTTGGGTCTACTAACGAACTTCTGTGTAGAGAATTTGAACGTGTTATGCAGGAAAAGTTCGAGATGAGCGCAATGGGAGAGATGCAGTTTTTCCTAGGCTTGCAGGTGGAACAAAGACCAACGGGGATCTTTATTCACCAGACGAAATACGTTTCTGAAGTCTTGAGCCGATTCCAGATGGATGATTCGAAGCCGATGGATACTCCAATACAACCTAATCACGGGATTGGAGTTGACGCTAAGGGGGAGCTAACTGATCCATTAACATACAGAGCAATCGTCGGATCTCCGATGTATCTCACCGCCTCCAGACCAGATATAATGTTTGCCACATGTCTGTGTGCCCGTTATCAATCGAAGCCGAAACAGAGTCATCTTGCAGCTGTCAAACGTATCCTTAGATATCTGAAGGGTTGTCCGTCGAGAGGACTATGGTACCCTAATGATGATAATTTTGACCTAATCGCTTTTAGTGATGCAGATTGGGGAGGCTGTGACAAAGACAGCAAATCCACAACGGCTGGATGCCAGTTTATGGGGAGCAGGCTCGTGACCTGGCAATGCAAGAAACAGACCGCAGTTGCATTATCCACATGTGAAGCAAAATACGTTTCAGCATCGAGCTGCTGCTCACAGGTTCTTTGGATCCAACAACAGATGGTGGACTATGGTTTGCAATTTCTTAAAACCCCTATTTACTGTGATAACGAAGCCGCAATCGCATTAACAAAAGACTTAGTAAATCACTCAAAGGCTAAACATATCCGGATTAAATACCATTTTATCCGTGATTGTTATGCTAAAGAGTTGATCGATATGGTCAAAATCCACACTGATTACCAACGTGCAGACCTTTTTACCAAAGCTTTTGATAAATCGAGATTTGAATATCTTTTGAAAGCTAACGGTATTAAAGAAAAACAAGACTGATCACCACCTCAGTTTATCGCTTTTTAGTTTAGTTTTACTGTTTTTTCAGAAAAATTCAAAAATCCAAAAACATTGAAAAATTTCAAAAACCATAAAAAATTAGAAAATTTCTTTGCTGACTGCTATATCTTCTTCCCTTAGATTAATGCCGTCAGATTTCTGTGAACAAACGATATCTGGACAGTCACATATTTGAAATGCTCCAGCTTATCCTTGGGAACAGTAAATTCAAAAATTTATAAAAATCAGAAAAACCAAAAATGATTTCCTGGAGAAAAAGGGGAAATGATAGTACATCAGTGGGGATCTGACACATTATAAAGTAATGTAATGCAATATAGGGCGTGTGTCTGAGTCTGTGTGATGTGCTGATAGGCTTCGTAGACCTATTACTGCGTGCCTGATACATACATATCAAACAAATTGTTGTGTGGATGAACTCCTCATGGGCATATGGTCTTGGTACCGTAATTTCGTTTGATAGGGTATTTGTACAAAACTCGGAGGTTTTGGGTCGTTATGTTATTAGTTGTCTGGGGATAGCCTCTCTGATCTTCTGCTGTAAGTCATTACGGACCTAGATCAGATAGGGTGTCTTTATAAAAGAGCTTTAAGCCAAATCCTAAAGTTACCGAATTGAGGAACTTTCCATGTTTTATGATAATCAAAGATTATCTATTACATCGTATTAATCACTGATGCAAATCATGATTGATATCAGTTCTCAACTTGGTAGAGTGCACATGTTACTTTGTTGCATTAATTTGCTGACCTATATACCTCTGTGCCTCATACCTTGTAAATTACAGACGACGAAAGCATAATCACGCTATACAATGAGTCTTTGTGCATTTACTTCTTGATACGGGAGTATGTCGTGTGCGTGGGAACCACAGACAATAATGTTTATACTATACATAATCGTATCAGTCTAAAGCACTGCACAAAAGTCTGCATGTGAGTTTATGTGGATCACAATATCAGCAGTTTCCAGTTCACACATTGTCTTTAATGATAATAATCAAAAAGATCAACGGTGTGATCAGATTTCTCAATAACTGATATGATCCCTTTACCGGAAATCCCAAAACATTTACTGCTTTAACTTTAAATTTCTGCATTTTATTTTTCTCGTCAAAAATTGCAAAACTCAAAAAGATTTTAGGTGTGTTTTAACATAAACTTTAGAAAATCCAAAAAGATTTTACATTTCTATCTTATTTTTGATAGCTGATGGTGGTTAATGACGATTTTCTAAACCTTGATGAACCATTTGAGCTTTGTAATCTTTAAATAAGAAAATATGATTGTCGGATGCTTAAAAGTTGGAAAATATTTTGAACGGGACTCGATTTTGAGATTTGGTAAATTTTCAAAATTTCCTGTTCACTTTCGCCCATTCGCTTGGGTCGAAGGAGGAATTTTTTGTTCATTCGTACGTTTAGATTTGGGCGAATGTGAGAGTTCTTAAGACATTTTCTATTTCGAACCCTTATGTTTCATTCGCACCTTTAATTAGGGGCGAAGGAGGCAAAAGCTTCACATTCGACCGGTGTGAACGGGCGAAGGAGCAGCCTATAAATACCCTTATCTGCTCATTCGACCCATTCGAATTTTTTTTCAAAAATTCTGATCTTAAGTCCACTTATTGCTCTTTGATTTTAGACCTTATCATTGTGTTCGTCTACGTGTGCTGATCATTTTGCATCATCTTATACAGGTTTTCATCATGTTTTGAGTGTTTAATCACGAATTTTCAGTGCAAGCCCTAACTGATATAAAACAGGAATTTAAACATGTTTTTAGGACTGGTTTTTGTTTAGGGATCATTGATTGAGTGTTTTAGGTGGAGATTATACAAAAACCTAGGGTGTTAAATCATCAGTCTGATTAATTGATTATCAAACCTGTTCGAACCCTAGTTTTTATAAGAAAACACTAAATCAATGGTTGTTTGTTAAAATTGATGATTAGGAAAGCTTTATCGGAGGTTTTAGGTGTTAGATGAATCAAAATGACAAGTTAAAACTAACTGGATTGCAAAATTGAAATTTGAAATAATGAACTGACACCTTCGTCCTTTTACGAACGGTCGAACGTGCAAAAACGGGCGAAGGAGAAGTTTTATCTGGGCGAATGAAGTTAAACGGTCGAATGAAACATTTTTATCAAAACTTTTCACATTCGAACCTTGAAACTTCACATTCGCACCAAGTTTTTCTCATTCGAACCTTTAAATGGTCGAATGTAGAAATTAAAATCCAAATTTTCAATTTTTGTTTATTTTGTTTGTTTTTAACGTGTTTACTTGATTTGTTTTGCAGTTTTAACCATGTCTGAACAGGAAGATACGAGTGTTCCTGCTGGATCATCCTCACAAGCTGCCGAGACAGCGAAGACTGATATTTTACCGTTCGAGAATGCACACAACTGCTGTGCATATCTTGGAGACGTGAAGAAGCACACAGAGTTTACTGGGATAATAGAGTTTGTGAAGAGGAGTCGGGTGATTGATGCAATTGCTACACCCGCTATCATTTACAGAGATTTGTTACAGGAGTTCTGGACAAATGCGAAGATGGACTTCTGGGATAACGAATCATCTCTGGTTAGCAAGATTCAAGGACAACTGATTATTGTGTCAGAGAATGATATTAGGGAAGCGTTGAAGCTTGAAGACGTCAAGACAGATCCTAGAGAACTCACCTGGACTGAATAAAGGAAGTGCTTTCTCAGAATGAAGTATAACGGACCGATCACTGATGGTTCGTTGCACAAAGGAAAGCCTTGTCCTCAGTTCAAGTACTTAGCACATGTTATGATACATGTCTTCGGATCAGCGGCTGGTGGTTATGATCTGATGAGGAAAAGCATAAGCTCGTTGATGGTAGCACTTATTTTGAACAAACCGTTCAATGTATCAGGAATGCTTATGGAACACTTGTTAGAGCCAGTGAGAGGAACAAGGACTATGAAGTTTCTGTTATATCCTAGATTCCTTCAGATGATTTTCGATTTGAAGTACAAAAAGTTGAAGAGAGATCCGAAGCAGATTATTGTTCAGGAACATATGAACATTAATACTCTTGCTAGGATGAAGGCTTATAAAGGTTTGTCTGTGAATGAAAGACCACCAGTGAGACGTTTGTTTGGTCACTTAATCAAGATTGATTATGAGGATCCTGGTCAAGATAAAGTAAGGCATGCTGACAGTGCATCGGACGAAGACAATCCGTTACATCCTGTTGACCCTGAGGCTAAACGAAAGCGTCAGGTTGTGAATGTGGGAGCAAAGAGTGGTAAAGGTAAAGAGAAAGAGATTAGAATTGAAGTTCAGACTGAAGCTGAACCAGCGAAGAAGAAGAAAGTGTCAAGAAGGCTAGAAACATGCGAATAGCTTCTAAACGTGCCACAGGTGCATAAATCTTGTTGTAGTTAATTCCTTCCACTTGATGATAACCTTGAACTACTAGTCGAGCTTTGTTTCTCACGATTACGCCTCTCTCATCCTTTTTGCACTTGAAAACCCATTTGGTTCCAATTTTCTTTCTGCATGGAGGTAAATCCGTTAGTGTCCACACTCCCAGTTTCTGAAACTGCAACAACTCATCTTGCATTGCCTCTACCCAAGCGTCATCCAAAAGAGCATCCTTGTAAGTCCGCATCTCAACCTGCGAAACATAACAAGAAAAGACCAGTCATTCTGACAACCAGATTTCTGAATTTTTGCATATAAAGCTAGAGCGCCAAGATTTTCCGGTGATTTTGCATTCCAAAGTTGTCTTCTAGTCATAACACTGCTACCAGGACCCCCAATTACTTGCTCGAGCGGGTGAATACGATGAATCCGAGATTCCGGATGATCAGGTACTTGCACTCCCGTTTGAGTAGTCAAATTCTCTGTCGAATCCAGATCATTACCCAAATTGGATGATGAAGCAACATTTGGATTTGGATTTCCTGGAGGTGTCTCTGTAGCAAAATCTAGAATAGCTTCACTTGTGACATCATCATCATCTTCCGATTATGATGAATTAAGAGTTGTGGAAGCTTCTTGGAAAACTTCTTCTTCTCGCTGTAGGAACATTGGCATCATTAGAAGTTATTGGAGGAGTTACGGTGATCGGACGCACCAACGGTGATGTCACTACGTTTTCATACTCGTAATAAAGTCTTAATACAGCCTCTTCAACCAAGTCATCTAGATTGAATGATTCAAAGAAATCTTTGTAATCAAACATCCAATCTGGACCGCTACCCTGTACATTCTGAGTATACCGTTTAACTTCAACGTTAGCCCACTCCTCTACCTGACGAGTTCGTTTGTTGAATACCCGTTTGAGCGGGGTTTCATATCCAACAAAGAATCCCTCTTCAGCATTTGGTGCAAACTTCTCAGATGGATTAAGCATAGTACACGGTGCTCCAAATGGTTCTAGATACTCTAAGTTCGGCTTTCGTCTGTTCAACAGTTCATAAGAAGTTTTGCCAAACTTCTTCACTGTTAACACACGATTCAATGTATACCATGTTGCGTATATGGCTTCATTCCAGAACATTACTGGAAGGTTAGAATCCGCAAGCATTGTTCTCGCCGCCTCAATTAGAGTCCTGTTTTTCCTTTCTGCAACACCTTTCTGTTGAGGGGTGTACAGAGCACTATATTCATGATGAATTCCTTTATCTTCACAAAGAGCATCCATCTGTGCATTTTTGAACTCCGTCCCATTATCACTCCGAATTCTTTTGATCTTCAGACCATAGACATTCTCTAATCGAGTAAACAGAACTTTCATGTTGTTAAAAGTATCGCTTTTATGATGCAGGCACATTACCCATGAGAATCTAGAATAATCGTCAGTAACCACAAGACAGTACAACTCTCCGCAATGACTCTTACGCTTGACAGGTCCGAATAGGTCCATGTGCAAATGCTCAAGTGGCATTTCGATAGAGTTTACTTTCTTTGGTTTGTGAGATTGTTTGTGCTGCTTTCCCTTTTTGCAACTCACACACTTGTCATTTAGATGAAAATGTTTGACATTAACGCCTTCGACAAGCCCATTCTTCACCAGATGATTCATTTTTCTGAGGTGAATGTGTCCCATCCTCCTATGCCACATAATAGATTCTTTTTCTGTAGCCTTGGAGAGGAAACACGTTACTTGGCCCTGAGTTTTCATCTCCTTTGACAATCCCTTTAGACAAACAAAATTCATCCAGAGTTTTGTTCCTGAACTCTGTCCCATTGTCACTTCTTATGCCTTTGACAGAGAGAGTATTTCTTCTCTACTTGTAGAATGAAGAATTTGATGATGTCAGCTGCCTCATCCTTCGAAAATAAGAAGAAGACCCATGTGAATCTTGAGTAGTCATCATTGATGACCAAGCAGTACTTATTCTTACCAAGGCTCATAATTTTAACTGGCCCAAATAAGTCCATATGTAGTAGTTGAAGACATGCGGTTGTTTTTTATTCTTCAATAGACTTATGGGAGCACGTATGTCGTTTTCCCTTAAGACAGGATACACAGTGTTTTTGACACTAGTATACTTTCAAGGGTAGACCTCTCACCAAGCCCATTTTTGTGACTTTATTTATGGTTTTAAAGTTCACATGGCCAAGTCTCCTATGCCAAAGGGTTGTCTCTGAATTTGATGCCTTTGAGAAGAAAAAGGCAGTGTTGTTCAGTACTTTGTCTTTCTGGCTATCAGCAAAGTATGATCTTCAATGATCTTCTCTATTAACTTCTGGCCTTCTAGTGATATGATCTTGCATGCTGTTTTGGTGAAAAAGGAAGAGTAATCTTTATCACACATTTGTGAAACACTTAGCAAGTTGTACTCAAGGTTTTCAACCAGATTGACCTTGTCAAACAGCATTTTCCCTAAGGATACAATGTCATATCCTAGCACATATCCCTTGGCATTATTCCTAAAGGACACAGATCCTTCTCTTTGACTTATGAAATTGTTGATCAGGTACCTGCATCCAGTCATGTGCATTGAGCCTCCACTATCAACATACCAAATGCTATTTAGACCTCTGGAGACCCTCTGCACATAGAGTAGATTAGTTAGATTTAGGAACCCAAGCCAATTTGGCTTTGGGTGTACTCTTAGGAATCGTAGCAGTTTGTTTTGGACCAAGTTTAGAAATCCATGTCTTTTTGGCAATGGATTTATTGTTGAGCACAATGGTGGGACCTTTTTGAGGTTCACCATCAACTTTGGTCATCAGATGTTTAACCAAATTTATTAAATTTTTCACCTCAGCAGTTTGTGAAACTGCTAATGGTTTAGGTCTAACTTGTGAAAGAGAATTTTGAGAGGAAGACTTTGGTTGAGATTTAGTCTTTATCTGAGAAAAGGTGTTACTTGGTTGCTGCTTGATGGAAAAGAAAGTGTTTTCATAATCTTGTTTGATTTGTTTTCCCACAACCAGTTGTAAAATCTTCTTATTGTACTGATTTCCTTTTCTATATCTGCGAAATTCTGTTTTGTGGTTAAACAGACCACAAATTTCACAAGGTTTTGCCTTTCCTTTTCTATTTTCAAGAGTTTTTGAAGGCAAAGTACTGACAGTTGTTAAATTTAGAATTTGGTCATCAGCAGTTTTCAGGATCTCAACTCCTGATGTAGATGAAACTACTGATGAGTCAATTTCAGTCATTTCTACTTCTGGAGGACTTTCTTTTTCATTTTTAAGAAAGTTCTGATGAAAATATTTGCAATCTTTCATTTCAGAAGTTTGAACTATTATACTCCCATCATCAGTAGTTTTGGGAGTAAAATAAGTTGGTGATTCAGTATGATTGTACCCAATGCCAAACTTAACATTTGATGTAGTTTGTTTGTTAAGCAGCCTTTGGTAACCTCTATATGACTCCACCCAATTTTCACAATCAACCTTGGTGTCAGCAAACTCTTTTCTGACTTTTCCTAGGTTTTCTATCATGCTTTTTATTTGTACTTGGGTTTCAATAGCATTATTAGTCAATGTAGAAATTTCTTTTGTTTTTGAAGCAAGTTTTCTTTCTAAATCACATTTCATTTGAGTGTATTTTCTTTTAGAGTCATTGGCTTTGCCTTGTAGATGCACATTGGTCTCTCTTATTAAAGCAAATGATTCTTTGCATGATTTTGAGCAAAGTTTTAAAAGAGACTCTTTAGATACCCGAGATAAGGCAGCATTAAAGTAGCATCCCGCAAAAGCCATTAAGGCAAATTCTTTCTACCATTATCAGGTTCACCCCAGTTGATGTCAAACATTTTGTTGTCTGCATCTGGACTGCATTCTATTGTATCAAAAGGAAGTCTTCTCTAGTCAACATACCCATTTATAAAGAGACTTTGTTGTGTGGGTTGTTGAACATATTGTGCACTTCCCTGTGTTCCAAAATTCCTATTGTAACTAGGGTTTGATTGGTTTTCAGACTGTGATTGGTTAAAGCTAGAGCTTCTACACACTCTAGCAAAGTGTCCCAACTTCTGACACTTATGACATCTCAATTTAGATTTGTCATAACCAACTTTTGTAGAACTGTTCAGTCCTGGAAATTTCCTGACCTTTTGGTGTAGTATATCCATTTCCTCTAAGTCATCACTTCTGAAAATTTTTAAATCATGCATTATAAAACACATATTATCAGTAGTTTGACTTTTTCATCATTGTCATAAGCTGGATATGACCTTTCTGGTGAGATCCCAGACAGTGTTTTAAAAACCGGTTTATACCGGCCGGTTGAACCGGTTATACCGCTTATCGGTGTCCTGGCCGGCACGAATCAATCCGGTAATATGGGGAAACGGTAAAGGATTTGAACCGCCGGTAAATTCCGGTATACCGGTTTATACCGTTATACCGGTACCGGTACAAGGTTAAATTTTGGACTTTATCGGCCCATAATGATGATATAGATGTCATGTTAAGTGAGAAAGAACATGAAACGGTTTCTTAAAGACAATGCTGCTTGGTATATATGTTACTTATCTTACGTAATTTTGGTATATTTTAGTTGTTGGTAACTAAAAATTCTTATTAAAGAATGTGGAATATGAAAATAGTTATACTTTTATTAATGAGGATGATGATGATAAAGAATTTTATCTTTTAAGCGATCATGAACTTGATGTTTTTATGATTCAACATTCTAATGACATAAACCAATTATACCCTTTTATATAAAATCAGCTTTGTTCAAAATTGAGTACTTTGCGATTTTTTTTCAATTATGGATTTACTTTTAAATTATTATTTTTTTACTACAAAATCATATACTTTTAGATTATTTTTTAGTTAAAGTTGTATTTATAAAATTGTAGGGTTAACTAGTCAATCCGGTTAAACCACCCGATATAACCCGGTTCAACCGGTTAAATCATTTTTAAGTCCAATCCGGTATGGTTAAAAAACCGGTTTTAAAACATTGATCCCAGCAGTTATGTCAATGTTATCAAAATATCCAAAATCAATAGAATAAGAAGGTGAATCTTGTCCTAAGAGTGTTGTGCTACCCGGAATATACTCATCAACAGTTTTTCCAGAATTTTGTAACTTTTTCTTTTGATTGATTTCTCTTTCAAAAGAAAGTAATCTCCCATGTAATTTTGTTTGAGAGAGAGAGAGAGAGAGAATCAAAATCTGGTCCTAACCTGAGAAGTATAGAATAAGTTTCCCATTTTTCTGGTAGAGACCTTAAAAATCTATGAAGCATAGATGAGTTTGTGTAGGTCTGAACATTTAAATTTAACTCTGATATTAGTGAAGAGAATCTTTCAAATTGTTGTGTTAAAGTCTCTCCATTAACATGAGTAAAGTTTTCATATTGTTGAGCAAGAATTTCTCTGGTGTTGGCTATCACCTCATCAGTTCCTCCAAACTATTCTTTTAGGCTATCCCACAGCTATTTGGCACTTTCACAGTGTAAATGCACATCATAAATTTCATTTGGGAGAGCCATAGCCAACATAGAGAATGCCTAAGCATCTAGCTCAAGTTTTAGAAAATCTTCTTCACTATAGTCTTTTGGTTTTTTTGTTCTTTCTACTTTAGTTTCTGGATCAGTTGTTACTGGTTTATGGGGTCCATACATGACAGACTTCCAACATCCAGTATTTTGTTGAGATAAAGTATGTTCCATCCTCCTTTTCCAGATATTATATTCATTTTTGACCAGCATAGGAGGCTTATTGGCAGATCTAGTATTATGAGGGTCCATTTTTAAGAAATTTGATTGATCAATGGTTTCTTAAAGTGATGGATGTTTAAAAAGTGAACTGAAATCATATATTGAATATCAATAAGAGCATGTGTCTGATTCTTAATTTGTTAGATTCATATTTGATCAGATGAACCAGAGCTCTGATACTAATTGTTGGACCAGTTTCTTGTTTAACAGTTCTTATCATGAACACTTGTATATTTGAACTATCAAAGTAAGTTGCACAGGGGATTAAAAGTTAAGTGTTCAAGTTAAAGTTCCACTTTTAAACAGGAGTTATTACTCCCGCTTGAGTTATGAAACTAAAGCAGCAAATGAGAATCTAAAAACAGTTAATGAATAAAACAGTAAATGCTTCAATGATTCTCAGATATATGGAAATTATAACTACAAAAGGAAATTGAAGGAATGTCTAAAATAATGGGATGAACCCATATATTTATAGACTAAAAGTAAACGTACATGAGAAGTATTGAAGCAATAGAATATGTACAAATACTACAACAGGCTGTAGCATTGGTACTTTTACAAAAGATCTAAAAATACTAATATTAAACTAAACTACTGAAGTACTAAGGCGGTGGGAAGGTTCTATCAAAACAGCTGATTAGTGACAAACTACTGATGAGTAGTTTGTCTTCAATAGTTCTTCAGTTGACTTGTCTGGTTAGACTTCAGAACTTCTGATCATTACTCTTTAGCACTTGATATCTTCTTCTTCAGTACTTTCAATGTTCTTCTTCAGTAGTTTCTATACTTAGCTTTATTTACAGAAACAGGAATTAGACTAAGGTTTCCAAATGTGGTTTCTTCAATCCTTTTTGTCCTTACAGAGATGATCAACAATGCCATAGACCCCAAACTTGGTGAGCTATCAAGAAGAATGGAAGATAAAAGAAGACAACTTGCTCATCTATCCGGTGTAACACCTCCACCTCCTTGGTTTCCAGAAGTGGATGAAGCCAAAAAGTGGGAGATGTCAAAGGAACCACAGGTTGTGTCTCTTGAAGCCTCTAAAAAGGCTAGAGAAGCACAACATCTCAAGGATGCCCAAAAAACAGACAGTCAAAACAAGACAAGAAATTGCTTTGAAAGAAAGACATGACTGGCAAGAAAAACAAGAGGGGATCCTTAGAGAGAAAGCTGAAAAGTTATGCCAAGGCAATGATGAAGAAACTGCTGAAGGCAAATCCAAAAGTACTGAAGACAATCCTTTAGTAGTTGATGCTCAGACCAACACTTCAAAAGTTGGTAGTTCCTGCGCTGAACCTGGACAGCCTTCTAAAGCAACAAAATCAAGCCCGACTGATATTCCAAAGCCTGTTCCCACTCCAAAAACCGTTTTGAACCCTACTCCGATATCATTTTCAAAAGAACAAATGGAGGAAAGTTCAAAAGAAGATAAGAAGAAGGCTATGGAACATGAAATCTGACTTGTCAACAGATGTTTTTGAAAGAGCTGTCATCAAATAGAATTTCACTTAGACCTTGCAATGTTATATCTTATATAAATCAATTAATTAATTAATAATAATGCTACAAACACTATTGATGAGAGTTTGTAAACTAACATATAGGTAAACAATAAAAATAGAGTTTCAAAGCTGTCCTTATTTGCCAACAAATGTTGTTAAAACAACTTTCATCAAAATAGATTTCAATTAGAATTTGCAATATGTCACGCAGATGAATTAAGTAATTATTACTATAATAATAACAATATCAATATTTGCTCATACAACTCTTATTATTTCCAATTAGACCCTATTAATGTTAAAATTCCTAAACACGCTTCCCTATGTGATTTAAAATTTTCCCTCCTAAAAATTCAAAACTTAGGACTTACTTATTAAAGATATTTTTAAAATAATTTTTATAATTATTTAATTATCAAAATGAAATGATGCTAATACAAATTCTTTAGAAAATTACCAGTCGGTTTGAAAAATGTTTTTTTATAAAATATAACCTCTCAAATTGAATATTATTGAACAATACAACCAACTTTATATATAATGATACAATGTTTTATCTAATATAAATCAATTAATTATTTAATTAAAATAATAAAATTAAAAATATTTCGTCTCAAAAAACTTTTTATTTGGAACTCAACACAGTTAATGTTCAGAATCGTAAATACACTTCCCTATCATAATTTTAAAAGTTCTCTCTTGAATATTCAAAACTTGGGCTTAAATGTATTATTTATTATTATAATTGGAAGATCTGTTTTACAACAACTGTTAATAATAACAACAGATGTTGTTAAAACAGCTGTCATCAAATAGAATTTCACTTCCAATGTTATATCTTATACAACAACTCTTATTACAACAACTCTTATTATTTGCAACTCGACCCTGTTAATGTTAAAATTCCTAAACACACTTCCCTATGTGATCTAAAACTTTCTCTCCTAAAAATTCAAAACTTTGGGCTTACTTATTAAAGATATATTTAAAATAATTTTTATAATTATTTAATTATCAAAATGAAAGGATGGTAATACAAATAAGATAATAATGCTACAAACACTATTGATGAGAGTTTGTAAACTAACATATAGGTAAAAAATAAAAATAGAGAGTGTAACAATAATATTCAAAATGTTCAGAATCGTAACAATAAAAATAGAGAGTGTGATTTGCTCTCAAAACTGTCATTATCTGCCACTAACAAAGTTAATGTTCAAAATTGATAAACACGCTTCCCAATGTTAATTTAAAATTTTATTCTTAAAAAACCAAAACTTTCCCTCTTTAAAATTCAAAATCGTAAACACGCTTCCCAAAAAAATGATTAGAACTTATTTGTATTATTTATTATAAATCGCAAAATTTGTAATGAAACAACTGTAATACAATTTTCAAAAAAGTTGAACAGATCTTCACAAACCAATTGTGATCGAATACAAATTCATTTTAAACTAAAACTATTTACAAACATGTATTTACCGTAGCTGTAATACAATATTCACAAAATTTGGAGAGATCTTCACAAAACAACTGTCAACGAATATAACTTCAATGTATACTATAGATGGTTTACAAACATGCTTTGACAATAAGTGTAATCCAATGTTCCGAAAAGTTAAACAAAAGTTCACAAAACAACTGTCATCGAATACAACTTGAATTTATACCATAGGCTATTTACAAACATGTCTTGAGCGTAAACACATATTACAAACAACTACTAAAATAATTCTAATATATCTTTTAATACTCTTCAGAAACCTCAAACGAATGTTGCTAATACATCAAAATCAACTTTGAATATAACATGTCTTTATACACCCATGAGTCTTCAACACATATGTTTGTTTCTTGGCAGGAATGGTTGAAGTTATGTGTTGTACATATAGAACCATTATTAATCTCCAAAAGATTAACCTTGAATACTTAACATACTCAAGGTGCTTCCTCACATACTCTGCTTGCTAACAGAACAAAAAAAAAACCCTTCAAAGTTAGACTTCGACTACAGGCGTTCAAAACAAAGTAAAGAAATAAGATATTTAACAAACATACCTGTTGACAAGCACAACAGTGGGAACCACAAAAACGGAAGTAGACGCAGACGACTTCCTCAAAAGATAAGCATAGTGGCGTAAAAGCATTATCGCAATCAATGTCTTTCCTAATGCCATCTGGAAAAACATTTCATTGCTTAAGCTAACGCCTCTATCTGTTAATGGAGAAATATTCACAATAACATTAATCAAACATGACTCAAATTAATCAAACACAAAGGTTGATCAGAAAACAAAATGAACACGTATTAAACACTCGAATAAATGAATTTAAAAACGGAAAGACATACCCTCTTGAGTTTGAGCCTGCCAATCTACAACCGTTCCTAATGGCAAGACTGATATTTTCCTTTGATTGTAAGAATCTTCAAAAGTCAAAAACTTTTTCAACGTAAATGCTCTAGTTGCTAATGGAGCAGACAAAATATTGAGGTTATTGATTAACATTGAGGTTATTGAAGAACAAAATGGATAAATTTTAATCTTATTGATAACATATATTAAAATTATTTTACCTGATGCTCGAGTGCTTTGACGTAAACGTAAATGTGAGAGAACCATCTGTTATGATTTAAAAATTATTTGAGAGATTTATAAATTCTTTGGGAAAAAGAGATGCACATGATACCTTTATATAGTTGTGTAATGGGGTATCGAATTTGAAATTTGAATTTGAATTTGGAGCTCAAATTTAAAACTAATAGTCATACAAAAGTCTGTTGTGTCAAGTGACAGTATTTAACTAATTTATTAACAACCACTGTGAGGCAAGTGGCATTATTACCACTGTTCAAGCAAGTGGGATTTTTTTATTATTTAATGTGACGTCAGTTTTTGCATCATATGTGCATTGGTGGCCAGTCTCTCCGGCTGACACATCAGCTTTCTGATGTCACTCACGCTTATCCTATTATGGAAAGTATAGATAGATACAGATATAGATTATTATTATTAGGTGCTCAGGCTACGACCAAAGTTCCTTGTTTACGCTTCAAATTCCATGAACACCTAACAAAATATAAAAACGAGTAAATAAGTACTAAAAACAAATAAAAATCTATAAAATGATACAGAAAGAAAAACAAACAAATACATGCTTAAAACTACTAAAAACTATATACAAAAAACTCAATTATGACTCAAAATACATAGGAAAATAGATGTGTTTTACGACACATCAATTGTTTAATTTGTATTCTTTTTACAGTTATTTACTTATATTTTACAATGAAAATATTATATATATATATATATGTGTGTGTGTGTGTATATATATATATATATATATATAGGGTAGGGTTCAAATAGGAACCAACCCTTAAGTAGGAACTATAGGAACCAATCTGAGCCATCCATCTTCAATGGCATGATTGTAAATAAGTAAAACTTTAATTAATTGTTATTTTAATAAAGGGGTATTAATGTCTTTTGTTCAATATCATTGTTATTAGGTAATTAATAAGAAACTCCTGTATATTTGGAAACAGCAAATTAGTGTTTATGGTATACCCAAACGTATTTATTGAATATATAATATTAAAATTATATCTCGGTATATATACAACAGTGTACATTGGTGTATATCAGTTTTTTTTGTTCATTCATCATCATCATCAAACACATATATACAACGGTGTGCATCAGTTATACATTGATGTATATCACTATTTTTCTTTTCATTCAACATCATCAACACAGATATACATTGGTGTATATTCGTTTTTTCATTCATCATCATCACTAACACAAAATATACATTGGTGTATATCAATTTTTTTTGTTCATTGGTGTTGAATGAAAAGAAAAAAAGTGATATACATATATACAACGGTGTACATCAGTTATACATTGATGTATATCACTTTTTTTCTTTTCATTCAACATCATCAACACAGATATACATTGGTGTATATTCGTTTTTTCATTCATCATCATCACCAACACAAGATATACATTGGTGTATATTCGTTTTTTCATTCGTCATCATTCAACATCATCAACACAGATATACATTTCATTTTTCCTAATGAATATACACATATGTATATTTAACGTAACATTTAGTACGTCATTTACCTACTATACTACACTTGTGTATAATAATTAATAGATATGTTGTTATACACTGGTGTATAACAACTAATAAACTAACAACAAATATTTTCATCGTTGTACAACCCAATAACTACATATAATACACTAGTGTATAACTATATCGTCATTCCAATACTGTACGTAAGTATGAATTCCATAATACAAAACAAACTTTTTCAAAAGTCAAAAATAAAACGAAACTATACGGATCATCCGATACAAATCACAAAAAAACGTATGAGAAAACGAAATACAGTTAAAAAAAACAATACATAAATACCTTGATTTTCAACACTATTTAGTAACAAAGGTTGTGATGGTGTTTCATGATCTTCTATCACATGAGATTGTGATTCAATGGTTTCATGTATAGAATTATTATCCATAACTTGGAATTATGAATCGTAGGACGATTTTAGTTTCTTTTTAATCGCAAGTTTTTTCAATCAAATTGAATTAAATCTTCTGATTGCTATGAACGTGATTTTTATGATTAAGGAATTAGAGATGATAATAGTTGAGAGATTTAAGGAAACCCACTCTTTAATTAAAACAACTGCCATATATAAAAAAGTCTTAATCAATTAAAAAGATAGTATTTAATTGTCTAATTACACAAATACCCCCTGGATCAAAATTATAAATGGATGGCTCAGATTGGTTCCTAAGTTCCTAACTAGGATATTGGTTCCTATTTGATCTTTTTCCTATATATATATATATATATACATATATAATGTAGTATTTATTGTGTTATTATTTGTATAATAATTTTATATGTATTTATAATGAAGTGATTGAAATTTGTAGTGGCATATGTAAAGTCTCACTAAAATTTAAATTATTGGCATTAAAGCAATAAAGCTAAATGTCACTAAAAGTGCATGTTATGCAAATATGACATACATAAAGTGCCACTAAAAAACTAAATTAGTGGCATAAAAGTTAACTACCACTAAAAGTGTCTGCCACTAAATGGCCTTTTATTTGTAGTGATTCAGAAAGCAAGCACTCTATTTTTGTTGAGATGTCATCGGTGAAAGGATCATATCAGCTAGAACCAGACTGAACACACGAGATATAATTGTTCACGGTAAATTATCTAAAGCACAGTAGCAGTCCAAAGCGATTACCAGCATATTGATCCACTTAAATAAACTTACATCATTGTCTTCAAAGCTTAACTTTATTGATTATGATTAAGAACATTTGACTGTAGGTACTGCGTGTCCCACAACATGACATATCCCCGCGATCAAGGTATGCACAAAGCTTGATCGTAACAGGTGAGTATATTGTTGTTATCTATATATTTTACAAGGTACGAGACACACGGGTGTACAGGTCAGCATATTTATGGATGCAGCAAAGTGACCGGTGTGTACTCAACCAGGGTTAAGACAAATACCGTTAGGTACGAATTTTTAGCTTTGGGCTTTTTGAGGTAGGCGCAAAGAGGGTTTTGGCATTTTCCTTTGGATTTTGCTCTTTTAAGATATCCTGGCTATGCTTAGGTCAACATATATCTGGATGCAACAGAAGGACAGTCAGGTTATCCCCGGATAGGCCAAACAATATAAAGACCCGAAACCTCTTATTTTGGCAATCTATCAACGCAAGAATTAAGATCATAAGATCGTACGTCGATATTATTATGGGCTGAGTATGCGTTGTAAGTCTGCCTACTGGTATATCACATGATAGAGCTGCAGTTGCACTTAGTAGTTAAGGTTCTCTATTCTGTTTTAAGTGCCACAGTCAAGCAGCTGATGGACTATCATGTCCTGTCTTTTACACAGTGACAGCTCATTTTTTTAAGAAAAATATTTACAAAAATACTTCAGTATCATATGGGAAATGTAAAATCACTTAGGATTCCTCATACTGTTCAGTTGCACCAACAAATCAAAACGAGCCCTATCAAATGCCTTGGTGTATAGGTCTGCCAAATTCTCTTTTGTGTCAACCTTTTCTAAATAAATCATTTTCTTTTCAAAACAATCCCTTATAAAGTGATGTCTGATATGAATATGTTTAGTTTTAGAAAAGTTGGTTGGATTTTTAGTTACGAATATGGCGGGTTTGTTATCAATCATAATGGGAGTATCTAGAAAATTCAAACTGTAATCCCTTATCTGTTGCTGTATCCACAAAAGCTATGAACAACAACTACCAAACTACAACGTATTTAGCCTCGCATGAGGACACCGCTATAGAGGTTTGCTTCTTGCATTTCCAGGATACTAGTCTCCCCCCAAGCAGTTGACATCCACCAGTCGTTGATTTGTTGTTCTGGTTGCATCCTCCGTAGTCTGAGTCAGTGTAAGACACGAGATCTAATTCACCATCTGAGGGATACCAGAGACCTAATTTGGGTTTCCCATTAAGGTATCTCATTATCCGTTTGACCGCGATCATATGGGACTCCTTTGGATCCACCTGAAACTTGGCACAAAGACAAACCGGAAACATAATGTCAGGTCTAGAAGCAGTTAAGTACATGAGTGAACCAATCATTGCCAGGTACTCTGTGGGGTCGACATGTTTGTCTCTTTCTGAATCTGGACCGAGATTGTGGTTGACCAGTAGAGGAGTAGCATAAAGTAGCATAAACAGTGTAATCAGTCATCTTGAAACGAGTCAGGATGTCATGCACATACTTGGTTTGATGATGAACATTCAATCTGCCTTCTGATCCACATGTAGACCTAGTAAGAACTTTAACTTCCCCATAGCACTCATTTCAAACTTTTTTTCATGACCTGCTCGAACTCCTTGCATAAAGTCTTCATTGGGTGACCCGAAGATTATCCCATATAGAGGTCATCCTTCAACTCCTGAGTCTTCTCACGAAAGGCTCGTAGCTGAGTATCATGGTGTCCGACCATATCCACACGTTGTCATCACCACGTGGCAAAATCCTAACTGTTCATTCAACAACATGCGCGCGTGGCTCACCACGCGCCTGACACCAGACGAATTTCTCGTCTGCCACACATCAGATGTGATAGACACCATCATGACAGGCCACATCGTGACATCCGTCACCCTCGTCTTTCATCTGATTGACAATAATAGCCCTTCAAATATTTCCATAATAGTCCCTGTAAGTTCGTCGTTTTTAAATTTAATTTTGAACGAACTAAAATTTTATCATTTATAATTATTACAGATCGGACATAAGTTTTAATCAAATGCGATGTGGAAACATATTCGTAAAAATATTTTATAAAAGAATCCAAGTTTTAAAAGTTTTAAAAGCTTTTAAGTTAAGTTTTGTTAACTTCTATAAAGGAAACTTAACCAAATAATATCAACTCACTAACATCACTAACTTAAGGGGCCACTTTTGCCAATTTGTGAAACTTGGAATTTAATTCAGTCAGACCCCCGCCTCCTTTCTGTTTTTTTTTCCGGTCACATAGTTGCCGGATCCGGCAACAATTACGGCAACTCATGTTGGTTTAATGCGATTTTAACCCAATTGAAGTACCATTTGCGTTTCTCCATCCTAATTAACTTATTCCAAACGGTTACCATACGTTTTAAACAATCATTTAACAAGATTATAGAAACCCACTTTGTAACCGTCGCGTGAAATCCGGCGATGAATAACGACTCAATAACGAATTGATATTTATAAATTGACCCTATACTTGATCTTGGAAACACTTTGCGAGTCTAAGCCCCGTCTTAAGCCGTTCATATCATACTCCATAATCTGCAAATGGGAACTATAGGTGCGACCAAAACCTTTTCCAGTTCGAACTGTTTCACGCATTGTAAGTCCAAATTGATACCTTCATTATGTTTCTAATACATTAGCATACGAAAGCCCTTTAGTTCCAAGGGTTAATCGCATCAGATTTGATTAATTATAAAACCTAGGGTTAGGGTTCTAAGTTGTAGAATTTGGGGAAGAAGAAGATGACACCTTAGGATTTAGTTAAAATCTTATCTTTTCAAATCAAGTAACAAGTTGGTACCTTGGAGCAGTGGTGGTGTGTGTGTGTTGATGCATGAGGGACGCGGGTTCGAGTCCTCTTGGACGCGAATCTATTGCTTTGTTTTGTTATTCCTTTTGCAATTTTCATTTTCTTATTTTTTTTAACTATATATAATATATAGAATTTGAAATATTCATAATAAATTCATTTTTGCTCCAAAAATTATGAAAATTTAGGAGTAGCTTCTTGACACCTCATAGAAAATTATCCCACTTTTAGTTTCTGGAAAATGTTTTATTTTTATTTTTATATTTTTATTGAATTAAATTGTTTTAATCATATTTAATTGATAAAAAATACATTTTTAATGATTTTAATCTCAAAATTTTTGATAAATTATTTCTAATGATTATGAACTGAAATAAAAATAATTGGTTCAGAAAACATTTATTTTTATTAATTTCCCTATTTTTAATCATTTAAACATGATTGAATATCATTAAATCAGTTTTAAATATAAATAAGGTTATAAAAATTAAAGGAAAATTATTTTTATTACTTTACATCAGAAAGTATCCATTTTATATAAAAAATAGCATTTTTGGATCATGTCTTGAATTATTAGTCTTACTTATGTTTAATTAGACATAATTAATTATATATTTATTTACACTATCTAACGTCTATTTTATAAATATTTTTCTTATAAAATAGAGATATCCTTACGTTCGAAAGTCTTTATTATCATTAGTTTGGATCATGGTGTAACTCATAATTATTTATTTAAATAGTTATGATTATTGTATTTATTGACAATAATTAGCTAAAGTAATTAGCTAAATTATTTTGCTTTAATTATTCAAGACATATTTTTACCTAAATATTCAATTGGTAATAATTATTATCTAAAACACATTTACACACTCTGGTATATTTTCTTTAATATACAATTTTTACATTAACGCGACTTATCATTAAAGCTCTAATTCCCCAAATCGACTTAGCCAGTGGCGAAGGTTTGTAGGGGCGGGGAGGGGCGGCCGACCCCCCCGGATTTTCGCGCAGAAGTTCCGATTATATAGTATCCGTATAGAAAATTTTGAAAATATAGGGTTTCGACCCCCCGAAACTGGTTTTCGACCCCCCGAAACCAGTGACTTCCGACCCCCCGAACCTTCGGGTCAAGCTTCGCCACTGGACTTAGCAAACCCTAATGCCTTAGACCCTAGATACCTTAGACTTTTAAGACATTTCATTTATTAGTATTCTTATACATTATAGGTAGAATTCTTCGGAATTCCCATTTCTTAACTCACGACAGCTTAAGTTGGATTTTGATCGCTTTCGCAAACGGTGAGTATATCTTTCCCCTTTTTACTGTTTTACTATTTGAGGTGACTCATGTACTTACTATCAATTTTCTATTTCATCTTACTAAATGCAATTCTCATGTGTGTTTGCTTTATGTTAATTGGTGTGTCTATGACTTGTCAAAATCATTAACCGTTCTGCGGCCTAGCATTTCAATGAATAGTACTATGGTATACCCCCTTGAGACTCTGTTAAGAGAATCTTGGTCATTGTCTTGTTAATTCATTATTCAGTTGGTTATTCATGTGTTAGTCATTATTCATAGGCTTGGTTTTGAACGGATATTACTTATTACATAATTGCAAATGGTACCGCACATGAATTGCTAAACACTTTTTCTACTATATTTATTCAAACAGGGTATGCTCACCAATACATTTTTGTATTAACATATACTATTTTCGTACATGTTTCAGGTTATTTATGAGATGACTTTTAAGCTTTTGGAATTTTACTTAGATTTTGGATTCATTGTATTTCAGTTTAGTTGACATCTAGAATTGTTGTATTTCATTTCGATGTAATAAACTATTTAATCAATATATCAATATTTACACTTTTAGTCCATGAGCTATTGAACAATCGTCACTACGTGACACCTCGATGTTTCTGCCATCGGTTGGGGTGTTACACACACAGCTGTCTGACACAGCAGACTCCTCGTCATCCACCAAATCTCCCTTCCGATGTTATTACAACTTTTCAAATTCTCAACGCATTAACTCCAAATGATTGGCGACACATTCAATTCCAATTATTTCCACATTTATTGCAACTCCAGCGGCGCATTAACTACGCCAACAATAGAGACACGTCACCCAACACACTTGAACGCCAACAAAGGTCGTCGGGTAGCCGCCGGCGCTATTCTTACGTCTACAAAAAGACGTTCCCCGCCTGACTCCTTTCCAGGATCAGAATGACGTCACCTCTCGCGAAACGTTGACGTAAATTCAAGAAAGACGTTCTCCGCCTGACTCCTTTTCAGGATCAGGATGACGTCACCTCCCGCGAAACGTTGACATAAAATTCAAAAAGACGTTCTCTGCCTGACTCCTTTTCAGGATCAGGATGACGTCACCTCTCACGGAACGTTGACGTAAAATCCAAAAAGACGTTCTCCGCTTGATTCCTTTTCAGGGTCAGGATGATGTCAGCTCACTCAGAATGTTGGCGTAATATCTAAAAAGGCGTTCTCCGCCTGACTCCTTTTCAGGATAAGGATGACATCACCTCTCACAGAATGTTGACGTAAATTCAGGAAAGACGTTCCCCGCCATAACTTTTTCAGGATCAGCCATGACGTCTCTCCTCGCGGAAGCGCGACATAAAATTCAAAAAGACATTCTTCGCCTGACTCCTTTTCAAGATCAGGCATGCCACGTCATCCTTGGTAGAGATTTCACGTCAACAGCAACACGTCCCACCTAGATTGTTCTCGGAAGGTCAAGACAGATGAGCGGTCATCCGCGGTCAACACTCAATATAGTCTACTACTCCTCCTGCTCTTCAACAAGACCATGAGAAGCACTAAACTGGGGGGAAGGGTGTAACACCCCAACCGATGGTGGAAACATCGGGATGTCACGTAGTGATGATTGTTCAATAGCTCATGGTGAATAATAAATTTCATTAAATGATTTAAATAAATTACATACAATTGTTCTACAAGAATTCGTACATCAAAATGAATAATACTATGCACACATCTTCAAGCACTAACTCAAATCTTCAAGCAAGTAGAACCTGAAACATGTTAAGTTGAAAATATTTTGGGTCAACAAAAGTTGGTGAGAATACATAGGTTTTTGAAAATAATTGATAACAATAGTTTGTACAACATTCACAATTGTATGATGATAGAGTATGATACCGACATGTAACAATGCATCTTTGTAAAACCAAACCTTGTGTCGACTGATGAGTAACTCGCAAGTTAGTTAAATGTTGTTACTGTTATCGATCATCCCTGAATTTATGTGGGGGGATGGGTTTGTCAGACCTATAGCGCTATAATCTAAACAGGCGGCTTGATCAATGTTAATGATTGTACTGTGTCTTTTTGTTACAGTGAAATGATAGAATGATGTTGTAATTGAATCACAAGTAAATATGAGTAAATGACAGTATAAAATGTTTAAACATGTTTCACCCCAAAAATAGTGAAAATAGAGTAAAGGGGCTATGTAAACTCACCTTAAAATGTTAAGTCTCGTGATATAGAATATGTGTTGCCCAACAATGCCAAATATCACCCTATAATAAGGTAATAAATATGTCTAAGTCTATCTACAAATGTATATGTTCTAGGGCCTCGGATTGGGGATAAATGCTCGTTTGATTAATAATAAAAATATTTGATAATTGAGAGAAACTTAGTAAATAAATAGACAAAAATCTTTTTATAAAATTTGAATTTAAGGTGATCACAATAATGAGTATAAAGTATACAAATAATTTTTATAAAATTATTTTCTTTAAAATAGAATATTAATTCTATTTATAACAATTTGTCAAAATTTAACTTTAATATTTAAAAATACTAAAATTAAAGAATTATTAGTTTAAAAATTATATTTCTGTTCCAAATAATCAGAAATAATTTGTATAAAATTTTGGTGCAAAAATATTAAAAATTGGATTTATTATGATTTAATTATGATTAAAACTAACAAAAATTGATTAAAAATATTAAATAAATGATTTTTCAGAAATAAAAATCATTTCAGAAAAGTTTATTGTTATATAAGCTCAAAATAATTTTTGTGGAAATTTATAAAATTGTTTTGATATTTTAATAGAATTTTATAAATATAATAGAATAAACTTAATTTATTTATTAAATATATTAAATAAATAAATTTTTGAAAACTAAAAATTGTAAGTTGAACTTTTTCATTAGATTAACTTAAAATAATTTTTGTAGAATTATTAAAAGAGTTTTAATATTTTAAAACGAATTTATAAAATATAAGTAATATATATAATTAATCTTGATTGTTTTGATTAAAAACAAAATAAAGAAAAAGGGTTTGCCACAGCCGGGGATCGAACCCACGTGGCTCAGTTAGTGGGCACCAGACACAACCACTTGGTCTAGACCAGTGGTTGTATTTGGGTTCAGTTTATTTAAAATAAATAATATAAGTAAAATCGTGTTCTTCCCGAAATTCAAACATACGAGCCCTAGATTTGCAATTGATCAAATCACACAACATTAACCCAATTAACCATAGGGTTAATGTTGTGTATCTGCCGATTAATGAAACCCACAAGAAAAATCACACTTACAAAGATGATTCGAATACGTATGATTAGTCAAAGCCTCGAAGTCAAACTCGAACAAAAACCCAAGAACAGAAGATCGTTAATAGAAATTGGAGGTTTAGAAAGAATGAATGGCGAGTTGTGAAGGTCCAAAGGGGTTCAATTTATAGTGATGATGTCTGGATCGTAAGATTGGAATGTTTGACCCACCATTGAAGGTATACGCGTGTAATTGATGATAATTGACTCAAATTGATGATGTTTGACGTGTAATGGACGCAGATAATCTATCAAAATGCTAATTACGTTTTACTTACCATGTTTGTGTGCTAAATTGATAAATTAATGGGTTTGTGGTGCTGTCTCTCGCAGCAGCGAGCAAGGGAAGGGGAAAAC
Source organism: Ambrosia trifida (assembly GCA_028751855.1). Lineage (NCBI taxonomy): Eukaryota > Viridiplantae > Streptophyta > Magnoliopsida > Asterales > Asteraceae > Ambrosia > Ambrosia trifida. Next base: position 80,195,276 of record CM054131.1, on the reverse strand, counting down.
AAAGGATCTTAAACATATTAAATAGTTAGTGGAATGGAATTAAAACAAGAAATCAGTGTGGCTCAGATGGTTGGTGCGCATGTGTTGTGTCTCGTTGGCTCCGGTTCGAACCCCAGCAGAAACAAAAAAATTTTTTTTTAACTTTAGGGAAGGAGGTGTTGGGCCGGTTTCTAGGTGGGCCGAGGTTTAGCTGGGTTGGGCTGGGCTAGTGGTGATGGACCAAGGAGCTGGGCCGAACATGGGGCTGTTTGCAGGCTTCCCACAAAGGGGTTGGGTTTATATTTGTGTTTGTAAAAGTTTTTCTTTATTATTATTATTATTATTATTATTATTATTATTATTATTATTATTATTATTATTATTAATATAAGCTGGGTGATAAAAACTTAGGCTTAATAGTATAAAATTAATGATAAAGTAAGGGCTTTAATGTATTAGAATTTGAAAAATTTTGCGATGTTACAGTCTCCCCTACTTTTGGAAACTTCGTCCTGAAGTTATTTAAAACATAGGGTTGAAAATAAAAATAGTTGTGATTTGGGTTATAGCATGACATGAATGAACTACCAGACAACTAGCGTTTATAACCTTGATAGAATTTCACACTACCTTAACATACCTGTAAATTCATGATTACGTTCCAGACCGCAATCACCAATTTACCTTACATTAAGGTTTTGCGTCCTTCTATGACTCCACCGATTGTTGAGCAGGCTCGATAGCCTCCACCAGTCGTGGAGTAGGTTGTAGGGCCTCTCTCGACTGTTGAAAAGGCATAATGACCTCTACCAATCGTTGAGTAGGTTTGATAGCCTCCACCAGTCGTGAGCAGGTTGTAGGGCCTCTCCCGACTGTTGAAAAGGCATGATGACCTCTATTAAGTTCAGCACATAGATTGCAAATTGATAACACGTTTATGCACAGTATAGGAGTTGTAGTTGTATAGATTTATATAATTTGTTCACATTCAAACAATCATGCACCATGTAACAACTCTCAGACAAAAATTTCAATACTAGAATTTATTATTTGAATCAAATAGCGTCAATACATAGAATAAAAGCAACCAATAGTCAAATGGTGAGACTTGCTGTTAGGTAGCTGGAGGGTCTTGATCCCTGTTTAGTTTAGGGCATCGGTTACGGAAGTGATTTGGGTCTCCACATTCATAGCATTGACCATAGTTGTATCGATTAGGATTAGCAGCCTGAGCAGGGTTGGTGGGTTGGTTGGCATTAGGATTTGGGGTCTCACGACACGTGTTGGCCAGGTGGCCATACTTTCCACAATTGGTGCACAAGCGACACGCTGAAGCAGTGGGATGATGTCGGTTGCATGTGTTACACAATGGATAGTTTCCTATATAGGGTTTCTTGTTAGAAGCTTGGGTGGTGAGGTTGGCATCAGGATCCCTGGCCTTACGCTTCTGGTTTTCAGTAGTTACCGCGGCTACAATACTTGCTTTATTGCCTTTCCGAACTAAGGTCCCGTTCTTTACGTGATTGTCAGTTAAGGTAGCTGCTAAACGCTTGGCCTCTTCAAGGGTAGCAGGGTTCCTTCCCCATACCGTGTCCTGAATCTGCATGGGCAAACCACCGATATACTTCTCGATGGCTACAGGTAGCGGAGTGACCTTATGAGGTAGTATCAGACTGAGCTCATAGAAGCGAGTATTATAAGCAAGGTTTTCCCCACTATCCTGAGCAAGGGTGTGGAACTCGTCCTCGAATTTCTTGACCTCGTTACGTGGGCAAAATTCATCTTTCATTATCTCCTTGACTTGATCCCAGGTCATAGTAAGTGCAACTTCAGCTCCTCGGGTGCGCTTTTCCTCATTCCACCAAGTGAGCGCTCGTTTGTGAAGAACACTCATAGCATAACGGACCTTAAAGTTATCGGGACACTCACTGTTAATGAAGGTACTCTCAATACCCTCAAACCATTGTAGGAGACCAGTAGCTCCTTCATCTCCACTGAACTTAGGGGGATTACAGGAATTAAAGTGCTTAAGAGTGCAAGCTGGGAGACCATTCCCGTTTCCATGGTGGTTTCCATTACCGTTTCCGTTGCCGTTGCCGTTTCCATTACCGTTCATCTGTATGACTTGAGCCAATAAGTTAGGAACCAGAGTCGCGATCTGCTGTGCCATTTGTTGGGAAATGATCACAGCCAGTTGGGCATCAATGCCATTGTTGTTGTTGTTGTTGTTATGGTTGTCGTGGTTGTTATTGTTGCTATTTCCTTCCTCATGATTACCACCATTGTTATTGCGAGTACTGCGACGTGGAGACATGATCTGTAAGAGACACAATGAAATGAATGAGATTATATAAGGAATGTAATCATTTATTCATAAATTAAAACGAATAAACGAAAACGTTGACTTATCAAAGATTCTAAATTCTAATAACATATGAATACATGCTTTAGCCTATAAGTGAACACTCATCCTGAGAATTCCCAGGTAGGCATCCGGGTCCCTCGTCTGATTGGGATATATGCGCAATGCCAGCCTAGACAGAAGACTCAGAATACAGGCGTTCACCCTTCCAGATTGCACGTGTTCGTTATTAAAATCTAGAACTTCGACGAGATCTCAAGGTGGTTCAGGTTAAACCTGAGGATTTTGTCCTATTAGTCTAAGAGTAGATCCAGTGATGGAGAGCAACCTTCTTGTAAGGATGAAAGTAGGCATAAGAAGTAGGAGGGAGATAGAGTATAGCAAGTAAAAGAAGCAAGTACTGGTTAAATCCTATGGTTATAGACTAGATTATTTTTCTAATAACCTAATTCCCTATAACCATGGCTCTGATACCAATCTGTAACACCCCAACCGATGGCGGAAACATCGGGATGTCACGTAGTGATGATTGTTCAGTAGCTCATGGTGAATAATAAATTTCATTAAATGATTTAAATAAATTACATACAATTGTTCTACAAGAATTCGTACATCAAAATGAATAATACTATGCACACATCTTCAAGCACTAACTCAAATCTTCAAGCAAGTAGAACCTGAAACATGTTAAGTTGAAAATATTTTGGGTCAACAAAAGTTGGTGAGAATACATAGGTTTTTGAAAATAATTGATAACAATAGTTTGTACAACATTCACAGTTGTATGATGATAGAGTATGATACCGACATGTAACAATGCGTCTTTGTACAACCAAACCTTGTGTCGACTGATGACTAACTCGCAAGTTAGTTAAATGTTGTTACTGTTATCGATCATCCCTGAATTTATGCGGGGGGATGAGTTTGTCAGACCTATAGCGCTATAATCTAAACAGGCGGCTTGATCAATGTTAATGATTGTACTGTGTCTTTTTGTTACAGTGAAATGATAGAATGATGTTGTAATTGAATCGCAAGTAAATATGAGTAAATGATAGTATAAAATGTTTAAACATGTTTCACCCCAAAAATAGTGAAAATAGAGTAAAGGGGCTATGTAAATTCACCTTAAAATGTTAAAAACTCACCTTAAAATGTTAAGTCTCGTGATATAGAATATGTGTTGCCCAACAATGCCAAATATCACCCTATAATAAGGTAATAAATATGTCTAAGTCTATCTACAAATATATATGTTCTAGGGCCTTGGATTGGGGATAAATGCTCATTTGATTAATAATAAAAATGTTTGATAATTTAGAGAAATTTAGTAAATAAATAGACAAAAATCTTTTTATAAAATTTGAATTTAAGGTGATCACAATAATGAGTTTAAAGTATAAAAATAATTTTTATAAAATTATTTTCTTTAAAATAGAATATTAATTCTATTTATAACAATTTGTCAAAATTTAACTTTAATATTTAAAAATACTAAAATTAAAGAATTATTAGTTTAAAAATTATATTTCTGTTCCAAATAATCAGAAATAATTTGTATAAAATTTTGGTGCAAAAATATTAAAAATTGGATTTATTATGATTTAATTATGATTAAAACTAACAAAAATTGATTAAAAATATTAAATAAATGATTTTTCAGAAATAAAAATCATTTCAGAAAAGTTTATTGTTATATAAGCTCAGAATAATTTTTGTGGAAATTTATAAAATTGTTTTGATATTTTAATAGAATTTTATAAATATAATAGAATAAACTTAATTTATTTATTAAATATATTAAATAAATAAATTTTTGAAAACTAAAAATTGTAAGTTGAACTTTTTCATTAGATTAACTTAAAATAATATTTGTAGAATTATTAAAAGAGCTTTAATATTTTAAAACGAATTTATAAAATATAAGTAATATATATAATTAATCTTGATTGTTTTGATTAAAAACAAAATAAAGAAAAAGGGTTTGCCACAGCCGGGGATCGAACCCGCGTGGCTCAGTTAGTGGGCACCAGACACAACCACTTGGTCCAGACCAGTGGTTGTATTTGGGTTCAGTTTATTTAAAATAAATAATATAAGTAAAATCGTGTTCTTCCCCAAATTCAAACATACGAGCCCTAGATTTGCAATTGATCAAATCACACAACATTAACCCAATTAACCATAGGGTTAATGTTGTGTATCTGCCGATTAATGAAACCCACAAGAAAAATCACACTTACAAAGATGATTCGAATACGTATGATTAGTCAAAGCCTCGAAGTCAAACTCGAACAAAAACCCAAGAACAGAAGATCGTTAATAGAAATTGGAGGTTTAGAAAGAATGAATGGCGAGTTGTGAAGGTCCAGAGGGGTTCAATTTATAGTGATGATGTCTGGATCGTAAGATTGGAATGTTTGACCCACCATTGAAGGTGTACGCGTGTAATTGATGATAATTGACTCAAATTGATGATGTTTGACGTGTAATGGACGCGGATAATCTATCAAAATGCTAATAACGTTTTACTTACCATGTTTGTGTGCTAAATTGATAAATTAATGGGTTTGTGGTGCTGTCTCTCGCAGCAGCGAGCAAGGGAAGGGGAAAACAAAGGATCTTAAACATATTAAATAGTTAGTGGAATGGAATTAAAACAAGAAATCAGTGTGGCTCAGATGGTTGGTGCGCGTGTGTTGTGTCTCGTTGGCTTCGGTTCGAACCCCAGCAGAAACAAATTTTTTTTTTTTTAACTTTAGGGAAGGAGGTGTTGGGCCGGTTTCTAGGTGGGCCGAGGTTTAGCTGGGTTGGGCTGGGCTAGTGGTGATGGACCAAGGAGCTGGGCCGAACATGGGGCTTTTTGCAGGCTTCTCACAAAGGGGTTGGGTTTATATTTGTGTTTGTAAAAGTTTTTCTTTATTATTATTATTATTATTAATATAAGTTGGGTGATAAAAACTTAGGCTTAATAGTATAAAATTAATGATAAAGTAAGGGCTTTAATGTATTAGAATTTGAAAAATTTTGCGATGTTACAGGGGGGGACTTTAAGGGATCGGGTACCTAATTCTAGCGCGTATAGGTACCCCTGTCCCATAAAGTGAATTTTTAATAAGTAGCCCGCAGAGCATTAATCCGTGGAGTCAACCCTTGGAACAAGCTCCACCACCAGTATGCGCGATCTCATTCGCGCAATGTGGCAATATGTACAGTCATCTCTCCCCCGGAGCTAATCTCGCGCATGCAAACCGGCTCACCTGCGTGATGCGGTCAGCCATACAACGTTACCAGCACAAAGGAATCTTCACGCGTACACATACTCGCGGAATATTCGTCCAGCCTCAGCTTTTAATACGAGGTACGGACGATCAAGAATGAATAAGATTTGGTCAGATCTGGACAGGTCTTTTGACTAACCAAATAGCGACACGTGTCAGGAGTGCTCAAACAACCGCTGATAGTGTCACACCACGACAAAGGCGGAAACACGTGGCGCGACGGTTCAAAAGCATAAAGTCAAGGTTATTGCTAAACACAAGTAATTTAAGAAAATGGGTCATTTATTATGACGTCAAATTTGTTTTCAAACATTACACAAAAGTTAATTGTTTTTAAGATAAACATAGAGGTTTCTCATATATATCCCAAATGCCTTGGGAAATAAAAGTGAAACCCCGCAAAAGTTCGACGTCGCATTGGAGATTCTCCGACCCAGCTTGCCTGATCCTTCTTCATCTAGTTACCTGAAAGATATGTTTTAAAAGTTTCGTCAATATAAATATATTGGTGAGTTCACAGGTTTTCAGTTTCTAAAACTTGAATACTTGGGAATACCATGTTATGACAATGTATAGGAGTTGCAAATTCCTATAAATCTACTTGAGACTATAATCAAACCAAGACGTATATAAATAAAATGCCCCGCTCCAAGTCGTTGCTCGGTTTCCCACGACTTAAGTTCAGAATATTTGCACCCCAGGCATAACCTAATGCATAATCGACGCTATCGATTAGGGGTGGGCCTTGTCAGGCACCAATAGTACTATTCGAATATTCCTCCGGTTTCAATCTCCGAATAAATGATTATAGAGGCGAGGACTCAACCCCGAGTGGCGGTCACACCTCAAGTAATAAACCCGTCAAACATTTCCCTAACATATCTTTCCCCCGAAAACGTAAAAATAGTTTAAAATGGGGCCGTGAAACTCACCTGAAACTGCGTCTGGCTCAAAAGGTAGATAGCAAGTGGGTGGTTTCGCACCTACAAACGTCCTAGACATATAAGTCACTATTCCTATAGTGCATGTGCCTTGGCAAGTTGTACACCCAACTCCCGACCACAAGTTGTTCCAAATCCCGTTTAATTAAGCGCGTATCCTAGGTTTTGTTGGCGTTACATTACCCTTTGTACTACAAGTTATATATTACTCTTGTTAATATTTCCATAACTTGTATCTTATCATCATCGGCTCGGCTTCACTTAACATATAATTATTTTCCCATTTAAATAATTATACTTAAGATCGCATCGCTCGATATAATATATATTTCAACCCTCGACCCGACTCACTTTGCCGCACATTTGTTTTCCCATTTAAACAAATATACTAAGATCTTGTCGTTCGATTGTATATTCTTAACGTCCCATTTCAGCTCACCATACCGTATATTTATTTTCCCATTCAAATAAATATACTAGGATTTCGTTGGTACGGCATACACATATATATATCTTTGTCTTCTCGTCGCGGCTTTCCTTCCCACATATCTACTTTCCCATTAAGTAGATATACTAGAATTTTGTCGCGACGAGCGTACATCTATATATAAATGTGTAATTTTTCTCGTTAAGTATATACGTTTGTTTAACGTCTTATTTGTTTATGTCATGTGTTTCTCCCACGAATAATTCTCTTAACACTTAGGAAAGTGTTTATTAGTTTTCACCCAATGTATATATATATTTTACTTCTTAAAATATATATTTTTCTTATCTTGCCGCAATGGTATTTTTCTCATGTTTTGTCCGTGTACGGTTCGTTAACGCGTCTTAGTTCGATATCTTAACTCGATTAGTTAATTTTTCCAAGTTTTTCCCAACATGTATTTTATAGAAATATTATCCATATTTCTTCCTCTTTTTCACATGTTACTTGGATGGTTTAAAATACTTATGTATTTTTAACCCAACTTGTTAACTTAACTACAAAAATGTTTCCAACACTTTTATATTCCCATTTATATAAAAGTATTCATTTTTGTATAAGTCTTCCAAGTTTGTTTAATATTTTTATAAAATCTCTATTTTATAAAAATCCTTATGTTAAAACCCTTTATATTTTTATAACTTTCAAAAATACACTTTTATTCAAAATACCCAAGTATTTCTACTAGCATTTACAAAAATCATCCTTAGACTTTATTACTTACATTTTTGACACCAAACTTTCCATACTTGTATTTTTGGACTAATAGTTTCTAAAATATCCATTTTAGTCCTCTAACTTTCAAAGTTGCAATTTTAGTCCCTTAACTTACAAAAGTTGCATTTTTCCATTCTAACTTTCAAAGTTAACATTTTTCACTCAAAATAGTAGACTTTGAAGATTCAACTTTTTATTGGTAAGTTATTTTTGTATCAAAACACTTATGTTAGTCTTGTATTTCATATGGAAGACTAATTATATGTGTGTTTTATGTATTTGTCCATTTTATCAAAATATCATTCATCTAAGTAAGCTAACTTAGATTTTCCATCTTCTTCATTTATGAACTTCTAACATGTTTTACCACATATTATAACTTAGATGATCATAATAAGATGATTTAAAGTTACTTTTAACATATCCAAGTTTATTACATAATCTTTACCAAAACATCATCCTACTAGTTTTAAATGTAAACTTTACATATTTTCAAGATTAATACATCATCATCATCAAATCCATGGTTTATTTTCATACCTTTAATCTTCCATTTTACACATGTAAAACCTATTAAAGATTATGTTCAAAACCACCTTTTTAAACCCTTCATGTACAACTTGCTACTAGGAACACATACATGAATATTAATAATCAAAAACAAGATTAAGAATGCTTACTACTAGCACAAGGCTAGGGAAGACAAACACCTTGGATTTGAGAGGGGTTTAGTGTGTTCTTCCAAGTGGTTTAGCTCCAAGCTCTTGAAACACACAATAGGGGTTTGGATGATGGATTGTTTTGAGTAATTTGGAGATGTAAAAACTTGAAAGGAATGTGTATGGGGGAGGTATGAAATCCACGGCCCAAAGAAGGAAGAAGAAGAAGAGTTTTTGCTTTGTTATTCAATCTCCTAACACATGTTATTTATACCCTTATCACATGTAATCTTCCATGGATCTTGTGATTATTACTAAAGATATGAGAGATTTATGAAGTACAAAAATTGATCTTGGATGGGTGTGGGATGGTGATGATGGCCGTGGGTTTTGGGAGAGCCAAAGAGGTGGCTTGTAAATCTTTGCTAAATAATTGTGATCCATCATAATCTTTCACTAGCTCTTATACATGCATGTGTGTACTAGAGTATAATGAGATTGCATTTTTGTCTTGGATTGCATGGCCATAGGGCCGAAATCTTCCAAGGGGGGACAAGAAAGTGATTACTTTTGCACTAATGTTCTCTTACACCTTTTGTCCTTATGTAAAGCATGCTTTGCACTTAGGATTATAGATTATCATTATAACACACACATGTGTATAATTATGCCCTTATAGGCCGGCCCTTAGAGGGGTTTGGGTGGGGTCCACAACTTCAAATATTTACCCATTGTTTGTTATGTTTAATCCCCCGTCGTTCGGGCGTCGTTCGGGTATTTTTCGGGTTTTAATCACGCGTTATCCGGACATTAAATATACCTTTAATAACCCTTAAATATAGTCTATTTTAAGCGTTGATTGGTTATTTAGGCCTTTGCCGGGTGAAATTATGAGTTATACGCGTATCGGGTGCGGTACGCGCATTTTATTCGTTACCGGGAGATTTGTACATGACGTTTTCATTTATGGTTTTGGAGTTCCAAAACTCATTATATCTTATGAAAATACCCTTTATTTTATATCCTGGGTGTCCGGGATCCGTTTCGTTTATTTAATCATTACCGGGTAATTGCCAACGTCCATATCGGATAGCTTATTCGCACATGATCCAATCATGCTTTACCATTAAACGTATGCATTCCTATGCACTATTTGGAAATTGCTATCTCCTAAGGCCTTGATAATTAAATCACACATAATTGCATTTAATTACGTTAATCATATATTAATTAATTTGTACGGAATTACCTTATTTTTGCCGGTTGTTACATTCTCCCCCCGTTAAGAGAATTCCGTCCCGGAATTCACTTCGAGTTCTTCGGTACAGGTGTCTTCTCGAATAGGGCGGGGTATTTTTGCTTCATCCGGTCCAGCCTTTCCCACGTGAACTCCGGTCCACGCTTGGCATTCCAGCGCACTTTGACCAACCTGATCTTGCTGCGCCTTAGTTTTTGGACCTTCCAATCAGTTACCTCGATTGGTTCTTCAACAAAATGTAACTTGTCGTCAATCTGGATTTCGTCAGCTGGAATAATGAGAGTTTCGTCGGATAGGCACTTTTTCAAGTTCGACACATGAAACGTGTCGTGTATTCCACTAAGCTCTTGAGGCAACTCGAGCTTGTATGCCACTGTGCCTACCCTGGACAAGACTTTGAACGGTCCAATATATCGCGGGTTCAGCTTTCCGCGCTTCCCAAAGCGCGCGACACCTTTCCAAGGTGACACTTTCAGTAGGACCTTGTCTCCGACTTGAAACTCTAAAGGCTTTCGCCTCATATCAGCATAGCTTTTCTGGCGGTCCCGGGCCGCTTTGAGGCGTTCCTTTATCAAAAAGACCTTATCCGTGGTCTCTTGAACAATTTCGGGCCCGGTGAGTTGTTTTTCTCCAACTTCCGCCCAACATAATGGCGATCGGCACTTGCGTCCATATAGAGCTTCAAACGGTGCGGCTTGAATGCTCGTATGATAACTGTTGTTATAAGAAAATTCTACTAATGGCAAGTGCGTATCCCAATTACCTCCGAAATCTATCGCGCATGCCCGTAACATATCTTCCAAGGTCTGGATGGTTCGTTCACTTTGACCATCCGTTTGGGGGTGATATGCGGTACTCATGTCGAGGCGAGTACCGAGGGCTTCGTTCAAACTTTCCCAAAATCTTGACGTGAAACGACTATCTCGATCGGAGATGATAGAGACAGGTACACCGTGTTTAGATACCACTTCCTTAATGTACAAACGGGTCAGTTTCTCCAACTTGTCCGTTTCGCGAATCGGAAGGAAGTGTGCAGATTTTGTCAATCGATCAACGATTACCCAGATCGTGTCATGGCCGCTTGTTGTCTTGGGTAACTTGGTAATGAAATCCATGGTGATTCATTCCCATTTCCATTCCGGTATTTCCGGTTGCTGGAGCAAACCGGAAGGTCTCTGGTGCTCAGCCTTGACCTTTGCGCAAGTCAAACATCGCGCAACATAGGCTGCTATATCCCTTTTGAAATTCGGCCACCAATAAAGTTCCTTCAGATCGTGGAACATCTTGTCTGCACCCGGGTGAACCGAATATCTAGAACTGTGAGCTTCGGCCAATACTAGCTCACGCAATCCACCATATACTGGGACCCAAATTCTATTCATGAAATACAGTGTCTGGTCCACTTTTGGTTCTAGTGAATCAACCATCTTTCGTAACCTTTCACCTTTGACATTCTCGGGTTTGAGGGCGTTAACTTGAGCTTCACGAATTCGTTCAGTCATATTCGTGTGGATAGTCAAACCCAGAGCTCGAACACGCAACGGCTTAACCCGTTCCTTGCGACTCAAGGCGTCAGCCACGACGTTCGCCTTACCGGGATGGTACTTTATCTCACAATCGTAATCGTTTAATAATTCAACCCATCGCCGTTGTCGCATATTCAAATCCTTCTGATCAAAGATGTGTTGCAAACTCTTGTGATCAGTGAAAATCGTGCACTTGGTTCCGTACAAATAGTGCCTCCATATCTTGAGAGCGAACACCACTGCACCTAATTCCAAATCGTGTGTAGTGTAGTTCTTCTCATGGATTTTCAGTTGCCTGGAAGCATATGCTATTACTTTTTCTCGCTGCATCAATACACAACCCAAACCTTGATGCGAGGCATCACAGTAAACTACAAAATCTTCCGTACCGTCTGGAAGTGACAGTATCGGAGCGCCACATAACTTGTCTTTTAGTAACTGGAATGCTGCCTCTTGCTTTTCTGTCCACTCAAATTTCTTATCCTTTTGGGTTAACATAGTTAAAGCTTGTGCTATCTTTGAAAAGTTCTCGATGAACCTTCTGTAATAACCCGCAAGGCCTAGAAATTGTCGTACTTCGGTAGGAGTTCGAGGGGCTTCCCAATTTTTAATTGCCTCGATCTTGGCGGGATCGACGTGTATGCCCTTCTCGTTTACCACGTGGCCTAAAAAGTGAACTTCCTGAATCCAAAAGTCACATTTCGAGAATTTAGCATAGAGCTTCTCTTTGCGTAATACTTCAAGAATTAACCGAAGGTGATTCTCGTGGTCTTCTTTCGTACGTGAATAGATCAAAATATCGTCAATGAAGACAATGACGAATTTGTCCAGGTATGGCTTACATACGCGGTTCATTAGATCCATGAAAACCGCTGGTGCGTTGGTCAAGCCGAACGGCATCACCAAAAATTCATAGTGTCCATACCGGGTTCTGAAGGCCGTTTTTGGTACATCTTCTTCTTGTATACGCAACTGGTGATAGCCTGACCTCAAATCGATCTTGGAGTAATAGCTGGAACCTTGGAGCTGATCAAATAAATCGTCGATCCTGGGGAGAGGATAGCGATTCTTGATGGTTAGCTTGTTCAGCTCTCGATAGTCGATGCACATGCGAAATGTGCCATCCTTCTTCTTCACAAATAAGACGGGAGCTCCCCAAGGTGAGAAACTCGGTCTTATAAAACCTTTGTCCAATAATTCTTGTAGCTGGCTGGACAGTTCCTGCATCTCTGATGGAGCTAGACGGTATGGCGATCGTGCCACAGGAGCTGCTCCGGGAACGAGATCGATGCGGAACTCGACTTGTCGAGGTGGCGGTAACCCCGGCAAATCTTCTGGAAATACATCCGGAAAATCTCTGGCGACTGGAATGTCTTCCAACTTTCGCTCGTCGGCCTTCTTGTCCACTACGTGTGCCAAGAATGCGACAAGCCCTTTTCTTAGACACTTACGAGCCTTCATGCTCGAAATAATCCTTAGTGGCGTCCCGTGTCTTTCCCCTTGAATTGAGAGAGTTTCACCGCTTGCGAGGGGAACTTGAATAACTTTATCGTTGCAAACCACAATGGCACGGTGCGCGGACAACCAATCCATGCCGACAACGATGTCAAAACTTCCCAATACGACTGGCAATAGATCAATCCCAAACTCGTGCCCACAGAGTTCTAACTTACAATCTTTTGCTACCTCTCTCGTTTCGATAGTTTTACCATTAGCCAGTTCTATAGAGTAGGGTGTATCTAGTTTGCTAGTTTTTAAACCAAGTAGTCTTTTAAACTCAATGGATACGAAGCTAAAGTCGGCTCCGGTATCAAATAATACAGAAGCATAATGACCATTTAGAGGAAACGTACCAGTGACCACAGTGGGGTCTTGCCGTGCATCACCGGCTCCAATCACAAATGCCCGGCCGCGGGCCTGATTGTTGATCTTGGGGCAATCTTTCTTCCAATGATCTAATGACCCGCATGCAAAGCATGGTCTAGCCCCTCCATTCTTTGGTGCTCCAGAACGGCACTCTTCAGTCTTGTGCCCTGTGCGGTGGCACTTCCCGCAAGTTAACCCATTGTTTCTTCCCTGATTTCCCTGCTTGTTACCGTTACCACGTCCCGTGGCGACATATCCCTTTCCCTTCTTGTTCGAGCTACCCGACGCTCGGTCCCTTTTTCCTTCATCCCTTTTTCTTTTCCCAAACCTCGGCCTGTTACCCTGATCATTAGTTACAACAGCTGAACTTGATCCCTGATTCTTGGCCTCAACACTGCTTGCCTCAGAAATTTTTAATCCTGAAACTTGGCGGATTAGGGTACCCATGCGGATAGCATCTTCAGTGAGGCTTAATGCCAGATCAATTGCCTCGCGCATGGTCGTGGGCTTGGAAGAGGTGACCATGCTGCGAATCTGTGGTGCTAATCCGAATAAGTAACGTTCCACCTTGTTCTTTTCCGGTGTAACCAGACGAGGTACCAGTCGAGCGAGATCATGAAATCTAGACGTATACCCAGCAACGTCTGCTCCTACCATGGTGAGGTTCCAGAACTCGGTTTCCAATTTCTGCACTTCGCTTGCCGGGCGGTATTCGGCAGTCATAAGTTCCTTCAGTGCCGCCCATGATAGAGAGTATGCAACATCATCTCCTAGAGACTGCACTTGGCCATTCCACCAAGTTAGTGCCTGATCTAGGAACAGGTTGGTGGAATACATGACAGACTGTCGAGGGGTACACCCGCTGATGCGGATAACTGCCTCGGTCTTTTCAAACCATTTGACCAGGCCTATGGAACCTTCAGTGCCGCTGAAGTTTATCGGCTTGCAGTCCAAGAAAGCCTTGAAAGTGCAGCCGCGCTCTCCCGAGGCTGTCCCTGTAATAGTGATGTAGTATGTTATTATGGGATAGGAGTTTTTTTGAAATATCCTCCCATTACTTTTTCACTTATTCTTAAACCTCTTACCAGTGGGGGAGGCCTCTCGTCGCTCGCTCCCTGTCCTGTCCTGGGAGTGTTCAGAGCGTGCGGCTTCATGCTCAGCGATGGCGCGAGCTATGCGTTCAGATATCATGGTTTCGAGCTCGGCCGGTGTTGCGGGCAGTCCGTCTGCTCCGCTATTGCTTCTAGTGGCCGGTGCCATTTCTCTTCAATAATAATTATCAAAGGTTAATTTGGCAAACATTTATACAATACAAAGCATAAATAACAAACCAAAGCATGAACACAATAATCAACACCATGTCATCACACAACATACCAACACATCATGCAAAAATAAATAGTAATCAACACAACATCACCACGCAAATATACAAACCACAACATATGGAGTAAGCAATAATAATCATAGACAACAACATATTTCACCATAATAATAAGATTTTTCATTAATTTCAATAATACTAGTACAATGCTTGTTCATAATACAAAATGGAGAATACATTTCTCATACAATACATTGTTTTTGAAATAAATAAAACATCATATCATATGCCGTAATATCCGTACGGCTAGGCAAAATGCAGACGAGTGTCATAACCCGTGCTGTACTTCCATACTGCAGCTACTATGTACATAAACTGGTGGGTCTTCTGTGCATCCCCGATACATCCTACTGTGGCGGTGGCGGTGGATACTGGTACTGCGGCGCGTGCGTACTGATCGTCATACTGATCTTCATGATACGCTCGTACAAGAAATGTCGATGCGCAAAGTGCGCATCCCCTGTGATACCGCACTGAGCGTCTAGGCTCAGCAACTCCTCCGCGTAATGCGCCAACGCTTCCCGCGCATCTATCATCCTCGTCCACATCAGACGTGTCTGATGCTCCACCTGTGTTACGGTGCGCTGCACCGTATCAGCGAGAGTCTGAAAATCCCGCTCTAAAGTGATGGCAGTGGACCATGCTGGTCCAGACAAGGGTGTCGTCCTGGGTGGCTGGGATGGTCCGGGTATATCTGGGTGTGTGGATGGGAAGGGCCCGAAGGGGGCTGGTACTGGTATGTGTGGCAGTAGTGGAGTGAAACCTGGTGGCCTGATGGGAAAATGGGGTGGCATCATATAAGGGTCCCCTGCACCTAGAGGGTACGGTGCATGTGTCATGCTGGGTATGGTGGGGATGGGTAGAGTCGTGGCTACTGGGGGTGGTGGCATAGGCTCGGCTAAAGGGGTCAAGAGGGGCTCAGAGATAGTGGCCCACTCTGGGGTGGACACCACTACAGGGGGTGTGGGAGGGCTCGCAGTGGCGAATGCCTCCATGCCTGCCCTATGTAGCTCAGAGCTACGGGCGGGACTACCCTCAAGTACAAGTGCCGCTGGGGCTGGCTCCTCCTAAGGTATGGGCTCGAGTGGTGCTGGTGGGGCTACGGGGTCGGCTGGGGCGTCCTCTAGCATTGGAGCCACTGGCTCCTCCTGATCCGCTGGAATCTCGGGCACCAACATGTGCTCCACCGAACCTACAGACTCGTCGTCGGAGTCATCGGATATCCACCCGTTCCTCCCACGGGCGATAGGCAGGAGTCTCATGCCTGCAGGTACGTGGATGTGGGGTAAGGGTGCTGGCTCGTGCTCCACGTGAGCCTGTCGGTCGAATGGAGACTCTGCCGCATCCGACTGGGCTGGAACTGGTCGCGGCGGACCGGCACAGCCTTCAGGGAAGTCCCTGATGGCTCGAACGGGGTGTACGGCCAAAGGTGCGGCCGGTACAATGGGCAGTGGCGCGTCAATCACGGCCGGTGCCCAGTGGGGGTCCTCGCTGGGGTCTGACTCATCTGAGCTATCGTCGCCTGCTCCGTCGGCGGCGACGCCCATCTCTACGTCCTCATCTCCCGAGGAGAGCACTACCAACTCTACTGGCTCTGGTGGTGGTGCTGGGATGATCTGCAAGCTACTGTCATAGCTCGGCGCGATACTTCCTGCGTTCGACATTCCTGGCAAAAGAACCGTACTAATATATATGAATTATTTAAATTAGACAGTTATGGCGTACTCTATAGTAACCTTCCTAACTTCTAATTTTCACGTTACAGCATAACAATACCCATGGCTGGCTTGGTCGGAATCTCCTCATGCCCAATGCTTCTTGAAAATTACTTTTAAAATATCTTTATATATTTTCCTTTTGAAAACTTTATCTTTAGAACCAAATCCGGTTATAGTCTAGTTTTTAAAGAAAATACTCTAGTTCGCTATAACCTTGGCTCTGATACCACGTTCTGTCACACCACGACAAAGGCGGAAACACGTGGCGCGACGGTTCAAAAGCATAAAGTCAAGGTTATTGCTAAACACAAGTAATTTAAGAAAATGGGTCATTTATTATGACGTCAAATTTGTTTTCAAACATTACACAAAAGTTAATTGTTTTTAAGATAAACATAGAGGTTTCTCATATATATCCCAAATGCCTTGGGAAATAAAAGTGAAACCCCGCAAAAGTTCGACGTCGCATTGGAGATTCTCCGACCCAGCTTGCCTGATCCTTCTTCATCTAGTTACCTGAAAGATATGTTTTAAAAGTTTCGTCAATATAAATATATTGGTGAGTTCACAGGTTTTCAGTTTCTAAAACTTGAATACTTGGGAATACCATGTTATGACAATGTATAGGAGTTGCAAATTCCTATAAATCTACTTGAGACTATAATCAAACCAAGACGTATATAAATAAAATGCCCCGCTCCAAGTCGTTGCTCGGTTTCCCACGACTTAAGTTCAGAATATTTGCACCCCAGGCATAACCTAATGCATAATCGACGCTATCGATTAGGGGTGGGCCTTGTCAGGCACCAATAGTACTATTCGAATATTCCTCCGGTTTCAATCTCCGAATAAATGATTATAGAGGCGAGGACTCAACCCCGAGTGGCGGTCACACCTCAAGTAATAAACCCGTCAAACATTTCCCTAACATATCTTTCCCCCGAAAACGTAAAAATAGTTTAAAATGGGGCCGTGAAACTCACCTGAAACTGCGTCTGGCTCAAAAGGTAGATAGCAAGTGGGTGGTTTCGCACCTACAAACGTCCTAGACGTATAAGTCACTATTCCTATAGTGCATGTGCCTTGGCAAGTTGTACACCCAACTCCCGACCACAAGTTGTTCCAAATCCCGTTTAATTAAGCGCGTATCCTAGGTTTTGTTGGCGTTACATTACCCTTTGTACTACAAGTTATATATTACTCTTGTTAATATTTCCATAACTTGTATCTTATCATCATCGGCTCGGCTTCACTTAACATATAATTATTTTCCCATTTAAATAATTATACTTAAGATCGCATCGCTCGATATAATATATATTTCAACCCTCGACCCGACTCACTTTGCCGCACATTTGTTTTCCCATTTAAACAAATATACTAAGATCTTGTCGTTCGATTGTATATTCTTAACGTCCCATTTCAGCTCACCATACCGTATATTTATTTTCCCATTCAAATAAATATACTAGGATTTCGTTGGTACGGCATACACATATATATATATCTTTGTCTTCTCGTCGCGGCTTTCCTTCCCACATATCTACTTTCCCATTAAGTAGATATACTAGAATTTTGTCGCGACGAGCGTACATCTATATATAAATGTGTAATTTTTCTCGTTAAGTATATACGTTTGTTTAACGTCTTATTTGTTTATGTCATGTGTTTCTCCCACGAATAATTCTCTTAACACTTAGGAAAGTGTTTATTAGTTTTCACCCAATGTATATATATATTTTACTTCTTAAAATATATATTTTTCTTATCTTGCCGCAATGGTATTTTTCTCATGTTTTGTCCGTGTACGGTTCGTTAACGCGTCTTAGTTCGATATCTTAACTCGATTAGTTAATTTTTCCAAGTTTTTCCCAACATGTATTTTATAGAAATATTATCCATATTTCTTCCTCTTTTTCACATGTTACTTGGATGGTTTAAAATACTTATGTATTTTTAACCCAACTTGTTAACTTAACTACAAAAATGTTTCCAACACTTTTATATTCCCATTTATATAAAAGTATTCATTTTTGTATAAGTCTTCCAAGTTTGTTTAATATTTTTATAAAATCTCTATTTTATAAAAATCCTTATGTTAAAACCCTTTATATTTTTATAACTTTCAAAAATACACTTTTATTCAAAATACCCAAGTATTTCTACTAGCATTTACAAAAATCATCCTTAGACTTTATTACTTACATTTTTGACACCAAACTTTCCATACTTGTATTTTTGGACTAATAGTTTCTAAAATATCCATTTTAGTCCTCTAACTTTCAAAGTTGCAATTTTAGTCCCTTAACTTACAAAAGTTGCATTTTTCCATTCTAACTTTCAAAGTTAACATTTTTCACTCAAAATAGTAGACTTTGAAGATTCAACTTTTTATTGGTAAGTTATTTTTGTATCAAAACACTTATGTTAGTCTTGTATTTCATATGGAAGACTAATTATATGTGTGTTTTATGTATTTGTCCATTTTATCAAAATATCATTCATCTAAGTAAGCTAACTTAGATTTTCCATCTTCTTCATTTATGAACTTCTAACATGTTTTACCACATATTATAACTTAGATGATCATAATAAGATGATTTAAAGTTACTTTTAACATATCCAAGTTTATTACATAATCTTTACCAAAACATCATCCTACTAGTTTTAAATGTAAACTTTACATATTTTCAAGATTAATACATCATCATCATCAAATCCATGGTTTATTTTCATACCTTTAATCTTCCATTTTACACATGTAAAACCTATTAAAGATTATGTTCAAAACCACCTTTTTAAACCCTTCATGTACAACTTGCTACTAGGAACACATACATGAATATTAATAATCAAAAACAAGATTAAGAATGCTTACTACTAGCACAAGGCTAGGGAAGACAAACACCTTGGATTTGAGAGGGGTTTAGTGTGTTCTTCCAAGTGGTTTAGCTCCAAGCTCTTGAAACACACAATAGGGGTTTGGATGATGGATTGTTTTGAGTAATTTGGAGATGTAAAAACTTGAAAGGAATGTGTATGGGGGAGGTATGAAATCCACGGCCCAAAGAAGGAAGAAGAAGAAGAGTTTTTGCTTTGTTATTCAATCTCCTAACACATGTTATTTATACCCTTATCACATGTAATCTTCCATGGATCTTGTGATTATTACTAAAGATATGAGAGATTTATGAAGTACAAAAATTGATCTTGGATGGGTGTGGGATGGTGATGATGGCCGTGGGTTTTGGGAGAGCCAAAGAGGTGGCTTGTAAATCTTTGCTAAATAATTGTGATCCATCATAATCTTTCACTAGCTCTTATACATGCATGTGTGTACTAGAGTATAATGAGATTGCATTTTTGTCTTGGATTGCATGGCCATAGGGCCGAAATCTTCCAAGGGGGGACAAGAAAGTGATTACTTTTGCACTAATGTTCTCTTACACCTTTTGTCCTTATGTAAAGCATGCTTTGCACTTAGGATTATAGATTATCATTATAACACACACATGTGTATAATTATGCCCTTATAGGCCGGCCCTTAGAGGGGTTTGGGTGGGGTCCACAACTTCAAATATTTACCCATTGTTTGTTATGTTTAATCCCCCGTCGTTCGGGCGTCGTTCGGGTATTTTTCGGGTTTTAATCACGCGTTATCCGGACATTAAATATACCTTTAATAACCCTTAAATATAGTCTATTTTAAGCGTTGATTGGTTATTTAGGCCTTTGCCGGGTGAAATTATGAGTTATACGCGTATCGGGTGCGGTACGCGCATTTTATTCGTTACCGGGAGATTTGTACATGACGTTTTCATTTATGGTTTTGGAGTTCCAAAACTCATTATATCTTATGAAAATACCCTTTATTTTATATCCTGGGTGTCCGGGATCCGTTTCGTTTATTTAATCATTACCGGGTAATTGCCAACGTCCATATCGGATAGCTTATTCGCACATGATCCAATCATGCTTTACCATTAAACGTATGCATTCCTATGCACTATTTGGAAATTGCTATCTCCTAAGGCCTTGATAATTAAATCACACATAATTGCATTTAATTACGTTAATCATATATTAATTAATTTGTACGGAATTACCTTATTTTTGCCGGTTGTTACAGATAGGAATAGTGACATGACTGTCCCATGCTTCCACCATGCTGTTGTGAACAGTACCGGTCAGAGTACTATACAAACATGTCTACCTGCTGCCAGATGTCACGTCAGACGCCAGCAGGTAGCTCAACCATGCTGTGTCAGAGCGAAGTGCCGCCTGCGCCCAATGAGAAGCCGCCACGTGGATTTTATGCAGACCAGGTCATACTCTCTCACGTCAGCATGGATGGTCACCCGGGTCCCGCCATTTTTATGGGCCAAAGACATCTGGGCCCGAGTGGGGGTCCAGATCGGTTACACCATTTTATGGGCCGTTTCACCCGACCCATATTTATTCCTATAAATAGAAGACTACTCCTCCTTTGCAAAGGATCGCAACTCAATCATCAAAACACGAGAATTAGCATAGAGAGAATACTTTCCTCTCTTTACAGTGGACGTAGGTTACTCTTGACCGAACCACTTATATTCTTGTGTTCTTACTCTTCACCACTCACACACACTCACTTTCTCATATTCTTGGGCCACGGTTCCGTCACCGGTGTGAGCGAAAGGTCGTACCTGAACGAACACGAGTATAAAACCTCACGGTGTTACTTTTAAGCACTGTGGTACTTGTTACATTTTGGCCACGAAGACTAACCAGGTTAGACCTCTGTTAGTTTGGGGTGATGGAACAAACTAAGTTGAAAGTTGGGAGTACCGTTGGCCAAAAGTGAAAGTTCGGAGTGATATCCGCCAATAGGCGATAGTTTGGAGTAATTAAATCCATTTTCCCTTATTATTATTATTATTATTATTATTATTATTATTATTATTATTATTATTATTATTATTATTATTATTATTATTATTATTATTATTATTATTATTAACCAATCATGACCCAATACAATCTTTGTAGTTTGTACCATGCTATTATGCGAATCAGCCATCACAATCCATTTACTAACCATGATGCATTGATGCCTTCTTTAACTCCATTCACCATCACCACCGCCGCAGCAATGGCCAGCCGCCGCATCTCCGCCGTCATCTTTGATTTGGACGGCACCCTTCTTAACACAGGTACTCTTGTTCATCATCTACTTGACTTTTTTTTTAAATGTTAGAAAGATTATATAAGTAAATGTAAATGGGTTTATTGAAATATTATTTAAGCATTTATAAATTATTTCAATAGGACCGGAACACCTATTAAAAGTTGAAGGTCTTTAAAGAAAAAAAAAAAAAAAAAAAGAACATTTGGTTAATGATACTTCTTGTAAGTTGCTTATATGGATGTTTTGTGATTTGTTGGGATCATGGTTTAAAAAATTGCCTAGGTGTGCGCCTCGAGGTGCTAAGAAAACGAGTGTACCTCGTGGGGTTCAGTTTGTACATACACCTCTTAGGGATGAGGCATCACAAGAATGTGTGCCGGGGGGGGGGGGGGGGGTGTTTGTTTAGGGTGTTTTTGATATTTTAGACTTTTTGTGACGGTTTGTTTTATTTGTATTTTGGATTATGCCTCGGGAAATAGCTTTGATGCTCATTTCCGTTCTTTTAAACTTTGGTTGGGATTTTGGTTTTTTGGGTATGAAGAACAAGTGACAAAGGATCTATTGAAGGAATTTCTGGTTGGATATGGGAAAGCGGTGGATATGGAGAAGGAGAACAAGAGGATGGGGATGATACACCATGAGGCAGCAATTGCAATTGTCAAGGATTATGATCTTCCAATAACACCTCAACAATACTCTCAAGCTATCATGCCAATGTATCATGAAAAGTGAGGTCTCTTTTACACGTTTTACGAACAAAAAAATGTACACTGTGGAATCCCATTTATGGCAAGCTATTAGTAGGGTCCGGGGAGGGTGCGATGAGGGAAAACCTTAGGAGATAGAGTGGCTTCTCCCACTAAGACCCCCATCTTGAAAAATCTTTTTTTTTTTAGTAGAAAGTGCAGCGATATGAATAACGTATACTGTGGCTAAGTTAAAAGAAAACAAAAATTACTAATACCAGTGATAAACTATGGATAACATTCTTCTTAGTTTTAATGAAATGAACCAAAGAAATGTACCTAGTAGAATTTGTGTTCCCATAACGAAAGCTACTCGTAGGTGGGACGAGGGCAAAGTTTTTCTCCATCCCAGGGAATCTAAAATCTTGTTGCAATTTGTGTTCTTGTAGGTGGCTGCAAGCCAAACCGCTTCCCGGTGTTAATCGCCTCATGAAGCATCTCCAGAAACATGGGATTCCATTTGCACTTGCTTCAAATTCTGTAAAGAAGAATGTACTAGTCAAAGTTTCTTCCCAAGAAGGTCATGTTGTTTCATTCTTTTCTAAAGTATGCTTAAACCTTCTAAATTTAGATCCCATTTTGTATTGAACAATGAAATTACCTCTAACTGCTTAAATTTTAGCTGAATGGAAACTAGTTGACTGAGTCGTCAAGCATGTCAAATTGTTCGAAAGTCACTTAAAAAACCTCCTAAATTGTTTGTTTCATTTAAAAAAAATCAAATTATCATTGCTATAACTTGCTAGTGTAGTTTACCCAACCTGCCTGACCCTGTTGTGAATTCTGTAGTTGTCTTAACCTAACCTCGCCCTATTTACGCCTATACTCTTCATTTTGGTTCATACCATTTCAGGACTCTTTTTCTCTTTAATTGTATATATTATTTCATTTCATAGTTAATATAAGGCAGCGTTTTAGTAGCTTAGTTAAATAGGGAAATGAAAGATTAAAGAGTTAATTTCTTCCTCAATGAATACTGTTAATCTATGTTTTTACTAAATTCACTTTTATTTTGTTCCAAAAGGTTGGGGAGACTCCTTTTCAGTAATTCTTGGAAGCGATGAGGTCAAATCAGGGAAACCTTCTCCGGACCTGTAAGCTCTTAATCAAGGTTTAAAAGTACAGAAGCGTGCCTCGACCCGTTTTTCCTTCGTCTCACGAGGCGTGCGCCTCGAAGCGAACCGAGGCGGAATTAAAATATAAATATTATATATCTTATAAAAAATGAAATACTAACTAATTTCATTATCAGATTCATCAAAGCATCAAAGACTCACATATAAAAGACATGGGATGCTTGAAATTGACACAAAAAGTCTAAAACATCTAAAACCCCTGAGGCACAGTTTTTGTTACCCGCCTCAGCCCTATGAGGCGCAGTTACAAACTAACACCCTCACCGCCTCAGAGCCGTTTTCTATCCGAATTGCCTTGAGGCACGCCTCAACCGTTTTTTAAACCATGCTCTTAATACAATGATTCCTTGTGAACATTAGTGTTTGTGCCTTTACATAATTCCAAAAGAGTACTATTTGACCTTTTTGGGCCTAAAGTATATTGGTCACTCATTCAGATTGTTAGTATGGCTAGGCTGGTTGGGGAACGGGCCAAAATTGTTAGCTTTAACAGATTGTTATAACTTGTACGTATGAATAAACATTTGATGACTTTCAATTCATTTAAGTTTTTTTTCTTTTGTTTAAATCGTTTTGCCCAACCTTTGACCCGTTGGAAATAAAATATAACCCGAATTGACCCATTTGTTTCAGTTTAATGTGATGCACTTTTATGAAATGTCTTGAACATCAGATTTCTGGAGGCTGCTAGTAGAATGGGTGTGGATGCATCTTGCTGCCTTGTGATAGAAGATTCTCTGTATGTTATACTTATTTCTCAGAAAATATGTTGTAGATGTATCAATAGTTTGGAATTTTGCATCTTGCTTTTATTTCGTATAAATTTTCTTAAAACACTACATCTTAGGAGAAACATTTGGTATGATTCATGGTAACTGTGTTCCCAAAAATATATGGTTTTCTTTGCTTTTGGAGAAATTTCGTTTGTAAATTTCCAATATGCCCGTTAGGTATAACATTGGTTTTAAATTAGCATGCATGAAGCGTGTGGTGCACTAGACGGTTTGGAGAATGCGTCAGGGACTTGAGTAGCCGCTTCATCCGCATCTAGGTCAAAATTGGTAAAAACTAGGGTCTATGGGAGGCTGATATGTAAAAACAACCTCGTGTATAAGAAAAAAGGCTTATTTGCTTTTGTACATAGAGCAACGCCTCGTGTATAAGATGCTCTCGCCTCGCGCCTCTGTTTTGAGGACCTAAACGCCTCAGAGTGCCTCACGGTTTATAAAAACCAAGGATACAAGAAATTGGTGAGATTTAGTTTGGTCCAAACTTTGTGGGCGTTTAGGTGTTTGAATAGTAGTTAAAGTCTTCGTTAACCTATGTCTTGTCCAGGACAAAGATAGTAAATTCGGAGTTCTTAAATATATGGTTTCTGGAAGGGTTAATAAGATAAGTATATCAACAGGGTAGGGATCAAAGCCGGAAAAGCTGCACATATGCAAGTGGTGGCGGTACCGTCTATTCAAACTGAATCAGATCAATATTCGATTGCTGATTATGTCATTCATTCATTCCTAGATTTCCAGCCACAAATATGTAGACTCCCACCGTTCGATGACTGTATGTTTCATTGTTTCCTTACCAAAAAACCATTCATTTTCTTTACTCAAATAGTTCATATAATGTTTATGGTTGCAGGGGTGATGAAAGCATTGCCAATCGATCCAATTCATTTTAAAGGATCCTACAAAAATGGATTTCTTGAAGAAATTTCAGGTTTAGAGTTTACTCTGCTTTGTTGCATTCTCCGTCTTAATCACATATATAATATATTGTTAAAAGATGAAATGTGGCTAAATGAGCGGGTTAGGATAATGGTAATTTTGATACATGTTAAACGGCTCAACTCAGGGTTGGCCGACCTGAAACATCTTTTTTCCAAAAAAGTTGTAGCTTACAAATAAATAATATTTTTGTTAAAAGATCTATAATTTTTCTATAGAGCAACATTAAGATTGTATGCAATGCATTCAAAGTTACATTTGGGCCGAATTTTGACCCGTTCTATGCATCTACTTTTATTACAAGCAAGTGTTTCAAATGCCACTATGATTTGTTCCTTTTCTTATTGTGACTCTCTCATACATAGCAATGTTTACTCATGCTATACTGATAATGCAGAAAACAATGCTTCAGACATACCGGGTCAAGCCTGGGGTGTATATTTTGGTTGGGTTGACTCTGACTCGCCTAACAGATTTAAGATTGTGGTTAGCATCAGATGGGACTGTAGCTGTGGCTCTTTCAGGAGAAACATTGTGAGAATCTTAACATTGGCAATACTTCTAATTTCTTTGAAATATGCAACTAATTAAACGGGTCAAACTAGTAAAATACATAAAAAAATAGCGGAAAAGGAACCATGTCAAATGGTTTAAAAGCGACTATTAGCTTCTTCAAGTTTTTACAATCTCCTAAATTGCCTGATTTTTGAAAATTGGATCATATTTCAGTAATTATATTTAATCAGCTAGTTAATATGTAAAAATTCAAAAGAGAAGATTTTAGGGTCAGCACGACTTCCCATTTCGCCCTTCTTGACCAACTCCTCGTTTAGTGAAATATAAAATGAATTATGTTCATATGTTGCATTTGGTTTAAATCACAGTCGGTTTACCATTTACGGTCTTAGGAAAATTGGTAACGTGTAGCTTTCGCTTCAGCAGGCTTGTTTTATTAATAGAAGCAATGAGCAAATCTGCGATCAGCAAATTGAAGTGGCACTTGTTGGTTATATCAGGGGATTCCAAACCATGGTAAATCATTTATTTGATTTTAGTCTATCTGTTTTTTTAGTACTAAAAGATTAAAAACATTTCACTAAAATACATGTTTTTACTAAATATCCTCATTTCAAAAATATGACCTTCCGTGGTAAATTCTGAATCATCAGTGATTATTTTTATTTTTACCTCCTTATGTTTTAAGCTGCTTTTAAATATATCCTACATGATTTGCAGCAAAATCCTTTGACTGGTGCCCAAATTCTTGAGGATGACAAGTCAATTGCGGAAGCGTGCTTGGATTCAGCAGTGTTTAGCTATCACAGGTGTAGCCCTGCTAAACTTTAAAGAGCTTGCATTGTTACAAATAAAGGTTAAAACATTTCGGTTTGACCATTACACTCGGATAAGTTCACATTAACTCAAAAGGTATCCTAAATAAAATCTTGTCCATTTGATTTAAGTGAAGGCTTGTCTTGTCCAAGGTGAAATATGGCTTTGGATCAAAAATGAGTTTAATAATTCAACTCTAACGAGCGTAATATAACTTGATGTTACATATTTGTAATAACGTTGACGTGATAAAATTAAATGAAATATTAGTTTATATGATATGCCTATTGCTTATGTTAGTATATCATGTGTTGCAAGAAGTATTGATGGTTTTGAAAGAGTTAGATAATAGTATTTGACGGCTTAAAAGGGGTGTTCATGATCGGTTTAGGTTGGACCCAAACAAGCCTAGACTCGAGCCAAAGGTGAACCCGAATCAGAGAAGCAAAAAAACTAGGCTCATGTAAATGGTTTGGTTTGAGCTCCACTTGGAGAAAATAACAGTTAAAAGTACATTATATTATATTACAGTGAACACTCGGTAGGTTATTATTAATCAACTATTTATTTATAGGAACACAAGTTAAATCCAATAAAATCATTTCTTTATAATTGAGCTCCAAAAAATAAATAGGTAGGTATAAACAAGAAATAAGTAAGGCTATAGTATAGGAGTTATGATTGTGGTATCACGAAAGAGAATTAATACACATAATCTCTCTATGTCGATATAATGCAACCCAATGTAAAGAATTATTTATAGGAGTTATGATTGCGGTGTATGCATATAATGTATGCTAGTAGGAAACCCGCGTGATGCGGCAGGATTGACACTTTTTATTTCGGTACTTATTTCAAATTCGTATAGTATTTGTTGTAGCATCATTGCGGTGGATATACGTCATAAGCGTTACACATGTCTAGTAACTAAAAAGATTTAACATTTAAATTGTAAAATACTTTTAAGAAACATTTGATAAAATAAAGTAACATACGAAAGGAAAAATAAGTATTTATAAACATAAAAGTTGAGAAAAATAAAAGCTAGTGAACTACTTGAATCATGAGATCAATTTAGTCATATACGTTCCCAGTCTGCATGATCTCATCTATATTGTCTGCCCACCATTCGTCATCAAGAACGATCACTGAAATTTCTTGTATATCTTCATGTTTGATTATTACATCTTTTGGCGAGGATGAGTTTCCTCCATTTTCTCCTATCTAAAGTGTCATCAAATATGTCTTCTTTGTCATTTTCATCAGAACTGTCTAAATCAATAACTTGACTCCGTTTCCATTAAGAGAGCCTCTTGGATCTATTCCTATTAATTTCATGCATCTGATCCTTAAAATAAATTAAAAATATTTAATACACAAGTTAATAGAAGATGAAATAAATGTTGATATTACCTATTCACTACATTCATGTTGAAGACCGGATTTGTAGGGACTAAACATTGCATCATAGCAAATAATCTCAACACTATTATCACCATTATCCTGCAACAAAACACATACAATATACCACATAAAATAACAGTCATGTTAATATTAAAAAAATTAAACATTAATAAATACAACCTTAGACGCTACTTTAGACGCTTATATGGCTATTGGTTTGTTCATCTCCGTATGTTTTTAATCTAAATGAATCTGCAAAACCAAGAAGTTAACACTTACATGGTTAAGATATGTATAAAAAGGTATAATTAGTAAAATGGGACGAATGAAAACCATAAACTAACAAATAACCAACATTAGAAGCTTCAACTTTTGAATTCAGTATCCATGCCTGCGTATTTTAGTAAGTGAAATAGGTGTGCATTAGTATATATTTATAGAATAAACTATAGTAGGTTAGCACATGGTTTAATTTTCAAATTCATGATTTTCCCACCCCTTTAAATTATGAAATTTTGTTAAACTTTAGTAGGTTAGCACATGGTTTAAATTTTGAAATTGATGATTTTCCCACCCATTTAAATTAGGAAATTTTGTTTATCTTTGACTAAAATGTAAAAAAATATTGTGTTTTTTGTGAATACCGAATTCAGTGCATTTATCTTCTTTTTTTTTAACTTTGTTAAAAAGAACCCCTTCAAATTAGGGACTTTTGTTGTTATTAACATAGATGTTCATATCACATGGATATACAATATGCATCATGTGTTTATAACCAAATTGATGCAGCTGAGGTTTTTAAAAGAAATTTACCTACAATTAATATCTACAATCCATTTTTATATTTTTTTCTAAACTTAATTATTTTAAAGTTTTATATATTTAGCTAATTATGTATATTTAAAAGTTTAATGAGATTTCTTTTAGTTAATTATATTTATGTGTATACCTATTAATATATGCATGCATACCCATATACATATGCACATATTGCTAATGTTGATTATTTAAATAGGGTACTACAATTGAAGCTATCAGTAACAAACGTGATAAAGCATTCTTAGAGGCTTAGAGCCCAGTCTTGTGTTGCAGTTTTGTTACCGTGTGACAAATTATTTGTCTGTCAAAGCAATGATGAACCATAATGTTTAACAACATTATCATATTTTAAGAATCACTATTCACTAACGTTGATATGTAGATTTCGAGTGCCCTGATTGGTTTTTTAAATCGTTGCATTTTATTTATGTGAATTTTTCATTATTTGGCAGAACAATATTTAACACCAAATTCAATTTTACAATTTTGAGTTTTACTTGATTATGAAATGGTGTTATGATTCAACATCCATATTAACAATAAATCCATATTATATTTCATCTAGTTAGTATTTTAAACATAAATGCAATAATCACTTGTACATAAGGCATTCTTTCTTGTACATTTCAATCCACATATCGGTATTGATTACGACAAACACCGACACGTTGACAAAAAATGAGCCGGTCGTCATGGTATATTCGAATGTTTTTAAAATATAATAGTTTTAAAGTTATGATATAATTAAATAAAAGAAATTATAATTTTGTAGGGGAGGGGAGGAAAATGTAATTACAAACTAAAAATTAGGAAATTAAAGTGTAAATAAGATAGGGTATTAAAGTGTAAATAATATATAAATGACTATTTTACCCTCATTTTAGGGTTGTTAATGAAAAATTAGTTCTTAACTTTTGGATATCTTAAAATACCCCTCACTCATGCATTATAATATAGTATAGATATGTGTGGGCCCTCGGGGCAAAAGTAAAATTGCACTAATATTAACATTATTTTACTAATTTAGTGAAAATAACATTAAAAACGGCGGAGACAGTTAATCATGCATCATGTGGTGGCGTTGATAGTCAAAAGACAAGTGGGTATATGCACCAATCAGGCTTGTCCCAATTGCTAAAGGTTATGTGCCTTATGTCCAAGGCTTGATGCAAAACCACTATCGAGCTGGAGGTCTCACTGCAAGCAACCTCTCTATTAGACTATTACCACAGGGTAAAAGTAAAACTTGATGGAAACCCGTAACTGAGTATGATGATGATAATAACATTGCATGTTGGAGGAATCCATATCAATGTGAAAATACCAATAAATTATACCATGAAACGAGAACACCTTAAATTGTAAATATTTTCTTGTGGGCCTTAATTATTCGTTGTAAATTAAGCCATGGTAATTCCTCACACGACCAAAGTTAAGAT
This sequence comes from Ambrosia trifida, assembly GCA_028751855.1. NCBI lineage: Eukaryota > Viridiplantae > Streptophyta > Magnoliopsida > Asterales > Asteraceae > Ambrosia > Ambrosia trifida. The sequence continues at coordinate 80,165,328 of CM054131.1, read as the reverse complement.
AAATGTATTTAATACAAAATAAATATAATAGTCATATTCAAGTTTCTAGATTCAATAGGTGAAGCTAACTAAGAGGAATTTACAAGTATTAAAATGTAAATTCAGGTATCTTGTATATGAGAAAATTTGTTTGGTGTTTGTGTTTTATATATATGACTAACACAAGAGGAATTTACAAGTATTAAGATGTATTATTTTTGCATGTACTTATATGTTATAACTAATTTTTAATTGTATATCAGTTAGTGAAAACAAAAAATGTTGAAGGTGATACAAATTTTTTTTTAAAAAGTGAAGTCCTATATGAGTCCCCGTGGTTTGCTGCTTTTAACCAGTTGAGTCTAATTTTCAAACTTGCTTTGATCTGAGTCCCAGTCCTTTCTAATCTTAACCTGTTGAATCCAATTTCTAAACTCCATCCATTTCATCGTTAAATCCCCTCCACGTGCCACATGCCCTCTTATCCCCCCCCCCCCCCCCCCCTAATTATTTTGAATTGTTAAACCAACAGCCTTAAACCCTTTTCAATCTTTAAACAAACATGACAACAATCACAACACTTGGTTGAGCAATGAGAGAATTTACATTGTGGTGGGTTCGTGATCCTAATTTTGTGTTTAATCCTTTTGAAATATACGGTATGAACCTAAATTGTGTATGCTTTTAAAATTTTTGATTTTTTAACCAAAATTTCTTATGTAACCTAAATTGTGTATGCTTTTTTTTAGCTAATGGAGCTACACCTTTTTCCATCAAAGTCTTCCATGGTGGCTATTTTAAGAATTTTCTACGTAGAATGTATGCTTAGGGTAAGGCCAACTACATTGATATGGTAGATAGTGACGAGTTCTCAGTTGTGGTGGGTTCGTGATTCTAATTCTGTGTTTAATCCTTCTAAATATACGGTATGAACCTAAATTGTGTATGCTTTTAAAATTTTTGATTTTTTAACCAAAGTTTCTTATGTAACCTAAATTGTGTATGCGGTCTTTTTTTTTTTTTTTTTTTTTTTTTTTTTTTTTTTTTTTTGCTGATGGATCTACACCTTTTTCCATCAAAGTCTTCCATGGTGGCTATTTTAAGAATTTTCTAGGTAAAATGTATGCTTAGGGTAAGGCCAACTACATTGATATGGTAGATAGTGATGAGTTCTCAATTGTGGTGGGTTCGTGATCCTAATTCTGTGTTTAATCCTTCTAAATATACGGTATGAACCTAAATTGTGTATGCTTTTAAAATTTTTGATTTTTAACTAAAGTTTCTTATGTAACCTAAATTGTGTATACTTTTTTTTTTTTTTTTTTTTTTTTTTTGCTGATGGATCTACACCTTTTTCCATCAAAGTCTTCCATGGTGGCTATTTTAAGAATTTTCTAGGTAGAATGTATGCTTAGGGTAAGGCCAACTACCTTGATATGGTAGATGGTGATGAGTTCTCAGTTATAGAGTTCAATGTTATATTTAAGATGTTAGGTTATTCAGATGATGAAGTAGTGTATTATCACTATAAGATTCCTAGTCAAAGTTTAGATAATGGCCTTAGATGTTTAGGAAATAATCAAGATGTTAGAGATATATGTTTTTGGACACCATCCGAATGCCCAACCACTATCACCCCTCCAAAACATCACACTAATACGTAGGCCAAAAAAGAAGAGGCAAAGATCAACTTTTGAATTGGATGGTGAGATAAGTAGGGGAGGGAAATTGACTAGGAGAGGATGAACAACTGCTTGTGGTAAATGTAAACAGCAAGGCATAAATCAAGGACTTGCAAGGGACAATCTGCAAAAGGTAAGGGTTAGGCATAAAAGTCTAAGGTTGCAAAGGGTCAGGCCGGAGGAAAACATGGTGCAAAGGGTCAAGCATCAAAAACTAAGGCTGCTATGTAGTTTGTGTTTTGGTTTTATTTCTATTTCATGGTATGTAATGGTATTGTGAACATGATATTTTGGTGTAATGGTACTATGTGGTATTTTGAACACAGTCTTTCATGTTATGGTATTGTATGGTGTTTTGAACTTGGTATTTTTGATGTAATAGTTATTGTATGGTGTTTTGAACTTAGTATTTTAATGTAATGGTTATTGTATGGTGTTTTTAAACATGGTCTCTTTATTGTTCAAAATAGCATTTTTGCAGTTTACAATTTATGCATCTTATTGGTACTTTGCTCTTGTTTATGATATAGTGTTTTAAAGTCAAAACTGCAGCATGTTAATGGTATTTTTAATACCTGGTTATGCTATTGCTTTAATGTTGTTTCATATTAAAAGTTGGATACATCTTTCCAAGTTTGACCTTTACATATTTTAGCCAAAATGAGGTCAACTGGATAATAGACTAACCACATTCATATCATTTTGTCACAAAGCAAATTACAATGAAAACCCAAGTGGCAAGTAAATAAAACTTTCAACTTCTTAATCTCAATTGCCCTCCTCCTCCTAATTTCTTCGTGATCATTGATGGATATAAGTAAGTCGGGTATTATTTGAGTAGCCCGGTTACACAATGGATGTCACACCCCGTCAAGGCGGAAACACGAGATGTAACTTCAAAAGGTTTTCAGCACACAAGTCACACATGCATCAATTTCATAAAATAGGAGATATATTTAAAGACGACATAGTTTAACAAAAACAACTAAAATATTGTCTTAAGAATCATAGTTAAAATGATATTGTCTAAAATCATTTAATCAAAACAAGGTCCATAAAATCCCCGAGATGCTCGTGCGCAACTCCAAGTTCCATGATACTCAATTAATTCCCTGAAAAACATGCAAATTAAATATTTCAACAATTAAGTTGGTGAGGTCACAGGTTTTGAGTTCTATGTAAACCATGGTTGACTGGATCATTGCCTAGCTAAGACAATAACCATTATGTGGCTGTCATGAGCCTGTAACCAAACCTTGACGAATGTTGTGCCTCGCCCATTATACACTAAAGACAATGAATGTAATGTGAAATACAAGAACTCTTTTGATATCTGTAATCCGGTTAGAGTGACTAACCAAGAGTGAGGTTGTCAACCCAATAGATCTATTCCGGTGTTTCATGGCTAACTCTATAGCTAATAGTTATAGTAAAAGGTATGACACGAGGGCTTATGAGTACTATGAACCTTTTTGTCTCATGATCACATAATAGTTAAAAATGTAATTGAACTTGTACGCATGTTTTTCCCCCAAACTATGAAAACAGTAAAATGGGGCTGTGATAACTCACCTAATGTCTAGATGCTAAAGACTGACTGAATTTGGTATGAAAATGTCTGAACAATGGTGCCTTAAAGTCAATGGAGACAGATTGAGTCTATGGATTGTACTCTATACCATACAATTACTCACCTGAAGTGTACATCCATGGAACGTGTATTTTTTCCATTTTTTGTTATGTGTTGTTTGTGTTTAGAAATGCCCCTTTTTGTCTTTATTCGTGGCAATGGTAAATCATTTATAACCAACTAATGTTTTAGTTTTCCCACGGCCACATGTAACCATACCACCTGTAGGTTAAAGTTTTGTATCAAAAATGGTATGATACTAATGTTTAGACCTTGTGGTGATAAAATATTATTTTTACATGCTTTTACCTTGATTAACTCATGTTCATAGGTTATTAACATATGTTTTTTTTTTTGTAAAATCTCTATATTCAAGCTTGTTTAACATATGTTTCGGCCCTTTTTAACATGTGTTCATAATATCACCATATTGTGTAGGCTTATGATCCGAGTCCAACACGACATGTAGGGTTCGTGTTCAGTATGGGACGTATATGTACTCGTGTATATGCATGAACCTTTCGGTATATATATATATATATATATATATATATATAAGTTTTCATCCTAGTGTTTTGCATTTTATTAATGTGTATATGTGTGTGTACGATCGTAGGTGGTTTGGGTGACTACATACTAGTCGAAAACAATGAACACAAAGCAAATGAGTTTGAGATATCATACCACAATTCTTGTTATGAGAAACCAAATGATCTTGTAATGTTCCAGCCGTTTTCCTCTAATCCACGACCCTTGAGCTCGATCCAAGCTTGGTGGGAGTCGGTCTAGGTGGTGCACGATCAAAACAATCGTTTTCGAGGGAGTTATGGTTTGGCCGAGGGTTATAGTGCAAGGTGCAAGTGTTTAGCTTTGTTTTTGTGTATTGTGTTGTTGTGTAGGTCTTGGATCGATTATATAGGTGCTGATAGAGAGGGAGAGGAGTGTGAATGGACTTGTGCACTTGTGGTAAGTCAACCCTCATGAATTCTAGTGATGAAAAGGTGTTTTCCATAAGTGTGAAAGGTGTTGACTTAGAAACAAGAGAAGTTATCCTTGGGAAAAGGGAGGGCCGACTTTGGGAGCATGTGTGGGAGTTTTAGAAGTCAACCATCCTAGATCCAAGTGATGAGATAAAGTGGCTTACCATTTTGGTGTGTATCCTAGATGTTAGTGAACATGATTGGGAATGTTTATGTTTTTTTGTATGCCACTAGCCGAAGGTTATGGGGAAAGAAAAGGCTTGTTTTGGACTAGTAGACATGTACAAGATGGAGTATGGAAGTTCCTCATTGCTATGTTAGTGTATGCTCTTGGATATAGATGGAATTGATGTGTGTTTGGATGGATGGATGTGTGTATTGTTTCTTGAGAGCGGATCGATATGTGTGTGTGTGTGTGTGTTTGTATACACATGAGTGTTTAGTGTGTAGTTCTAATATATAATCATGTTTGGTTCATGTATGTAGCCGTGTGTGTGTATGTAGGCCTAGTCATCTAGTTTGGTTTGTCATGGACATATGTACATGTATGTATAATCGTGTATGTGTGTGTGTGTGTATATATATATATGGTAACATAGCTTTGTGTTATTTAACATATACCAACACACCATAATATAATTTCTTATTTGGATCTCATATGTGTGTGTGTGTGTATATATATATATATATATATATATATATATATATATATATATATATATATATATGGTAACATAACCTATGTTCATATAAGTTGGTGTCTTGATTCAAACATGTGAGACTGTTCCATAGATTTTCATGTCAAATGTTTATAGAATGTCTTTGGAATTGATTATGGAATTGATGAATTTCCATATTATATATAACTACGTGTGACTATGTTTTGTGTTGTGGGTTATAATTGAGCATTTGGCTACTCTCTGTTGAGCATGTGATTGCCTTGACTGTCATTGTTAGTCATTCTGTGCATGAGTCGGTGTTGCATAAGTAGTGGACAAATGTAATGGATCCTGAACTATCTTGGGTCTCACTAGACTCGGGGTGACACATTTACTGTAAAATGTCTAATTGCACAACTGAAAATAATAGAATGGTGAGAGTGTGTACGTGTCTTGACCTGAAAATCTGGCGTGCGTCACAATTGGGGATCTGCCCAAGTTACAAACCCGCAATTTGCACCATGATCATTTCAATTGCAAGTTATTATATTATAATAGTGGCCTAGTGGGTGGTTTAAAAATAACATACACTTACTTCTCTTTAACAACAATGGAAGCGACGCCTTGGATTTGTTGACGTCCATGAGGTTCGAATCAAAGTTGCAGCACCACAAACACAAACAACGTGAGCCATGAACGATTTCTAGGGTTTTATTTGAGAGAGAAAGAGGAGGGAAGAACTAGGGTTTTACATTTGGGGAAGATAAGAAAAGGGCAGGTGGAATAAAATATGTGGTGTTTAGACAAAAATACACCTCATGTGTTGTGCACGGGAGGGGGGGGGGGGGTTAATGTTGGAAATGGATGGACTTTGGAAATTGGACTCAATAGGTTAAGATTAGAAAGTACTGTGACTTAGATCAAAGCAAGTTTAAAAATTGAACTCAACTATTTAAAAACAACAAATCACAAAGACTCAAATAGTACTTCACTCATTATTAAAACAACAGTCACCAAATCAGATGGTGCTATTGCCCTGTAATTGTCAAAAGAGGTATTCTAAATGAAGAGATAACTAAAATAATAAAATATTATATTTATAACAATATTTATTATTGGATATAATAATATAATATATTGACAAATGATCGATATAAGGGGGACGGGGCGTCATCCGAATTGGTCACGGGTACCCACTACCAGCAGGGTAACATCGCCGTCACCCACGTTGGTAGTGGTCCCGTGAACCGTTTTGCTGGTTTTATCTAACGGGCTGGTACCGGTTTATTTTTTTTTTTGAATTAAATTAAATAACTTTTTTACTATAATCGTGTGTAGGGCTGGTCACGAGCCGAGCCGATCCGAGCGGAGCTTTGCTCGTGCTTGGCTTGCTTACAAATCGAACCGAGCAGAGCGGTTCGTTTATAATCGAGTCAAAAACTGAGCGAGCGTTTTTTGAGCATGAATTTTTCCGAGCGAGCGCCGAGCGAGAACTGAGCAAAGAATAATTTGGACAACCATAAAATTGGGGTATTTCCTTTGATTTTTTCATTGTCGGGTGACAACTAAAGTCGAACTGTACGATAATAACACTAATATTGAGATCCGAGTGTCCAAGAATGAGGCTTAGGTTGAGGTTGGTGAGACGATGAACATACTGCAGAGAACAATTGTTGTATTGTGACATAGGATGATATCAAGCGACGATTGGTGATTGACGACTAACAACATAAAGAAGTAAAGACTGTCACCTCTTGACTTATGGTTTTACTATTAAACTTAGTGTTAAATTTTTTATTAGGTTATGTGGGCTACTTGTATTTTGTGTGCATATGTTTGAACGAAATCCAATAGAATGTTATGTATAAAGCTATAAATATATCTGTAATTTGTGTCTATATTTATAATTAAACATATAATAAATAAATAAAAATTTATTTGAGTCGAACCGAGCCGAGCAGGACCTTTGCTCGTGCTTGGCTCGTTTACGAATCGAACCGAGCCGATCGGCTCATTTACAACCGAGCGGAAGATCGAGCGAGCATTTTCCGAACGAGCGACGAGCGAGCCACGAGCGGCGAGCGACCCGCATAAGTTGCATGGGTCATCTGCACAGCAATCTCCTCCCCAATGCACGGGTGGTGGCTCATTGTGCGCTCATACAATGTCGTCCACCGATCACACTTGACGTTTAGGTCGGCCCATTTTCTTTGTAGACTCTCGATTGTGCGACCACTTGGGCCGACCTGTTGATTAAAGTCACCCAATACACGGTCCCAGAACCATGTGTCCCTGGAACCCAACCATGGGCGGCGTTGGCGCTACAAGGATTGGTCGTTTTATGCGTCTATGACGCACACAACCAAGGCAATTTCTTCATTCTCTGTCCAACGGGTCATGCTTATGTTGTGTGGTGGGGATGTTATTGATATTGTGTTGATTTGAGTTGTGTTTTCACCACCGTCACATGGTGGTTTTTATTGTAAAAAAATCCAACCATTTTGAATGTATAATTAATTATAATCTGACGGTTAGATTACACCGATATTAATGGAAATAAATATATTTGTCTTTAAATTAAAAAAAAAAAAAAGAATCAATGGAGTGTGCCTCCAAAAAAGTGTTTCAGTAAAAGAAATCAATGAAGTGATGTGACAGTGTATAATTGGTTTAAATCAGTGAGTGAAAAAAAAAAAAACTAACTATGAGTGCCCTTTCCCCCTAACCCATGACAATAGACAAAACATCCTAGTGACATGGCATTAATATTCTGTTTTGTGTGCATCCTTATAAAAAAATTAATGTAATGTTTTAAAACAAATATATTTCTATAACTATATATAAACCTAAAAGAGAATACAAAATTCAAAATAAAATGAAACAAGTTTTGTTAAAAGTACAATGAAAGTTTCAACTAAATAAATGTAATAAAAACAACAATTATAAATAATATTAACACTCATAACATTAAAAAGTACCGCATTAATGACTTTTGTCTTTTTCGTTTTTTTCCAACACTTATTTATTTATAAATATATATGATTCCATAATAATTGACAAAATAGCTTGGTGGTGGGGTGGTTTGTGGTGCATCTGTGTGCTTTAAGGTCATAGGTTCGAAACTGGTTTGAAACATGGGATTTTTTTTTCAACACTTATTTATTTATAAATACATATGATTCCATAATAATTAACAAAATGGCTTGATGGTGGAGTGGTTTGTAGTGCATTTGTGTGCTTTGAGGTCTCTGGTTTGAAACGTGGGATTTTTTTTACAAACACTTATTTATTAATAAATATATATAATTTCATAATAAGTCACAACATGGTTTGGTGGTGGAATGGTTTGTGGTGCATTTGTATAGTTTGAGATCTCAGGTTCAAAACAAGGAAATGACAAGTTTTTTTTAAGGTCCAAACACTTTTTTTAGTAATAATTATATATGATTTCATAATAAATAACAACATGGCTTACATGAGAATGACAAGGGGCAACTTCTTTTTTTTTCCCATTCACAACATGTTATTAAGTAACAAGTACAAATATACTCATGTTTGTGTGAGATGTTTTTAAATTATGGTATGAAAATTGATAGTTACTTTGATGATAATAGCTTTTTAGTATTTTGAATACGACAAAATTATAAGAAACGCTTTTAAAATACACCGGTAACAATAATAAAGTAATCAATACAAGTCAGGAACATTATGTGTACCTGACCACTTTGTTGTTGTGCATCACTAATTTGTTTAATCTCATTTCCATATTTTATTTTTATTTTTTAGAACGGCAAATTTCTGTTGGATTACTTACAGTAAAATGGAGACCGATCAGCATCTGCAAAAGGAAACAAATAAGGAAAATAAAAAGATTAACAGAACCGGGCTTGTGTTTGACACAATTCCCTTAAACAGATTCGTCGTCTGTTCCCAGGGTACACCGGTTAAACAGTGACAGTGCACTGCGGACTATCTCACTTGCCTGAAAAGAAACCGGAACTGGACTGGTACTGGAACTTGTTGCTGCAATAAGACAAATGTGAGAGTATATGTTTCTGTGTGTATTGTGTTCTGCACACAAGTCTGTATTATATACTTGAACACCAAAACTGTTGGAAGCTGTTCAGACTCTAATTAATCACGCGAATTAAACACCATTATTATGATGTTAATTGCTGGTGATAATCAAGAGTTGCAACTGTTGGAAGATGAAGGCAAAGAGTTCTTTCTAGAACAATCAGCTACATTGTGCAAAAATTAAAACAGACATCAAAAACCAGTCTCGCACGGACCCGGGTTTTTCGAGCTGCATTCGTGTCCGCAGGTCGTGCGGGCGCCACGTTGGTTCAAGGATTTTTCCGAGCCAGAACCCATTTTTGCACCCCCCCTGCGCGCGGGTAGGAGTCAGAGGATAATATAACTTTAACAATTTAATTCCTCCATTCAAACTTTACCTTATAAAGTCTTCCAACTTTCATCTTCCCACCAATGTGGGACACAACCAACTCACACACTTAACTCACATTCACTTCTATAATTTTCCAACAATCCCCCACATGAATGGGAGTTATTCCTAGAAACAATCTCGTTCCGATTAAATTTCAACAGTTGAGTTTTGCATACGATAGGTAGGTGTGACCCTTTGAACCTTCGCTTATGAAACGCACTTAGACTACTGGCTCTGAGTAGAACGCGATGTCTTTGAACTCGTCTGCCGTTTGTGTAGACGACAATACGCTTCACACAAAACTCTCCCTGACAACGTCAAGTCCTCATAGTTGTGTCCGTTATGGTCATGGACACGTGCCTGGTTCTGCGAGAGCTATTAAATATTGTGCCCCAACAATACCCTTCGA